>OY747700.1:24674141-25006641 GCA_963556495.2 Valencia hispanica | reverse complement strand
ACATGACTGTTAAGTTAGGCGTGCATTGTTGTGTGGCTCTTTTTTGCCCTATGATGGACTGGCGACCTGTCCAGGGTGTACCGCGCCTCTCGCCCAATTACAGCTGAAAATAGGTATCATCCCTTAACCAAACAAATCGCGCCTAGGGCACAAAAAAAACACTAGGTCATGCAGAGGACCTTCTTTGATGTTTGCTGTGTTCTTTACATGGCTTGCAGCAAACTGAAAACATTACTTTTTCATAGTTTTCTGTAAAGGTTGGCTATTTTTTGCCCTTCTTCCATAAAAGCCAGATTTGTGGAGTGTACAGCTGCACAATATTAGAAATGATCTAATAACGATGGTATTGTCAAATATTGTGATAATGACATTAGTGGCAATAAATGAACCTTTACCCAATTTTCATCTTTCTAATCTCTTTTTCTCATCGATCCTTGTGACCTTAAAGTGCAACTCACCCCCAAATCAAATTTTTTTTGCTGATAAACAGTATAAATGAGTGTGTAATAGTGCTATCTACATGTTTGGTCATTATTTTTTGTAATTTCGTACCGTTTTAGTAAAAATCATTTTTTACCAAACACCATTAGTGGAGTGCCCTCTTTAGGTCATAACGTTACACTGCACTTTAATTTGAATCGGGCATCGGTACTGGCTCAGCTTGGGTTTCTGACGTCAGCAGGCGCTAACTGCTTCAGCCTTCCTGCCAGTGTGGAGTAGTCTAGGCCACACCTTATTTACAGCGTTTATCAGGTTAGTGATTTGTTGGCTTAGCATTTAGTTAGATTCTTTAGCATAGCTTTTCCTGCTGACATCGGCACATTACCTATGACAAAGGGATGAACTGATATCAGTAAATGGATAATGAAATCAGGGTTTAGGGTTATTTTTGTGGTGCACTTTGATTTATACCTTCGGCACCTCTTTGCAACATATATTTTCTGTTGCAGACAATGAGGTACAGTGGCCGCAGGTGCACCTGTTGAGGCAGAGTCACACGATATTACTTGAGATAATCTAAATTTAGCTTTAGCTTTGGCTAACAACAATGTACCAATCATAGATGGGCCCCATTCTAGGCACCTGTTGCCCCGGGCAACTCATGAGCCATCGGCTCGAAACGACAAGACTAGGGGGCCGCTCGCGTCCTCCACAGAACCTTCCTCTATTTCCTCTGGTGAAAGAGGTGGAGAGAAATCCTCAACTTTAAAATTGCCTTCCTCTGAGGCAATTAAGCTCGCGTCGCTATTGTGCTCCGTCTTTCTGGCTGTCTGTGTGCCGCACATAGGTGCCGCAGCTCGGCTGTCAACTTGTCAATCACAGCACAAACCACGCCCAGCCCTCCCCCTCGCTGATCCGCCAGGCAACGCCTCATTTTGAGGCATTTTTTCAAACAGGAAATGTGGGTGGAGTTTTCACTCTGATAGGGGATGAGTTACACTTTAAAGTGTAACTGAACCCCCTGAAAAATCATAACTCCGCCCCCAGACAACATTTGAAAAATTCCACAAAGTGGGCAGTGCCAGGAGGCCCGGAGGGGCGTGGCCAAGTGTGGAGGATGAGCGGAGGGGGGACCTTTGGGGTGTGTTCAGGAGGACAGTGACATAAGCTTAACCTGACACTGAAACATGGATTGTGACTGAAGCGACGTTGGCAGTTTTGCGACTGATCGATCTGATTGACGTTCATCTGTTTTGAACGTTAGCCTATCTTAGCATTACCGCTCAGAAACTGGACCCATCTTTTCTCCTTCTGCCTCAGCACCAGAGGGGTAGAGGTAGGCTTTATGGAGCCCAGCAGCAGCGAGCCATATCAATTCGAGCCGCTGGCTCAGGGCGCTGAGTCAGCGCTGTCTGAGGCCGGCGCTGCTGCTGAGGCAGTGGGAGACAAGATGGGTCCAGGCAGGAAGAAGGAAGCCAGATGGTCCTGTCGGGCCAGGTGAGACCCCCCTGCAGACGGCGATGTTTGGGCGACCCACAGTAAGCGCAGAGCCCTTCCCGGAAAAGTCGGTCCCGCTCCTTTGGTGACAGATGCCCCAGCTGCATCGGCTCCTCTCTGTCGCCGGAGTGGGAACGGCCGGGAGCAGTGCTGGGCTTAACTGAGCGGAGTGAAGCAGGACGCAGCGGTGGAAGACGGGATGGTGTTCTAGGACGACTCATTAATCGACGGTCGATCTCGAGAGCCAGATTGACGGCCTCCTCGAGGGATTTGGGAGCTTCTCAGCCGACCATCTCGTCCCGGATATAGTTGGCGAGACCCTCCAAGAAGAGCGATCGCAGGGCCGCATCTCCCCAGGCTAGCTTAGCCGCCAGCGTCCGGAACTCTGCAGCAAAGAGGTGAACAGGTTGGTCTTGTTGACAGAGATGAAGGAGTTGAGTCTCCACGTCCACTTCCCTGCAGGGCGGCACAAAAGTTTTCCGTAGCTCTGCAACAAACTGGATGTAATCGTTGCAGAGCACGGACCTCCGATTGTAGAGGGCAGCCGCCCATTCTTGTGCCTGCCCGGAAAGGAGGGAGGTGAGCAGAGCTACCCTGGGAGTGGAGGAGGCGTACATTGAGGGCTGACACTCAAAGATCATGTCCAGGGTGGCTAGCAAACCGTCTGGCTTGCCGTCAGACCAATTCCACTTATCCGGGAGGCAGATCCTGGGTTCGGTGGTGGAAGACGGTCATTGCTGGAGGGTGTTGACGAGCCCGGCTAGCCTGATATGGGCCCCAGACAGAGTGTCGAGTTTGGAACTGAGACGATCCACCAGACCCCGGAGGTGTATCACCTCAGACCGAAGGGCCTCTACCTCTGCTGGAGCGCTCGTTGAGGGCTCAGTCATCCTGTCACTATCGCCGGTGGACAGGGAGCGGCGATCGGGTGATGCTTGCCGCTCCAGACGCGGATGGGAGTCCCCCTGGGTTCAATGCGTCGGATGGAACAGGCTGTTGAGCGGATGATAGAGAGGCGGACTGGTTTGGTCAGATAGCTGTAACTTGAAGACTACTGATGACTGGAAGGAGGAAGACTTCTGGTCTGACGAGTAGGAGCTCTGGGCATTGGATTACCGATGACTGAGCGATGTGAAGGTGAGTGGAAGGGTCTTTTAAGCTGAGGGGAGAGTGGAGTAATTGTCAGGAAGCTCATCAGACATGGCTGGTCTGAGTTGGAGCTGATGACTTCCTGACAATTAAGGCTGGGATATGATGTGACAGAAAAGGTTAAACGAATGCACAGGTTCCACAATTATCAAATCCACTCATAACCTAATTTTAAAAGACAGTGACAATGATATCTTGAGTTATAAAAATAAAACAAACCCACATTAATGTGGCTCTGTCCATTTGTTTGTAAGTCACATTGTTAACAGAAAGTATGTCTATGTTCTAAGCAAATCCTTTGGCACATCAGACATACTGGGTGTGCTCAATCAATGTGGCAAAAGAGAGATCACCTGACTGGCGGTTATGATTTATCCATTTAAGGCAGCACATTGTAATGCTTTGCTTCTGCTGTTTACATTACTACAAGTGTACCGGTAATCTGCTTTTTGGTTTCAGTTGTCTCCTATACCTTTGTTTGTTGTTGTAACTTTTTTTGTCTGGAATAAACAGTCCAGCTGTTGATCAGCTGGACTTCCTTTGTGGTTACCTCTTTGAGCTCAGCTTAGAGCAGCACACAAACTCTTCGCCCGTCAAGGTAAGAGAATATTCAAAATAGATGTAAAGCAAATGAAAAAGACTGACTTTCATAAAGCAGTGTTAAAATACACATGAAAAGCATTTGGAAAGGTATTCTCTTTTAGATCTGAAGAAATGTCAGAAAAGACTGAAGAAGAGCTTGCTTAACATATGTTCTTCTCTCAGTAAAACTTTTGCCTGATTCCAGTTACATACAAGCTCAAGAAACATGTCAAAGCAGAAGAATGTAGTGCCCTGAGCTATAAATAAATATAAAGCTATTTGCCAAAAGACATGCCCGATTCTGCCTGAACATTTACTTTGCAACATCTTAGTTCTAGTAAGGAAGCTGGGGTTTTACCTGAGTTAAATGCCCAACTTGCTGTGAGGAATCCAAGGTTAATCTGAGATTTAAAAAATTATCCACAGAAAAAAAAGAACGATACAAAAAAATAAATAAATAACTTGTGTGAACACTGGCAGGGAGTCAGGATACCCAAGATGAAAAAGATATCCTTTCATCTGATGGAGAGCTGAGATTGAGCATGTGTGTGTTTGAAGCAACAGGAGACACTGGGGCTAAGACAGCTGCACAGAGTTTATGTGCTTTTGAGCTCTGGCGTGCTGCGGGTCGGGCGTGTTTCAGCTAGTATCACACACTCACACACACACACTCAGGGCGAGACCTTCATTATATGGAGCTAAGGTAGACCAAAAAAAAAAAAAAATCAGAAAGAGCTTGCCACACCTGGCTGAAGCTCTGCCCATGTACATCTCAGTTGTGTATCTCTGTATTGACAGACCATCATCTTTATTCTATGCAACAGCTCCGAATCCATTCTTCTTCTCTCACTTCTCTTCTACAGTTGCTTTTGAAGCCTCTCTGCAACCACAGTGCGACTCTCCTCGCTCTGAGTGCCTGGGCCTATTCATATCCCCTACAACATGTGTTTAAGGCTTTCAACCCTGTAATTTTTTTCTGCCTCCAACTATTTGGAGACAGAAATCTTTCCCCTTACGTGGCAGAGTAAGTTCTGTGTGAAAGTAGTAGTAAAGTTGTTAGTGGAGGTTTGTCGATGTAGTTCAGCGGCTGAATGTGCTCATAAAGAGCTTCTCTGTTTTTATTTCCCGAAGCCATTAAGGGCTTTTCTGTGGCAGAGCACTGCACACTTGAACAGTTTAGATCTTGGCTTATTTCACTGTTTATATGGTAATAGTAAACAACACTTTGCTACTACACAGTTCAATTTTGCCTCAACTGAGAGCGGAAAAAGGGAACAAAAATAAACTAAAGAATGTTTCCGTTTCCCCCCAAAAAAATCAGATAATGTGTGTTATTAGTATGGTATCTGTATTATTATGTATTAGTATCTGATCCCAAAAATTGGATTGACATGCTAAGCAGGGCGTTTTTAAATTATCTGTATGATCTGTCCCTGACGAAATTCATCAAGATTGTATTGGCTACATATTCTCATATTCTTCCTGTCTGTCTTGTCCGTCATGTGACCTGCTGTGCCTAGATTGGGTCAAGTTTCAGCTTACACTAAAGCACCCCACACCTTATTATGACATTCAAAGCATAGTGCTAAGTTTATTAATCAGGAAAACATTTTATGTGGGTTTATTGAAGACCATAGCTGTATGTTTTTAGTCATATATATCTTTAGAAACCAAGGATGAAGTTACATGCATTGTAAGTGCCGTGTTTTCATAACGTTATATAGCTTTCTCAATCAAGTTGACCCTCTATAGGAGCACCATAATATAGTCCTATTCACAAAACCTTTCCCTCTTAAACCAGGAAAGACAATACTTTTAGAGGAAGTGCAATCCTGTTGTTGGTAGAGCAAATACTTTTGATTTAAACTATATATATGACTTTCTTTCTCTTCTCCACAGATATGATTTTTGAGTTTTGGTAATGCTTTTAAATTCTATAGCTGGCTGATCTCACAAACCAAATGTCATTACCATATCGCTCCTTCAACACACGAAGGTGGCTTGCCCTTAAGCAAGTGAGCTGATGTGGGGCTGTGACTTCCTCACTTGAGGTGAAAGAGGTGGGCTGACCTCAACCCCCTTTGCCACTTTAGTCTTTTCACAGTACACAGAAAATGCAAAAATGTCCAGTAATTTCCCTTAAAGTGTCTGAAAGAGGCTTTTAGCTGTCCAACAGAGACTGCAGTTGGGATAAAATAATAGTCACTGACAAAAAAACCTTAGACTACAGTGTCATGAACATAATTTTGGAATAAATTTGATAAAACAGTAATAAAATGTAGTGTGTAATATTTCTGCACTTTCAAGCTACAGAGATTTCAAGCATATAGATGGCATTGTTTAAAGTATTAGACTGGCACTCTGATAGGGACATCCTTCCATATAATTGATGTTAGCTTTTGGCAATTCTAATTATATCAAAACTGGCTTGGAAAAAAAAAATCCCCTTCACTAAAACTCTAAATGTGAAGAATCCTTTACTGCTCGTAATGCAGCCTGACAGAGATGTTTTTCATTTGTTTTTTATTCTCTCTTTTTAACACAAGCATTCAGATAAACATCTAATTATTTACAAAAACTTAGTAGAAGAAGAAAACTTCCAGAATGGTAGGCAGGACTTTGGAGGAACGTAAAAAAAAATACAATGAAAACAGTTTTAGGACCAAATATGACAAATAAGTGATGCTAGTTATTATTATAAAATATATTATATTCATGCAACTATTCAAGAAGACTCCACTCTAACATTTAAAGGAAAATGTTGTTGTTGTTGCTAGGCAGTAGAAGGATTTCAGAGCCAGAAAACACTGGAATTAGGTGATATCGGTTTCATGAAACTTCTGTTGTATGCCACTAAACAAAGAGTCTTCTTTTTGTATCCAGCTACACATTTTCCTCAGGACTTTATATAGCTTGTGGTGTAAACATTCTAGTAGGTTTAGGAAATACATGTCTGAGTGACAGAGGTTTTCTTCTTCTGCACATATAAGCATATTTAGTGCTGCAGGTGTCAGCAGACACTATCTTTATAACCACAGTCTGCCCACAGGGTGCTTTTAAACTGTGTACATACGTCTGGGTGTGAACTCTGACTCAAAAAAGTAGTAGCCTGTAGGCATAGGTTTTAATACCTCTGCAGTATTTTGCTTGGAAAATATACAATAAATACCTTTTTGAGAATAAACAGTCATACTGAACATGAAGACTGTCTCTGTCAGTTGTTTTTAACCTGAGGGCTGAACAGGAAGAAAAATATTATTGTTCCGTTTTCATTAGCCTGGGTCTAATTAAAGGTGTAGAGGTTATGCTACCATGGGTGTACTTGTGGTCCCCGAGGAAAAATCTATTCACGTGTCTACAGAGTTCATTAGAGACTAGCTAAAAGGTGGGTTACCGTGCCTCTACACACACTGCCGGCAGGCATGTACTGACTTTACAGCAGCTGGAGACCACACCCTGACCAAACACACCTGCTTCCTTTGTACAGAACTCAACTGAAAAGAACATGCATGATAACTGAAGCTCTTTATGATCATTGAGAAAATAAATACACTGTTGCTACGACAGGTCTAAAACAATCTCCCAAGTTTTTAAATTTTAAGGAGTAATCCATCATCTGAAAATAAACAGTATAAAACAACTGAAAAACTATTAGGCCACGGCTGTTCACTGATATTGAACAAGGACAACCATAAAACAAAAAGCAACCAAAAGGCACTTGGTGACTGTGGAGGAGCTGTAGAGATCCACATCTCTGGTGTGAGAATCTGAAGTTGCTGCTTGTTGTTATGAGTACCCGTCCAGAGTTTCCAACAAGCCATGTAGATGACATAGCAAACATGTGGAAAAAGATAATGTGAAAACAAAGGTGAAATTTTGGCCTACATGAAAACACTGTGTGGTGGAAAACCAACACTCCACATCACCCTGAACACACCATCTCCATGGTGAAATGTGGTGGTGGCAGCATCATTCTGTTAGGAGGCTTTTTTTCAGGAGGCACAAGGCTGATCAGAGTTTATGGAAAGATGGATTAAACAAAATACCAAGCAATCCGGGGCTGTATAAAACTTAAAACAGGAATAAAGGCTTACTTTCCAGCAGGATGACACTAAACATACACAGATTTTATGCTCTAGATGTGATGGTAGACACTTACCCTAAACAAACTACTCGCTGCAAAAGGTGGTTTTACAAAGTATTGATTCAGCTGGGATGAATTCGAATTTACGCCACGTTTTTTTCTTTTTAGATTTTTTATTAGTAACAAAATAAAAAAACTGTGATAAAGTTCTGACTACTTTGACAAGGCATTGCAGTGATCACTGCAGATTAGGAGCCTTGAGCTTCGCTGTGTCGTGCCTCTTTTAAGCACTGATGCTTTATAAGATTTTCTGATGCGTGACTGTTGCTATCCCAGTGGACCCCTGCGTCATCTCAGACAGACACACTCGTCTATACATGAACACACTTGGTGTCTCTCTGATGGGTCCAGTCTGTGTTGATCTAAAATATTTAACACTGTTTTAAAAGCCCCAGCTTCCCATTTCGTCCTGCGCCGTTTGTTGTGTCCAGCAAATGTAGGACTGTCTCATAGCTGCCAACAAAAAAACAACTGAAATGCTTTTTGGGAATATTTGTTATTTTCTGCTTTTGTTGTTAACATCTTTGATGATTAAATGCAGTTGTTCAAGCAACCTTGTATTTATATCTTAACATAAACAGGAATAGTGGTCAGATCTGGCAAAATCCATTATAAATTGTAAAGAGCCACCAGACTTAGTTTTTAATTATGACAATGATGGAGACTCATATTTCAGCATATACTCCATCTGGCATTTTACTTGTAATGTAATATCTTTAAAATACAATAGCAGTGGTACCAGTTTGGGAACCATGGATATCTGTATGGGCCAGGAGAATGCTGATTTGTAGATCTCTATTTTTCAGGTAATGCAAAGTAAAGGGAATAAGGGACATTTTCGTTATCTGGAAGATAAAAATCTAAATATCTAAAAAACCTAAGACTTTTATACAAGGAGTCATGTTTAAGGCCTATTGTTAAAACCGCGAATGTATCTTGATGGAGCCATCTGTCTATCTTCTGCATTCACCTTGTGTGCATTCCAGTCTATCTGAACACAACAAATGGAGCAGCATCACTGGTAATTATGGGAGCAGTGTAGCGGAGAAAGGTTCACGTTCGATCAGTAAAAGGAACAAAGATGATGACAAAAATGGCAGCACGTTTCCAACCAAATTCACTGACATATCAAATTGTAGTGCAGACTAACTCTGTGTATTGTGGTGTATTGTGGTCATGTCTTTTTCTGAGAACACACATTATCAAGATTTCCTTTGCAGTCACCATGTTTGCTGTTGTCAAATACTTCTTCTGAATTTGGAAGCTAACTCAGAACGACCTTCTAGTGGATATAGTGCCTAACAGCCATGCTAACGCATTGAAAGCATGAGGTCAGTGACGCTTGACAACTTTAGACACGGTTTGACCTATTTACTTGCGTAAAGAGACCATAAATGGGGCTTTAGATGATTGTGAATCTCTGTTTAATGTAGGATAAACTAGTGGAGATTTTTGAAAATATTGCAAATAAAAAGAAAGTTGTTCATAGACTAGAACCAAGAAAGCTCTGAAACAGCTCATTATCATACTGCTAAATTTAAATTCAACTTAATCATCAAGTTGAGGCATTAAACCATAGAACTCTCAGCAAGAAAAGCCTGATCGGTGCATCTTGAAGGGAATATGCTAAAAATATATATTATTTTTATCTTAACTATGGTTTTCCTATGGGCTTTGTACTCCCAGAGTGATCATCAAGACTCTCTCTGAATCTGCCACAGTGATCTCTCAGTCCTCCCTTCTGTGTGTGCACTTCCAGGAGGTATAGCCTGCATATGATTCTAAATTTTCCACCGAGGTCATTTATATCACACCCCACTGCCTAAAGGAAGGCAGGGGAGCGAGTAAATGTGGGCAGACTTCCCCCAGCCAAAGCACAGCAGGGGCTGATCTTCTTGTTTAAGATGGACAGCAGGTAATGAGCACTGACACAAACACACGAGCCATGCGGCCCTGAACTGCCCGCTCCTAGTTCCCGTCCTTTCCTCCCTTCTCCCTTTCTTTCATCCCCCACATCTCCCACTGCATTCCTGACGTGCCTCAAGGAGACATAGGGAGGAGGAGAGGGGGGCTTTGGGACTCCAGGACAGGCAAACAACACACACAACACAGCCACAATAGCTCAGGTCAAAGCCATTGTGTGTGTGCACTGAGGAAAAGGTTTTGGTGCTCGCATATCAATGGAGGAGGAGGTGGGGGAGAGCATCATTCTGTCCTTTTCAAGCAAACATTTACCCACTGTTGGTTCTTCAAACCCCCTTCTGCAGTGAACAATTTTCCCCTGCACATTTTAAAGCTACACCCTTTTGGACCCTCAGACCAACACTTAAACTATGGAAGTGAGTCAGAGTTATGATTCAAGCTGCCATGGTAATAAATATCCAGCTTTACTGCTGGAGCTGGTGTGGAAATGTATTAACATGCCAGAAGCTGCACAATGTCGATGCAACACTGACCTCTTCTGGTGGAAGCATCGCATGGCAACAACAAAGAACATTCACATCTCTAGAAATTGGGTTACACATTAATTCTAGTAGGTCAACAACTAAACCCAAGTGTAAGACTGTCAACAACTATCAAATATTAAGAATTATGAGCTGGGAGGCCATATATTTACAACTTTGATCTGAGATTTCCTTATTTCAGACACACAAGGACTAACATTGTATGTGCTCTATCTTAAAGACTCAAAGAGTTTTCTGAATCAGTATACTACAATAATTTAACTGCTGACTGTATGTTTGCTGCTCCTCCACAGCCTCCACTTCCTTCCAGCTGTGTTAGACTGTCCTGATCGTCATGGTAATAGATGCATGGGTCACATAGTTTAGCGCCACATTAGCCAACTAATCCCTCTTCCTTACTCCAGCTGACCTAACCTTGTGTTTCCAGGGTCTATCTGACATGGATGACTGCTGGATTACAGCTGCCGGCGAGTGTATTATGAGAGCGATGACCTTTGACATGCATGAGCAGAGAAGCTCAGCACAGCAAGTTGCAAGAACAGCATGTAAACTTGTACACACTCACCGAGGTGTAGTTGGTCTTGCCCATGTTGTGGTTCTGGTTCAGGTTTTGGTTCTCTTGCTCTCTGCACTGCAGACCTGCCAGGTGTCTCTCCAGGGCTGCCCAGTCCATTGTGGGCAAGGGTTCATCCTCGACACTCTCCTCCTCCTCCTCTCTGTATTCCCGCATCAGACCACCAGTTCCTCCACTTCCTCCTCCACCACCATCTCCTCCTCCTTCTCCTCCTCCACTACCCCTGCCACTGCTACGGCTCCCCCTGCCTTGACTGGAGCTGCGGTGGCTAGGTTTGGGAGTCTCTGATCCTCCCTCAGCCGTGCTAGAGGATTGGAGCTGGTTGCTCCGGGGTAGAATTAGATTCCCGTTCTGTTTCAGTTCATCTGGGACAGCTGCCACAGGGGTGGCAGTGCGTCCCCCAGGAGCCGGCAGGGGCGGGACCGTCTTGACATCCTGGAATTCTTCAGCGAGGCTGCGAGCATTCGCCGGCTTCCTGTAGCCTTCGTTAAGGCTGCTACCGCTCACTACGCCCTCTTTGCTTTCTTTTTGACTAGTGGGCTGTGGGGAGGTGTAGTCCTCTCCATACTCACTCTCCCACTCCTCTATCACCTTCTTCTTGTACTCCTGATAGTCCTCATCCTCCTCATAGTCTTCTAGAGTCCCCAGATCTGGTGATGGGGAGGATTTGTAGTCCTCAAGATTGGCCAGGTCAAGAGAAGGAGAGCAGGGGGTAACCTTGTTGGAGTTGGACTCTGAGCTGGAGCGACTGGATGCATCGCTCCCCAGGTCCATGCCATCCTCTCGATAATCCTGCAGTTAAAAAAAAGAGTGGAAACAAAGAATGAAGTTGAGGATGAAAGCGGAAGACAAATGTCTAAAAGTTTGTGCATATTATGAAAGAAACAGGAGAGCTAGCCTGATAGGCAAAGGCAAAAGGAAGAGGGTACATGGAAGTTTGGATTAGTCACAGAAGTGTTGTGGCTTTAATCAAGTAACCACAAAGCACTTCCTGACCTGCAGGAACTTCCTTCCTCCTGCAGTTTTACAGACCTTTGTCTTTTTCTACCCCAACAACTGAACCCATGTACTCCGACTTAGGCATGTTCAGTTGAATAAAACTGAGAGTCCGACCAGAGTGGCTGTGTGTGGAAACATGTTGCTGTTTATTGCCGGAAACATCAGGTAACTTAACGATTTACATTTGAAACCTTTAGCCAAATCATACAAGTACCTATGATACTGAAGTACACAGCTTTTTCTGTAATATTATTTTTTTGTCTCAACTTCTGTAAAAAAGGCAATTTTCATATTTAAACTTTTCTGATATTTTAAATGAAATATGTTTTTCAGACTGTAACCTAGAAACCCATTGTACTTCTTTTCCACTTAAAAGAAGTACAGATTCAGCTATTCGGAAAATTCTGGTCATGAAAACAAGGACAGTCATAGTGGGGAAACTAAAAGAGCACATCCAATCATTCTCATTATGCAAACACTGTTTTAAGGTTACAGTTTTCAAGCCACAAGCCACATGTCTGTTAAACAGTTGAATGCAGGCTGGCTACTATCACAAATATATATTATGTCTTTTATACCTGTGTTATCTATGAAGAGCAGAACAATAAGCACTTGAAAACTAGGTGTTTATTTTAAGTTTTTGCTATTAAACTTACTGTAAATGAATCGATCTACATCATTACCTCCACTAGGGTTATGTTTTCACCAGGGTTTGTTTTGTCTGTCTGTTAGTTAGCAACATTACTCAAAAAGTTGTTGGTGGATTTTGATGGAATTTTCAGGAAATGTCTTCAATAGAATAATTGTTTATTGTCCCACAAAGGGGATATTCAGCTGTAACAGGAGCAAAGTGACAGGTAATAAAGCATTTAGATTCACACAAGAAAATTTGAAAAGTATAAAAAACAGAATAAAGAATAAATATGTACATTAAGGACAAAATTCCAAAACCAAAGTACTGTGCAGTTATTAAAAATAAAGTGGCATACTCATATTTGAATGTGCAGCTGAGTAGGATAATTTAAAAACAGAAAGTATTTATAGAATGTGCATGTTTAGTTGTGCATTAAAAAGTAAACATATTATTTACAAGACGTTAAAAGAATATAAACTGTGAAAAATGGACGTGCTAATAACAGCAGCAGAAATGTTAATTAAGTGAGTCAAACATTGCAAATTACATTAATTATTGAGTTTGTTGGAGCAGTTCTGGTTGTAGAGTCTAACAGCTGCAGGGAGGAAGGACCTGCGAAAACGCTCCTTCATCCACCTAGGATGCAGCAGTCTTTCACTGAAGGAGCTCTGCAGCTCAGCAACATCTTCACGCAATGGGACCAGGAACAAGTAATTCGAGTTAGGGGGTGATCTGGAAACCATCATTACTGAAAAAGTAATTTTCATGAATAACTATTGAACTAATAATGATGATAGTGTGAATCCAGCTACTACAGGTATTGGGGGGGACTCAGCTGCCTTGGCGGAGGTCTGCCTTCGCCGAGTGATTTCTGGTCATTACTGTAATAATCAGTGTTAGCTGCTTTTCTGTTGTTTTGTTTTGTTTTAGACATTTTTAGTTATTATGGTATTTTGAATCACAGTAATCACACTATGACAATCTCACACTGGTCAATGCCAACTATTGCTAAACTTTGCTTATGAGTGATATAATCACTTTCACATTACTCTGTTTCTAAAGGCATAGCTGATTGCTTGGAATGGCATTGTGCAACATTTGACACAAACAAGCACAGTAAGGGAGGGGTCTGTGTGGCTTAACATGTCAGAATAACACCCCACTGCATAAAGCTACATCTGGACAGCAGCACAGGATCTCAACAGGGTGCTATGAGCCCTGAGTGTGAGTGACAGAGAGATGTTAATGCACAGCAAACTGTGTTGTGAACAGGTGAGTCTGGAGCTGTTTTTTGACCTCGTCTGTGCTACACCACCTGACTGATTGGTGCACAACTAATGAAAATGTCCCCGTTGTTTACAACTGTCCACAAATCTCCACCAAACCCAAGCCTTTGCTTGTTGCAATACTTCTTTTTTCTCCCTTCAGAGCAGCACATCTTCATCAGAGTGTCTCACCACTTTTAATACCTAATAAAAAGCAAAGCACACCCAAATTTCTCTCGGGGCAAAGACAAATTAACAACACATTCCTCTGTGAGCACATTATGAGCTGCTCTGCAAACTAATTAATTATAAAGCTTGCTAAATGCTGGTGTAGACCAAGAGGATGGAACCTGCTTGGCTTCTCATGCAAGACCTAATGGACAAGGGGAAATATCAACATTTTCATTGCCATACTGGACATAACAAACTCATTAAGTTAGCCCACAAGATCATACAGCTTTTTACATTAAAATTAAGTGCATGAAATATGTTTGTTGTTTGAAAGAAATGTGACTCAGCATCTTAGAGTCCATCTGAAAAGTGCTGATGGGATGTGGAAACATAAAGCCATTCTAAGGAACTTGCATTTATGCGTGAAACAAGTTGAAGGAAATAGAAGTAAAGCTGTTGAAGAGATGAGACTGACATAAAAATGTCCACAAAAATTCTATTTCAGCTTTAAAGTGCTAGCAAGCTATCATTACCTATGCAACTACATGTTGTCAAGTAATAGATAAAAACCCTGCAAGCATTTTATATTGTTATACAGATGTAGGGATTTCCAAGAAGTCAGGGGGGGGGGGGGGGGGGAGAATCTGGGCAGCAATAACATTTTTAGTTGTTTGGGATTATGCACAAATGGAGTTTACCAAGGCCTCCAAATATGTACAATTTTGAATATCTATGCTTTTCCAGTCTCAGATTTCTAGATTTTTCATGCAGTCATTTTTAAGTTCAACTCAACCGAGAACAAAACATATATCTTTATGTTCCACAAATCTTAAAACAACAAAAGGCTGTGGTTGTCTTCCGGTTTGGGTAGTAAAGGCTATTTCGCTGGTCTGGTTTTTCAATGTTACAAATTAAGATAAGATGTATTTATTTTCTCATCTGTAATACTTATGAACATTTAGACTGTATTTTAAAAGTTTTTTGATCAATGATTAATGCTTTTCCCCCACATTTATCCATACATGGGAAAAAAAACTAACGATCAGGGATTTCCTGGCAGACACAAGTTTTTGGTTTTCTGAGTGACCTGATCGACCAAGTACGACTGATGGAGTCCGTAGTTTCAAGAAAGGTGGCAGTCTAACAGTTAGTCAGAAATACCTCCTCGTTTAGCTGATTGTATTTTTTTAAAAACTGAAACTTAACATGCTAAATCACAGTAGCGGATATTAAGCTTAGTCACCAAACCAGTTACGGTAAAGCTGCCAGATTCGACAAGATACAATATTTTCAGGAAAGTTCACTAGACAAAAAAGCATTTGGGTTGAGGACATGACAAGAGGCACAAATATCAGTCCATCTCATCAGTGAGAAAACTTTAGCAATAGGGAGTTATTTGTGCAACAAACCAGCAACAAACATCTCTTGTGAAAATATTGGCAGTTAATATCTGCCAGTACAGTATTTCTCTCAAGTCTCATCACAAGCACATAAATGTTTGGTTCACTTCTTTGGATCTTCAAAATCAGCTAAACCAGGGTTCTGTCCGATGAACTGTTAGTCTTAGATGATTATCTTACACAAGCTCACTACCATAAGACATCGTTGTATTGCCGGTAAGGGTATTATTGCTGATAATACATTCGCAGAACCTTACTAAAAAAATGAATTACGTTAACCACTATCTGCGTGGGTGGGGATAACCCTAGGAAATGGGATTTAGCCTTAGTGCGCACCTGTGTGTGCATAGCAGGGGGTACAGAGTGGAATACCCTTACCGATGCGCTCATCAAGGCGCCCCGCCCGGAACAGTATGGTTACCAGCCCCAGTGGTGTGGGACCCGGCCTGTCATGGTTGGCTTTTCTCGCCCTGTTAGGTGCTAATCGCCTTTTAAATCTCGATCACCGATCCTTTAGGATCCTTTAAGCGCTACCCCGATATTCGCAACCTCGTCGCTCTCCATACAGCTGCTATCGCGTCAATACGCCGTGGTCACATGACTCAAATAATGCAATCCTTTAAAGTCGGTAGTTTATTTCGAGAGAGCCCAGATAGACGCTGCGAGACGCCAGGCTGCACGGAGTTGCAGAGCTTGATCCGCTGTGGGATTAACCGAAGCGCACGGAGACTACACAGGCTGGATTCAACCAATAAAATACATGCAAATTGACAGCAGCACCGTTATCAACCCCACAGCCGGGTGTGTTTTTTTTATGTCAGGGTGGGCGTTTATTTGCAATGAGAAAGAATACTACGCTCACAAATCAGTCCTCCTCTAGATGGTATTTAAAGGGGCATCATCGCATACGCCCAGGCTGATTTTACATAGAGCTCACTCCAAGAGGCATTCCAGACATGATTCATTATGTTATTTAACAACTACAATTAACAGGTTTTTTTTAATAATTTGATTTAAAAAGGAGTCAGATATGCACAATCATGCATATCCGTTTGTCAAATGATGTAATGTTTCCCAAAAGTCCCAGGAGGAACCCGGCTACAGCGCTGGCTGAAACGCCCTGTATCATCGACTATAGCAGTAATAAAACTGACCCCAATCCACGCACCGTAATCGGTCAAAAATAAAGTCACGTACGGCATAAAGTAGTCTAAACGAACTGATACTCACTGTCAGCATCTTTATATCGTCCCTTCCACGTCAAGACATTGTAAAGTGCAAATCCCCGCTGTTAGACAACAGTGACGGTGCTGAGTTGTTTCACAGCCAGCCTCTTTTTTATTCTAAGGGCGGGCGGCGGAGAAATTACAGAGAGCCGGTGGATCCTTCACAGCAGTCATCGCTGAGTGAGGGATAGTTGTCTTCACACAGTAACCCACCAGAGTAAGCTCTAGTAGAAGAAAAAAGGTTTTATAAGGTGGATATGTAAAATAATAATACAAAAAAGAAAAATCCCGGCAGGTCAGCGGTGCCCGCGTCCTTTCCTCCCCGGCTCAGAGACACAGAGGAGCGGTGCCCACAGTCCAGCAGCTCCCTCCACGTCAGCCGGGGAAATAAATAGTCTCCCTCTGAGCAAACTGCTACTCCCCTTTTCCACTGTGGGCTTCCGCACAGTATCAGAGATTCCACACAAGCAAAGGAGGGAACCTTTTATAAACAAGAATCGAGCAGCAAGGACCGAGCCATGTGTTACCCAGCTGGCACAGGTCTGCTGTTTGTGACTGACAGCGGCTCTGTGCGCCGCAGCCCGCCTGAGTGACGAAGACACACCACTGAATATGAAGCCCAGCCTTCTGCACCCACTGACCCCGCAGAGCCACGGAGGGACATTCCAGGGAAGAGTGAAAACTTTTTAAATCCAACTACTTAGTGTTCTGAATTTATATTTTACAGTGAGAGACATAAAACCTTGCAGATGACCCCGCAGCAGGCATTTTGGCCTATTAGGCTACACCTGTACTATGATGAAATATAAAGAAACAACCTCCCAACATAGGCTGGCCAGCATTCGTTAACTGGAATTTATTTATATAGTCAGCTGAGGTTACGATTCAGAAATACAGTTTTTATACAACATTTTCTAATGTTTGACATGCACAGATCCCTGAAAAAGTGATGTAAGAAAATAAGATCATGATAAATCCCTTTAAAACTTTACTCCTCTTTAATGCCAACTATATCCTGTACAATTCAAGAGAAAAGGAAACAAAATTGTGAGGAGAAAAAAGGATGCAATTATAACCTAGGTAGGAGTCTGTCAGCAAGCCACAGATCGACTTAGCAACATTTCCCCTACGCTAAAGAATGAATTTCCTCTTTTTTTTTAGATTTTCTTGTAGACCTCTGAAGTTTTAGCACTAAACTGTTTGGAACTGTCCTACACCTTCATCCTTTACAAAAACGCCAGCACAAAACTGCTCCAGCACAAGAAAAGTAATCACAGGACATGATGCTGCCACTGCCGTGTTTCACTTTGGACTTGTATTTCTTTAGTAATGCGGAGTGTTGTGTGCTCCAAGGCATATCTTTTGGAATTGTGGCTCAGACGTTTAAGTCTGGTTTCATTAACCAATAACACATTCCTACACAAAGTTTGATAAGGTTGTTGGTTGACTGGGTGTTATCTTTGGAAGAAAAGGATTTTGTTTGGCAACCCTAATCCCCAGACCAGACATGTGGAGAAAACAGGAGATTGTTGTCGCATATAGAACATAGCAACACTTGACAGAAATTCCAGCAAATTTTGTTGCTATTTCTGTTGTTCTCTTACAACCTCCCTGACCAATTTCCACCTTGTCATTTAATCAGTTTTAGAAAAACACTCAGTTTCTGTATTGTCACTGTTTTCCCATACTTTCTTCAATTATTGATGACTGTCTTTATTGCGCCACAGTTTATATCAGGTTTTATATCATCTGGTGCTCTTCTCCTGACTGATACTTTTGTGCAGTTAGATTTTTCTGATCCTTTGTAACCTCTCTGGAAACTACAGTATGACCTTATCTAACGAATGCAAATGAGCAAATGTCAGAGATATCCTATTATGATAGCTGAACTTTCTTCCAGATTGATCAGTTTCACAATAATTGACAGGTATGTACCAAAGAAGATTGAATACCAAAAATAAAATGAAAGGTACAATAACAAAGGATCAGCTTATGGGTGTGCCCACTTATGCAACCAGGTTATTGGGCATTTTTATATACAGTGGACCCCTAGTACTCACAGAAGTTAGGGACTATAGCCGACTGCGAATTGCTAAAATCCACAATTATTTGAGGTCCCCTCTAAAAACGCCTATAACTGCCTATTTTATTTGTTAAAAAACACAAAAACACCTTATTTTGCATTAATACGGACAGCCATAGCACTACAGAAGCTCATGTCTAAAGTCTTCCTTTTCTCCACTCTTGGGGGTACAGCAAATCAGTGGCAACGAAAATAGATGGCACCCTTGGATTGGTTGCTTCTTAACTTCTACCCAATACTGTGTCATGTAGCATTGCGTCTACATATTTCAGCTTCCAAAGCTGCGTTTTCTTTAGAATATATTGGATAGGCTTTACAAAAAATTAGCGAATGGGTGGATTTTCCGCTAATATTTTGGAGTCACGTTCCACAGAAAAAAACACGAATAGGCGGGGGTCCACTGTAGGACAGAAAGTAATAATGTGTTTGATCAACTATATCTTTGTTGTAACCATGCTTCTTGTCAGTAAACCTTGTACTGTTAAATCATACTAAATTTGTATATAAAATGCATTCGTTGTTTGAGCATCAAAGTAGGGTGAAAAACTTGCCAAATCCTCTCTGCCAATACCATACAGCTTTTTGTGCTGGCAGTGTGAAAGAAAAAAAACATATCTGAGCTGCTCCATGCCATTCATGAAATTGAAGTGCAGAAGGCAATATTTCAAACAGATGTGAGCTTTTGGAAATTATACTGGCAAAAAAAGGACCACAAGAAATGTCCTCAACCAGCGAAGCTGGTTTTTCCTTGTACAAGTTAGCTGATGTGTGGTAATGACCTCTTTTGGCGAGCCAAGGGCTTAACAGAGGGAGGCTGACTTCTACCATACTCCTTGCCCTGACCTCAACCACACTGAACCCTTGTGTAATCAGTTTGGATGTGCTGTTTGTGGTAGAGTGACCAAAACAAACCAAATGGCAGGCTGGCCACAAATGCTGCTTGAAGAATGGGATGCGATCCTCAGCAGTGTATAAATAAGCTGGTGACCAGCATCAGGAGGTTGGGTAAGGTTGTTTTGGTTGTTTAAAGTCTACCACACACAACTGAGTGTGGTACTACTTGTTAAATAAATTATTTAATTTTTTGTTCTAATTTCCAATACGTATTCTTTCTTCAAGCTTCAGCCATCCAATCCAATAAACAACACCTAGCAAGAGTCATCGTGAAGGATAGAATTCCTGTAATGGCAGAAAAGATTTAACAAGTGCTGCTCAACCCACAAATGCCTTTTCCTTACAAAGGTGGAATGTTTTAAAGGGAGATAAACAAGCTTTCTGATAGTATAAAATTTGATAACAGATTTGTTTTTTTAGTTTAATTTCCAAAGATATATTAGGCATTGAGACTAGAAATACTAGAGCTACTGTATTTACTTTAACACAGGAAGCTAAGCAGTTGTGGCCTAAAGAGTACACACCACGCACACACATGGACTCCGATGGGTGCCATATGCAGTGTAAGGGCTCAAGAGGGCTGAACATGAAAACGACTTGCTCTTCTTATGTGACATTCTGTTTCTTCATTCAGCAGCTGCTGTTTTACATGCTCCAAAAATGGAAGTCAAGTAAAATGTCAGTGATAAAGTACTCTTAAGAATGAGTTACATAAAATTCAAACATAAAACGGTCCAACATTTGAAAAAATCTCTGTGTTGCGGTGTTGTAAATACTCCTCGGTTATCTCTGTGTCTCACAAGTTTCTTTCCGGCTGACTGGGCGTCGCCTAGATTTGTAGTTGTTTGAAGGATGGGAGCTGTCTCAAGATATAGTGCGTTGGATGTATAATAGTGGAGCAAAAGAGATCATCCATGTAATAATGGAGCAGTACTTCAAAAGCCCCCAGCTGAGCCTCTTTTCCTTCAGTGGGGACAACTCTAGTTAAGATCATCCCAAAGAGAGGACAGCGGGAATCCTGAATGTTGCCACCACTCAGCTCCTTGTTTGCTTTCAACTCTTTATCAAGCTTTCTTTTCTCTGTTGCATACTCTAAATATTAATCTGTCATTATAACGTGAGGAGATGTAGAGTTTTCTAAATGCCTTCGGGGAAAGAAACTAATTTTGGGGATTTTATCTATAAGACAATATACTCACTAAGTAATTAACTTATCATTAATTTGCCAACAGGAGGCTGAGATTGTTTCGGTCAGTCACTTACTTGCACTTGGATTACTGTCTGAAGTTTCCATCTCTCTCTTTTTATCGTCAAAACTTCTGGCATGACACCGTTCCCCTCAGTGGATTGTTCTACAAAACAATAAAAGCAGCTTCCTGGTTTCAAGTCAGGAGGGCCAGATGAAGATATCCGTTATCTGTCACTTCAAAGCTCTTTTACTCAAATCTTTATCACACCTGGAAGAAGAACTGAACTCTTTCTGCACTTTTGATTGAGGAGGTGGTCAAAGAAAGTTCCCTGTGCAACCCCCCTGGCACCTTAGCTCAATCACCATTCTTTTCTTATCCCCTCCTGCTTTGCTAAGAAGCAGAAGACCAGTGTCTGTCAAGCTGCCATTCAGTGGGAATTACCAATCACTGAGGGGCAGAGACATGTGGAAAAACAGACCATTCCAGATCTACAGTATCTTGGAAAGCTTTGCTCTATCTGCCCGCCCTAACAGTCCGTCCACGGCTGATATCTGGCAGGAATCACTGAAGGCCCATTACTGACAGAGAGATAAGGTTGGAGAAAAGAATGCCCCTTAGATAATACGAAAAGTCAGGAAACATCTTCTTCTGGCTTATATCTGTCTCAGAGGCGTTTAAAAAAAACAGGGAGCTCCTGACAGCTGGAGAAATTGAACCTGTCTCCAGCTTGTCAGAAACTCAGCAGCTCCAAAAAGAGGCGAAGACACTAAAAGTGACCTTGGAGGATTCTCACTCCTACTTTCAGTCCCCAAGTGTTTTTTTTAGGGACTGAGGGATTAGGATCACCTTGAAATAAAGAGGGCCAAACTAGATGACAGACAATGAAGCATCAGAAACATGACTTTGGTACAAGGCAAAACCTGAGAAAAGGAAATGTCCTTCCTGGTTATGAAACACACAGGGCCACAGGGAGACCTGCTAAACACGGCGGTCCTCTCATGGAGACATGCTGTCATAAAAGAAGTCTTGATACTTTGCACCATTTATATGTCCTTACAGTGCCTCGAATTACTATTAACACCCCTTGAACATATGGCATTGAGTGTGAGGAAATAACAGTCCCCCCACATAACCCGGTTCTGTCTGAACCATTTTTTGATACCTTTTAAATTTATTTTAACTTACCATCTTAAACCTGATATAAAATGTAATTATAGTAGAGCTTTATCAGACAAGGCTGTAACAAGTTTTGTTTATTTTTATTTTGTTACATGTGTCCTGTCTGGCAGTATGGAGCTCAGAATTAGTGTCTGAGTACCAAGTAGAAGCCAAACAGATTTACTATCACAAGTGGAGCATTACGGCTTTTGCTATGGTACTCCGCTTGATATATATGTGTTAAAAATCTTTATTAGCAATTACTGTGGGGTTGTTTTTTTATTTTTTTATTTTTCCGAAGCACCAGGGACACGGAGACGGAAAATAAAAGGGAAGAAAGATAGAAGATGAAGAGAGGTAGGAAAAAAAAGTTAGGAGGGAGAGGGTAAGCTGAAGATACAAGAAAGGAAGGGGAACAAAGAAAACAGAAGAAAACGTCAGTCTCCCTCTCACACTTGCAGGATGGCAGGGAGAGGGAAAAAACAACGACAAAACAAATAAAAAAATGCAAACTGAGAACTACACAATCACAACCCACAAATAGATATATGAATACAATAACAGCGTCACTGAAAAGCTCATGGTACTGATACCATAGGGAGACTGGAGACGGAAGATTCGTCTTTCTCTCAAGCAAAAGTTTTACTTTGTATTGAATCTATTAACATGCTTTTCATGGTTTTATATTTATTATGTTGTCATTATTACTATAACCATGATGATTTTTTTCATTAACCTGATTTTTCAGTGCCCCCATGCGCACTTGGTGCCCTACGCATGGTGCGTGAAGCACGTGGGCACTGTTCTTTAATATAGAAACTACTCTTACATCAGTTCTTTTTGTTCTTTCTTTGTTTCTACTTTGTCTTCTCGAACCCCCAGACGGTCGTGGCAGATGGCTACTCAAACTGAGCCAGGTTTTGCTGGAGGTTTCTTCCTGTTAAAGGGGAGTTTTTCCTCTCCACTGTCACTACATGCTTACTCGGTATGAGGGATTGCTGTGGTTGAAGTCTACATCAACAGAACGCAACTGCCAGTCAATGACTGCTGGGATTCCTTACATAGAAAACTAGCTAAACCTTTAAACTGATTGGAATGTTTGTATTGAAATTATTTTATTGTAAAGTGCCTTGAGTTGACATCTGTTGTGAATTGGCGCTACATAAATAAGCTGAATTAAATTGATTATTGTAGCTGGTGTTTCGGTTAACTATGTTAGCTTGTTTGTTGGCGAAGGTTTAGTGATAGCTGCAGATCGCTACATTTTAATCTGCTTGTTCCAGTTGCTTTATCAGATCACTTGTAACCAAAATGTTTTTCATTTCTCTTGTAACAAGTCAACTGAATATAATTTGTACTTTATGTTGTTTTATCAAAGCGTTGTTTCATATAGTGCAACCAACAGTGTAAAACATAATGACCACTCTATGTTCCGCAAAGAGACATTCCTATTTAACCGTAAATGCAGTTTGAGTTTGCCATGTTGCCTACGTGATGAGTTAGCACTGGAAACAACACAGGTTTGTGGGATAACCAGGGCAAACCTGCGTTATCGCATTGATTTTGGGAGCCTTAAGGTAGGGTTCTATGGGTGCTTGAAATCCTCGAAAATGCGTAAAAGAGTTGAATTTTATTTGGGGAAACTGTATGAACCCTGGTAATGATTAATTATTCTGTAAAGGTAAGGTAACCTTTTGTAAATTCTAAGATGATTTTAAGAATTTGTATGACTTCCCCTCCAATGGATTTAGTTTAATTTAAGCTTTTTAGTTTCTGTCATTTTAGTTCTTTTATGGTCTATTTCCTTAGGTCATTCTTTTGTTCCAATTTCTGAATATTTGAATTATATTTGCATGTTTTATGATCTACTATTTTATTTCAGTTCCAGTCTTGCCATATTTGTAGTGCATGTATTATTGCTCAGAAGGTCTTGCCACATAGGTTTTTTCCTTTGTATTGCTGTTTCTTAGCTTTCTATTTTGTGTTAAATTGGTTTACCTTTCCCTAGGTCATTAGGTCTGTTTTATTTTCTTCTTTTGTTAGTCCTCCTCCAGGTTTTTTGTAGTTACCTTTAATCTCCAGTTATGACTTTCACCTGTGCTGCCAAATCATCCCCATGTATTTCACTTGATCTGTGTCCTACATAAGTTCATTGTTTTTCAGCGTGCAGTGCCGGATTCTCTTAAATCCGGATTCTCTGTGTTTATTTCCCATGTTCACAGCTTGTTCCCGCCGGGGAGAGAGTGTATACTCGAGTCTTGGACTTGGACTCTAAGTCTAGATTCGTGTCACCTTTCAGGGACTTGTGACTTAAACTCGGACTACCACATGAGAAATAGCTATTGTTGGAATTTTCATTTAGCCAATGCTAATATTAGTTTGTTATATTAGGTCAAATTACTGGATACATTTAAAAACGTCCCAAAACTTTGTAAGTTTTTCAGATGTCATGTCGGTTCTTTAGTGTTCTGCACACGCTACTGTGTCAACTTGGTGATATCGTGGGTTGTCTAGTTAAATTTCTTTATTTGTACTTTATTTTTGTTTTAAATAAAGTAAACAAAGTATGGCTGCCATTATTTTTAGTCTTAAAATCTACACCCTACTTTCCTATTTTTGACTCGCTCTCAGGTAATAATGGCTTGACTTGGACTGGAAGATTCTTTTTGAGACTTGAACTTGTAGCTTGGCCAGTAGCGATTTGACCTTGACCCAACTTTACCACTTCACTGGTTTCTGAGTGGAGTTTAGTTTGATTAAAATCATTAATTTTGCTTCATCAGAATCGGTCTGCTGGTTGTGCTCCAACAGATTCAAAATGCACAAGTTTTTAATTACAGAGTCCTGTATTGCTATCTATAAAAGGGTTTCTATCTGCGAGGAAGAAACTTCCTCCTTTTAGCTTCATGTTACCAAAAGGGTTTTTAACATGAATATATTAAATAATTCTTCAACTCGACTTCTAACCTAAATTTTATTTAATTTTTATAATTAATTTTATTCCATTCCTCTTAGGTTCTTGTTGATTTATTTTAGTACGACTCTCTGATGGATGTTGGCGCTGTTATTATAGAAATTCAAGCTTTTCTTGTTGTTTAGTTCTTGTGTGTATCATCTTTTCCTTCAGTAAAATACACTGGTCACCTTCCAGGATTGTGGAAAGTGTTCTATTTAACTTTAAATGATTAAATGATTGATTTCTTTTAAATCCTTAGGAATCTGTTTTTATAAATATATGTATGTCCTTGAATATTAAATATTCCAAATACACTGAAATGTTTCTGTGACACGTTACAGCTGTTTATTCTGTTAATATGTGGTAACGTATTTTTCAGAGCCTTCTTTAAACGCACCTTAAGCATACACATGCGCGGGCATCAGTGGCTCGTGGATAGGTACAGCAGAGCAGAGCATCTTGTTCAGCAAACCACCAGCCAGAGCCAGCAAAAGGCCCAGTTCTTTCCAAACAAGATTTAAGCTGAGTTATGCTGTTGCATGCAGGTAATATTAGCTAAATGAAGCCTAGTTAATACATGCCAATATATCATGTTAAACTGGTTAACAATACTGTTACTTAAGTTAGATTCCTTGTTAGTTAATTCAAACATTACTGCTTTCAACATGTTTGAAAGAAATCTTTATTGCCACAATAAACAAAGCAGGGTCAGGGTGGGTCTACGCAGGTGGAAAGAGAATATAAGTGGCTGAGAAAAAATATCCATGGCATTAAAGGAATTCTAGTTTAATTTCCACAGTATATCACTGCTACTCATCCCAATTCTATTTCAAAATGTTGCTTTCTACATTTATATTTATCTTTAATGCCACAATAGCAAAAACCAGAGTCAGGAGGAGACATAAGACCAGAGGCCAGCAGCGGGTACGATGATGCAGGGTATTCACAGGTAAGGAGAAATTAGAACTTGGTGAGAAAAAGATTAAT
Source organism: Valencia hispanica (assembly GCA_963556495.2). Lineage (NCBI taxonomy): Eukaryota > Metazoa > Chordata > Actinopteri > Cyprinodontiformes > Valenciidae > Valencia > Valencia hispanica. Next base: position 24,980,826 of record OY747700.1, on the reverse strand, counting down.
ATCTCGGAGAAAACAGGCAGGTATCAGGACAGGGTTTTCACAGATATTTCAGAACTACTCTCATTCCCACTCCAAAATATGTTTTGTCTATATTTTAACAGATAGCCCAGGAGGATCAGCCATCCAGAGGATTTTTTTGTTTATTATTCTTTAGAACCTTTAGCCATCTCCCTTCACACTAGATACTTTGTAGATAGTAAATCTAGCAAAGTAGATTATAGTGTTTGTTCTGGTAATTCAACTGACGTCAGAGAGTTTGATAACTTGTAAAAAACGTACATTCTGAAGTGGTGATCAGTCATTATTATGTGTTATTAATTGTCATTTGCTGAAGCCAGTGTGTGAACTTCATTCAACCCTCATTCTTTCATCTGTAGTTGTTCAATCTTTCCAGATTGACATCAACAGTCAATTGAGACAAACCTTTGAGCTAAGTTATTTGTTTCTGTTGAGCAGTTGGTTCCTTGTAAGTATTAATTTTATTAATAGTAATAATGATAATTAATAACTGTCTTTGAACCACTATTAATATTGCTGATATATAAGTGGTTTAAAGTGATTAAATGGTTCTTTAGCCTCTGAGGAAAGGTGCGATTGAATGCAAAAGGATGGCAAATCCCTTATTTGACAGTCAAATTTGTCCCCTCACTTTTGAGACGATGGTTACGCCCCTGCTTGAGACTGATATACAACTGAAGGTCCAAAGGAATGGTTTAGATCAATCCACATTCATGTGTCAGTATAACTTAAATCTAATCGCAAATCTGTGGCAAAACTTGTAAAATTCCCAGATGCTACCCATTAATTCTCCCAGAGCTTGAGCGCTTCTGTGAAGGTGAATGGGCAAAAATCTCAGACCCCAAAAACTGTAACTACTAACCATCGGAGTTGAATACAAATGTGTGACAGTTCCTTATTTAAAAATAAAATAAACATAGCTACATTTAATTTTACTACAACTTTGTCACAATCCTCAGAACCTAATAAAATGCATTTAAGTTTGTTTTTGAACTGTAGCAACAAGTACAAAAGTTCTAGGGGAGTGAATACCTTTTACTGTACATAGCTTCTCCATATCTTCTATTGACAGTGAGAAGATCCAGGGCTTAAAAAGTGATCTCTGTATTTAGGGGTAAATCCTATTATTGTTCTTTTTGTTCATTTTTGTGTTAGGAAGATTTTGACTACAGGATAAAACAAGCTGTTCGGTTGCGGTGATCAGTGGAGTGAGAAGTGTTTTTCTAAAGTAGCTTCGACAATCTATTAAAAAAAAGAAAAAACTGCTCTAGGCAATTTTTTTGTATCATTTTCTTTGGTGTGGATTTAAGAACTCTTCCAACAAACTGAAGATGGCTCCTGAAACTAAAACTGATGGCAGTTTGTGCAGTAACAAAAATAACAGCCTGAATTTCTTGCTGAAAGGGATAGTAGAAAACTTCAATTTGCATCAAAGAATTTAAACATGCTAAATTAATGCATCTGGGAATCCATGAATAATAACTGCAGTATAGATGGAATATAAACAGTCTTTATGTTGTTTATGTCTCAGAACATAAAGACGGTTGAATAAAACGATGTGCTACTGATTTTACCTGGAAAGAAGACAGCAGATTAAAACAATGTGTACATGGATCTACATTGTCTAATATATAAAAAGGAAATGGTTACAGAAGCTTAAACATGGGGTAAAATTATAACTGTTCGTATGACAGGAGTTTCTACAAAGATCACATTCTGAGGACAACATCGAACAGTTAGAATCCAAGGGTAAGAGTAAAACACCTTCAGAAATATCTCCTGCTTGCTAAGGGTGTTAATGGAAGGGGATCACATCAGAAAGCACTAATCTACACAAAAGAATACACACATGCTGAATGTCTCAAGTGGTTTCAGGATCACCTAAATGGACAATGTTCTTTGAAGATATGGGGCATGTTTCCTACAAAAAAGCATAATGAAAAATATGAAGGAAAAATATACTTTTGAAAAAATGTTCTCTCACTTGAAAATTTATGTCGGATATATATTTTTTATTTCAGCCCTGCTTGGATAGGCATATTCTAAGAATTTTTTTGCAACATTCAGACAACTGCCACACAAAATTATTTTCATTTGGGACAGAAAAGGCATGGTGCAGACCATGTGATGACAAATAGAGATGTCAGATGGCAACAAAGGAGGTTAGATCCGTAGCTGGCTGCCTGACCTGGTGTCCTAAATAGAATGGGTGGGCCAAATCATTAAGAATGGCAATCACTCTTAAACACAATGATGATTTACTCTATTCAGATTACGAAAGACTGGGGAAACAAAGAGTGGTGTGCCCGGTATTCCCAGGGAATGACATACACGTGCCAGTGTGTACATTTGTGTCTGCATGTGTTCGAGGGCTCCACACTTTCAACGGGCATCTCAGTGTCTCACTTTTGTAATTTTGTTTACACAATCTGTCAAATGCCAGACCCTTAAGTTTGATGATAATGCCTCAGAGCTAATACAAAATCTCCCCCAAAAAATCAGATTTTCAAAAAGTCTGAATCTGGCAACAGAAAAATAAAAAGGAATTTGAACACAGAAATGTTAATTTATGGCTCACACAATCATGGGGAAGACTGTTGTCTATAAGACCCTGACACCCTCGGCAAGGGATGTAAGCAACAAAAAGCCACTGCTAAAGGATTTCACTGTTCACAGAGTGGTGTGTCTAAGCTTATTGATGGAAGGAAAAAGTCTGAAAGAAAAAGGTGTTCAAGCAGCAAAGATGATGGCAGCATTTTAGTGAATCCAGCGGCTAAACCTTTTAAACATTTTGGGGGGGTTCTGTTTGGTGATGGCTGTTTCGAACAGGTAGGGTCTTCATCTGTCATCTACCCTGCCATTGTTGTTGCTACTTACTATGCTGTACTGTGTAGTAGCTATGCATGTGTGTGTGTTTACGGAAGCAGGTGGCTTTAGGGACCGCTGCATCATGTCCTTGCGCCTTGCAGCAGCAGCAGCAGTTTACAGCTGTGCTTTGTTGTAATGTAGTCCTAAGTCTAAATCGGCTCCTGTAATTCCGTGGTGCTACTTCTTACTTTTCATTTGCAGTCAATATGATTATTGAGTTCACCAGTAAAAATTATGATCATTATCGATTAATTTTAATCACTTTTGTACACAAAATGCTATTATTTACCATTCACTTACATTGCTTTATGCTAGGCTAAAGCAAACAGACTGCTGCCAGATCGGGAGAATTACGGGGCTGGTTATAAAATGCTTTTTTCACACTTATCTAACTCTGGGGAATTATGGCAAAAGACGAATTTTGTTTTAGAGGTGGAATATCCTTTTAACAGTGGGCTCAGCTCCTCCATGTTTATTGCAATAGTGTTTCTCATCATCAGGGGTGAAATTAGTTTTAAATTCTTGCCGGTACTATTACCAAAACCTTCATTTCTCTCTCCCTTCATGCATTTTAAAATAGCAAATAGTCAAAACCCAAACAAAAACATTTCAATATTTTATACTGTAGGCTACCTGTAGGCCTAGGGTTAGGGGTTAGTTGACAAGAATTAAAAACAATTGACGATATTGTAAAATAATAAAATGATGGTTTGGTAGATATATTCCTTGGATTATGACCATTTAATTATGTGGATATGAAAAGGTTTGGTCAAGGAATTAAATAGTTAGTTGGGGGATACAGATTCTGGTGGACATAATTATAATCCCTGATATAATTTGTTGCTTGTAATTTTGACAAGGAGGACTTTCAGCCTGAATAATTTCACTTCACCCACCAAAGAGAAATATCAAAATACCTGTAGGAACATACAAAAAATAGTCAACAGAAACAGGCTGGAATGCTTTTATTACATCACTAAAACTTTTTCTATTAATGTTTGAGAATATAAATGATGTTCTACATGCCATTTCTCTTTTCAACCGCAGCAATTTCCTAATGTTGTGAATCTGTTCACATATTTGGCAATAAAACCATCCCGATCCTGATTCTCTTTTAGTGATTTATTATAACACTAAAATAAACAGCGCTTTTCAGTGTTGAACTCAGGAAGGTGGATTTTTGTTTCTAGCAGACAGAACTTTGGGTGACGTAAAACAATGAAAGAAAATAGCATTTTTATAGGAGATTGTGAAAGAGTCGTTTACTTGCCGAGAACAATTTATATTGAGTGTATTTTTTTAAAATATGAATCGAGAACACAGACGTGACCATTTTCTTATTAAGCCAACCGTGCGACACCACGTTAGACATTTTTTAATTTATTTCCGTGGTAACTCACAAACAGAACGATGAAGTAAAGACACTTGGTTTTCACTTTTTAATCAAAGTTAAAACATCACTAGTTCAACGTGTTGTTGGTTGTGATGTGGCAGACTAAAGTGGAATAGCGCTTCTTTCTACGTGCGCGCTCCCGACGCAGGGGGATATAATTTCTGACGGGGATAACTACCTTTGCACGATACCGGCATTAGCTCATAAGAAGTTTCTTTTTTGAGCTGTTTCGTATGGTTAAAAAACAAAATAACAATTCAGAAACAATTCGGTATGAGTTAAAAGGAATTTTTAAATAGACTGGTTCTGAATGAGGACTTTAAGACAGGCAGCCGCTCTGCATCTTCCTGGTACTGCGTACCACCACAGAATCTTTTAACGGTACGCAGTACTCGACCGTACCGGCTTACTTTCACCCCTGCTCATCATCCCCTTGAAGATACTCCTTAAATTCTCAGTGAGCTTTAGGTCAACTAAGTTTACTGACTAATCAGTCAAACTGATTTGTATTTGTACTATTGTAGTAAGTGCCAAGTCCTGTTGGAAAATGAAATTAGTATCTTCATAAAGCTTGTCAGCAGAAGGAACTATGGAGGGCTCTAAAATGTCTGGGTAGTTGGCTGCTCTGGACTTGATATAAAACATACTGGACCAATGACAGCAGATAAAATGGCTTCCGAATTCATCACTGACAGTGAAAATGTCACAATGGACTTCAAGCAGTTATGATTCTGTGCCTCTCTGCTCTTCCTCCATACTTCAGAATCTTGATTTTCAAATGAATTGCAAATGTTTCTTTGATCTGAATAGCAAAACCTTTGGACCACAGAGCCCAGTCCAGTCCTTTTTCTTCTTAGCCTAAGTAGACACACAGAAATGTGACCATTGTAGTCCATGTCTTGGATAGGTCTGTGTGTGGTGGCGCTTAAAACTGTCATCAACCCCAGTCTGCGGTTTGGGAAGCTCCTTTAAACTCTTGGGTGAGCTTTGCTTCACAGTCCTCTCAAAGCTGCAGTTATCACTGTTGCTTGTGCAGTTTTTCCTTATCCTTAACTTTCCAGTAATATAGTTGGATACAGCATTCTGTGAACAGCTAGCCTCTTTAGAATGTGCCCTTTGAGGTTTACCATTGTTATGTGACTGTCTGACTGTTGGACATGTTCAGCAGTTCTCTATAGGCCCTAACAAGACAGGAGCATTAAGTCCATACCATAACATTTGGGCATCAAAACGAACTTCTTATTAGTCTTATGTAGTGTTCAATTTTTCTGCAAAACTAAGGTATTTTTTATTAACTGTAAGTCATAATTCTGAAAAAACAACAAGAATAGCAGTTAAAATATATCACTCTGTGTGCACTCCACACAATACATGGGTTTTACTTTTGGGATTTAATTAAGAAAATAAACTCCCTTTTGATGAGATTCTAATTAATTGAGATGCACCTATTTATCTCATGATTCTGCCAATTCGGTATGGAGTCTTCTTCCCACTGGACATAATAGAAAAGCAGCAGCGTCTTCAGCTGGGAGCCAAGAAAGGCGTTAAGAAAAATGTCAAAGAACATGATGCTGTGGGTAAGATTAAGCCCAAAGGGACTGGTACCAGCAGAGTTGGAAAAAGTCGGCCAAGTCATTAATGAAGTTATGACCACAGTTACGGCCGTGGCAGGGGATCTTAATCGCCTGCAAAATTGGTGGACTGAGACTTGCTTCAGAACCATTAAGTCCTCGACACACAAATTAGACGGAAAGAACGAAAGGTTTGTAATCTGTTCAATTAGCGAAACCTTGGAGGCGTCCTGTGAGGCCTAAGGCCAAATTCATACCCAAGACATTTAAATGAATCACACGAAGGTTTAAGTTTGATGGTCAAAATACTCTCTGCCTACTTTACATTCCCTCACATCCTGCAAAGTAGCAGAAGCATCCAAACTTATTTTATCAGAGAAAGAGCTGGGGACTCGCAGTCCGACTCAGTTTGTTACAGGACTTTGAAGTCGGCTGTTTCTGTGCATTGTCAGCAACGCCGTCAGGCAGAGATATGCATCCGCCCGGTCCTATGCTCATCTCCATGCCGTGCACTGCGCAGATGTCCAAAAAATTTACTGCCCGCACCAAATTGGATCACTTCTGTGGCGTTTTTCCGCAGGCCTTGCACCTGCTGTTCTGTACTTGGCCCCATAAACAACTAAACACCCAGAGATTGGGGAGGAAGCAAAGAGAGAGGCAACTAGAGTTGATTTAAGGAGCAAATTAAACCAGGAAGGGCAGAGATAGAATGGGAAAAGTTCTGGATTCAAGCAGCAATTTTTCTATGTAGTTGCTTGTAAACGTATTCACTGTTTACCTTTTCAAAATGTTGTTAGGTTAAGACCATTAACATTGTATTTTATAGGGATTTTATGTGATAAACCAACGCAAAACAGAATATAAAAATGAGGAAGAAGGAAAATTATAGATATTTTTGCAAAACAGCTCAGGATCAGTCAGATTCGATGGAGAAAATCTGTGAGGTTAAATTTTAAAGCCTTGCCATAAAATATCACTTGGATTGCTGTATGGACTTTAATTAGACCATTGTAAGAACAAAAAAATATATATTTTGGTCTAAACTGTTCCACTGTAGCTCTGGCTGTATGTTCTGGGTCATTGTACTACCGGTAGTCTCAGATCATTTGATGCCTCTTATTGGTTTTCTTCCAGTGTTCCCCATCCCTAAAGGATGATGCTTCCACCCACTACGTGTCATCATGGGGAAAATGTGTTCAAGGTGTTGTGCAGTGTTATTTTTCCACCACAGATAGTGTTTTGCATTTAACCCAAAAACTTTACTCTCATCTGATCAGAGGACCATAACCTGCATGTTTACTGAGTCTCCTAAATAGTTGTGGAAAACTGCAAAAAGGACTTAACATGGTTTTCTATTTTTATTCTCTTGCTATCCTTTCATAAAGATCAGATTTGTAGAGTGTATGACTAATAGTTGTAGCACGGTCTTCATTCCTGAACAAACCTCCGTGACTTTCACAACAGATGTACTTGTAGTCAGATTATATTACAGACAAATTAACCAATTTACAAATGTTACAAATTAGTTTTCTGAAGGCAGTTGGTTGCGGGGTATTTTATTTGGGGGGTATAAGAGTAAAGGTGGCTGAATGCATATGCAGGCCATAGCTTTTAGATTTGTATTTTTCTTAAAAAGAATTTTTATTTTTCTTACAAATCTGGGAAGAATTCCTTCATAAATATGCTAAACTTGGTGTCTGTCTATCACATAAGGTCCCAGTAAAGTACTTTACACCTCTGCAGTTGTATTGTGACAGATGTTCAAAAGAAATGCAAACCTTTGCAAGGATACAATACACGCACAGCTTTGTCTTATGCACATATGGTTTTTGGCAGAAGATTGTATGTCCACACCCAAGTCATCTTTGTTATAAATAACTGTCATCGTCAAAGTTTGATTTCAACCAGGTTACATGATTGAATGATGTATCATTAGCTGTGATGGTAGTGGACTAAAAACTTCATCCTGAAGCTCAGCTGATTATGTGCAGATCATTATATTAGGAGAAGAAGAACTGGTATTTTGGGGCAAACGCGTAAGAGTCTGTGATCCCCGAGAGACACTGGCAGGTGGTGGCATACTTTCTAAATCAAATATTGATCTTGTCTGAGCTGTCAGGTGTGAGCTACTGCTGCACCAGAGTTAGACGTGGCCTCATAATTCATCATTGTACAAATGGCAAGGGAGAAGGACCAATATTATCAGTGGATGAGGTAACTTTGGTTGGGACTTTCCTGTGGTTTTTACCTTATCTGGCCAAAGTAAAAATATGTATGTCGTAATACAAGGTGACCAACTGTCCTCTTTTATCCCAAACATGTCCACTTTTCACGTGCTGTCCGTGGGATCTGGGGGGAATTCATAGATTGCTGAAAATGTCTGGATTTTCATTGTTTATCAGATATCAAACGATACTTAAACTGACTGGTGTCCAGGGGTTGCATTAACCGAATATTTTCCGTATTTGACCAGTTTTTTAGAAAGTTGACAGAAAGTCTGAAGGCTGTTCGTCATTTTTACAGATTAGTATTCACACCTCTGACCACTTTGTGCAAATGCGCAGATATGATTAATTTTACGCACGGAGTACAGGTAACTAAATCAATTAATGCAAAGATTCCCATGAGAGCATTTGGGCATCATCTCAGACCCAGACACCGTATCCGTATTGTATGCATCAATCACTAATTGGGAGCTTATTGTAAATTGAAAAGCTCCTGGGGCTTTGGGGCACGACTGTGGCAGGTGTGGCTGGTTAGACACGTTTCAAAGAGCCCGATGTGTGCCAAACGACGACGCATGCTGCTGCCCCCCCCGAAACAATAGTTTACGGGTCAGGAAACGGTTTGTTCAGAGTCTTTTCGACTTCTGATCACTTCAGTTGGAGAAATGTTTCCTTTTAAAACTTTGGGTGTAGTGGCACTTAGTTCTAGTCTTCAGTGTTGCAGCGGAGCGCGGATTCAGCGTTCGGAACCACATCTGAATCCCAATGAGATGTCCTCTGTCTGAGGCAAAAATCCAAAACCTCATGATAAACCTCTGCAGCAATCCAACTATCTGATTATGCACAAATGGGTGAGCATTTCAGTTCTATGTGGTCGGAGTCGGAGAAATATGTGAGACTGTGTTCAGGCCACAGCAGGTATTCCTATTTTAAGTGCAATTGTTTAAATCCATTTTTTATATGTAGTTCTCTGTAAAGCTTGTTTGGATTGAATATTATTTAAAATGAAAACAATAAAAAATACTTTTGAATATGTATTAAAATACTATAATATATAAAAATTGTCGGGTAAAAATAGATTATAACCGGATTTTTTTGACCCTGTCGGTCAAAATGACTGGCACAAAACATGTCTAGTGCAACCACTGCTGGTGTGATGCATGCAGTACAACAGTCATTCTCTCATGTGACGTTGCCCCGAGCTGCTGCCTAGTGCCTGGTTCTGATCCGTTCATTGACGGAAAAGACAGCGGGCTGCTGTGCCGAGTTGCACTGTGTTGGGCTGCATTGCGCTCCGTCACATAGTCAAAGCACAAGCTTTATGCATGAACTGTAAAAGATATACTGTCCTGTCGCAGCAAATGGGTGGCAGAGTGCACTATTCATATAGCTGGTATTTGTGTTTATGTGTGTGACAAAAGTGGCAAAGATCCCGTTGGTCACATGGACACAAAAACTATAATAATGCTGTGGAAAGTGAGATTTTATCTACAAACTGACTGTGGAGGATGAAGATGAAAACTAAACAATAAGAGTATACACTTTTTTATTGTCTTTTTGAGACTGTTGCTTTGTACTTTTATTACTCTGAAAAGACGTGTTTTCTCAAAATATTTCAGATTTTTGTTTAATTTTTGTCTAGTGTAACCTAAAAAGTAAACTATTATTGTTGCTCTCAAATTTTCTAATTCAGAAGAGTAATCATTCCTATCATTAATTATTTCCAGAGATTTGAAGGTGTTTTCATGAAGCTGCCACTACTGTGCTTTAAGCGCCTAGTGATGGTGTTCTCAAGGTGATCAGCGACGCTTGGTTTTAGCTGTACTGCATTTCATTTCCTGTCAATAGGTTTACCTTCCAACCTTTGGAGAAGACTTGCTGATGTTTTGGGTTATTTAAACAGGCAAGGAGAGGTAGCCAGAAAGCTCATGTCTACTCTGGAGGAGCAGCAGAGATTCCCTGCTATGATGCGAGAATCTGCTGACAGCACAACTATTGGTTGTCCACTTTACAAACATGGCTGGAGAGCGACAAGACTGTTTAACATTAGCAAACACGAGAAAGACAATGCTCTAATTAGATAAGAATAAAATTTATATATTTTTGCTCAATCTGTAAGACAATGAGTGACATAATACTAACACCCTGAACTCACCATGGCCATCAAGACAAATAGTGGTGGCAACATCATGCTGAAGTGTTGCTTTTTTCAGCAAAGACATGGAAGCTGGACTTGAGACTTGAGACTGGGGCGGAGCTTCGCTTTCCAACAGGAAAACTATACTAAATATACAGCCATGGCTGCAGTGGAATGGCTTAGATCAAGCCATATTCATGAGTCTGAAAGTTATAGATCAACATATATGTATCAACTTTTTACTTTCTGTAACATAGAAAGTTCTCTTATATCAGATCTTCTGTTCCTTCTGTGTTTCTGCTCTGTCTTCTCAAACCCCCAGACGGTCGTAGCAGATGGCCACTCCTACTGAGCCTGGTTCTGTTGGAGGTTTCTTCCTGTTAAAGGGGAGTTTTTCCTCTCCACCGTCGCTACATGCTTGCTCAGTATGAGGGATTGCTGAAGGATTGCTGTGGTTGAAAAGTCTGCATCAACAGGGCCCAACCTCACGCCAATGACTGATGCAATCTGCTGGGATTCCTTAAATAGGAAACTTTTTAACTGATTGGAATGTTTGTATAAATGTATTGAAATGACTTCTTGTTAAGTGCCTTGAGATGACATCTGTTGTGAATTGGCGCTATATAAATAAACTGAATTGAATTGAATATACAGCATAATTACCATGATGTTACTTTGCATTACTTTTTCACAAAAAAGCCCCCCCAAAAAGTAGAAGTTTGTGATTATGATTCGATGAAATGTGAAAAAGTTCTAGCAGTAATAATGCTTTTACAAGACATTACGTTTGAAGCAATTAAGGCTTTTTTGAGTAAACCATAATTAGCAGCACCTGATAGAAATTAAGAGCCTCAGAGCAAAGATGTGAATGCACAAGCACACTATTTTACTTTATGTTGAATCTGGCCATAGATCATTTTGCAGCACCAAAAGTTGAATAATAGTTCTTAAAGGAACACTACTTGCCAGCCATCATTTCTATCTTAACAGAAGCTTTACCTATAGCTATTGTACTGCCAGATTAATAATTCATATTAGTATAAGTCAGAATTGCTTTGATCTAAAACTGCACAGATTTAGGACAATGATAAAACATTGATCACTGATCGCCCATGTCAAAGCTTTGTCAGACACTGTATTACAAATGTAATAATCTCTGTTGAAACTATTATCATGAACTGATTTTCTTTATTTGTTGTGTATTTAATTTAACTCAATTTATATCTGGTATGATCATAGTCTTTACTTTTCATTTCTTATCAGGCTCCTCAGCAGATAAGTAGCAGTCTTTGTTTACCACTGTAATTATACATAATAAACACGTTTCAAAGTGATTCATACAATTAAATATTCATTTACCCGCCTAGAGTAGCTTTTCAGTATCGGTTTCACATTACAGCCATGTACAGCATGAGCCTCTAGCCTGTTAATACTCTGATTAACAGGAGAACAGTACATATGGGGCAAAAGGTGCTCTATCATATGTCATACAAACATACTAAGCATATCACTGGTGAAACATGGTGGTGGCAGCATCATGCTGTGGGGATTAATTTTTTTTTTTTTTTTTAATCAAGGACAGGGAAGCTACACAAAGTTGATCAGAAGAAGGATGCAGCTAAAGCAGGGTTACACTGGCAAGGTTATTTTAAACTGACAAAATTAATCAGTTATGTATGTGTGTAATATTTATATTCAATATGATTGGTGAACAGGGTTACTTCTTTAAAAATGAAACCATTAAATCTAATGCACCAACAGAAAAACACTCCACTGAGATTCAAGTATTTTCTTCTCTTCAAAGTCATTTTTTTACAGAGAGCAATCTGACCTGGACCACTGAAGGAGCTATAATGGGAACCAGTCACTCTAGCACAGATACATGCCCTGTCAGAGGCACCACCAAAAGCACGATCTTATCCATTTTGGCACCAGTAGGGAGCCTCATCACTTCTATCAGGACAAGCTCACTACTTTAATACCACTCATGCGCTCCCTCTCAGTCGTCACATTCCTCCCTCATCAGAGCCTCTCAATGAAACACTCTAGCTTCTTTTTTCATAATCTACAGCCAGTCCCATTCTCCCTCTCTGCTCCTTTGTATTCATCGTCTCTCTTCATCTCTCTCTCTCCTCCAGGCACTCTGCACCATCACTGGGGCTCGATGCGCCATCAGAGATGCTGCATAAGAGGCTGGGAAGGGAAAATAGACACGAGGGCATTCGGCACACAGCACCCTGGCAAAGACGAGGGGGGTGGCATCATCAGCGTGATATAGAGAAAACCAACCTGACAAAAAGAATCAGAAAGCAAATGGACCTTGCAATGTCTCTTGAATAATCTGGAGGCCAAATAACTGCAAAGTGCACAAAAAGCAGCTGAGAGGTGAACAGGGAAGATGACTTTGCAATTGTTTACTACAGTTAACACAATACAAGCCATCTCTGGAAAATAAGTAGACGTAATGTGCAGCTCTGAGACTCTGAGAGAGATTGGTGTACTTAAAAAAAAAAAAAGAAGGTCGCTGAGAGATTCTTAGAAGAAAGTCGACATCTTTTAGAGAGCTAAAGATTTTAAAACTTATTCAATATACAGTTAAATAAATCAGTGAATAAATAGAAGTTATATTTCAGTAATGTGTTATGTAGGAAGAGGGTGATATAAGGTAAAGCCAGCAAAAACCTTTCCTTTTTATGTAAACACGTTGCAATTTTAATGGACTCTAACGTTCCCAGCATGCCCCCCCCCCATGTGAGCTGAAGGGGACCCACAGGGATGGGGGGATGTGGGAGGCTTTCAGGCCACTTTACTCCTTTAAGTGTGTCAATTTTGTCTTGCTTTCTCCCATCCCCTCCTCTCACCTCATCTTCCCATCTTCTTCCACCCAAGGTTTGCTCATGCATGTTATCACTTAGCTGGCAGCAGGAGGAGGCTACAGAGGAAGTCTTATACCCACTCCCTAGGAGGTACCAACCTTTTCGCAGCTCCATCCTCATTTTTACTACCACCGCTCAACACCTGTCCTCCTCTCTCTGCTGTAACCAATCCACTATTATCAATTTCCTGGATCCAGTATGTATGTGCAGTAATTAATGATCTCTTCTCTCCTCTTTCCACCACACTGACAGACTGTCGGGTGTTTTCTGAGCTGGAGAAACTCAGATAAGCGAAGCTGACATCAAACAGGTGTGACAGTTTGGGGTTTCTCCCGTCACTGCCTGACTCATTTCCTCTCTCGAATGAAACCAGAACATCTCAGCTCCACCTTTAACTCCATCCTCACTCCTAAACCAGTATGAGGGATTGCTGAAGGATTGCTGTGGTTGGAAATTCTGCATCAACGGGGCCCAACCTCACGCCAATGACTGATGCAATCTGCTGGGATTCCTTAAATAGGAAACTTTTTAACTGATTGGAATGTTTGTATAAATGTATTGAAATGACTTCTTGTTAAGTGCCTTGAGATGACATCTGTTGTGAATTTATATAAATAAACTGAATTGAATTGAATTGAATTAAACCTTCACCTGCTGCCAGACATCCATAATACACCCCAAAGTAGCAGTGCCACTCGAGGCCATATCCCGTTGCTGAGTGCCATTCACCCACAAGTTCTGCTCTGATGACGGTGAAACCTTGGGCTGCCATCCTCAAGCTATAAAGCCTTTTGGAAAGCAGTCACAAATCAGTGTGAGAGGGCATCTTAAAACAGGAAATAGACTGTAAAGAATTTTATGACCAACAACTGCAGATTCCTGCAGACAAATATAGGTTGTTCAGGCTTGCTCATTTTGCCCAAATGAAATGACTGATATTGATCATTTTTTAAACTCCTGTTGATTACTAAAACAGGTTTACAGTTATTTTAATGGCCAGTGATTCTGAAAGCAGTTAATACTTTTTTATATTTTTTCACGTTATAGTATCTTATTGCCAACTTTTATGTGATAGAGAATGAAAGTCATAAGAAGCCCAGTTTGCAGTTTACCACAAATGCATCTTCAGTTGCCATCAATAGAAAATACAGTTTAACTTTTTGGCCTACATGCAAAACATGACACTGAATGTCCGCTTTAACATTCCATCCCCGGGGGTAAATCATGGTGGTTGAAGGATCATGCTGTGCAGATGCTTTTCTTTAGCAGGGACAGGGAAGTTAGAATTGAATACAGGGCAACCCTGGAAATAAAAAGTTTTTAGAGATTGCAAAGAGAATTTCAGCAGGACGAAGCCCATAAACAAACCGGAAAAGCTGGAAAAGCTACAATGGCCTGGTTTAGATCTAAGCATTTTCATGTGTTAAATTGGCCCAGTCAAAATCCTGACCTAAGTCTAATTGAGAATTTGTGTTAAGATTTAGAAATTGCAGTTCAAAGGCCTGTTCAGTTGATCTGAGCTGGAAAGCTGGAGAGTAATAAAAAAATCATGTTACCAAGTTAAAAACTAATTTGAACCTATGGAAAATTTCAATTAACATTTGCTGCATCATTCAAATTGCATCAACAGATGGTACAGATTCACCATATAACCTCAGACACCCTTTATTCAGGAAAATGTATGTCTGCAATAACAAGCTGCCAGCAACTGTTGCAAATTATGATAAAACAGGTAGCCAAATAAATTGCAAGCAGTGTCATTTTGTTTAAAACAAGCTATTGAGTTACTGATGACAAATTGTGATCATTGTTTTGTTTATTCATAGTTTTCTAATTTTTCTCTTTGATATATAATTTTTCTGTTTGATATAGCTCTTTAAATGTGAAATCCCTTAATTTTAAGCTTTGGCTGAGCCCCCTTCCACATTGGATTGACTGCCCTACAGCTCGCCCTACAGGCTGTCCAACTTTCAAGGTTTTTAAAACAATTTAAAAGTAATCAGCCGCAGTACAAATGTAGTCAGAAAGAATCATGCCAACAAACATTTCCAAACTAGAGTTTTTTGTTTTTTTTACTGGTCATTTCCCCCCCTTTTTATTGCTAACTATTACCCCAGAGATCCACTTTGATACTGTTACAAATAGGTTTTGCAATTAAATTAGAGTAAGAGAAACTTCCAACTACCTTTAGTCTCCCAGCAAGCTGTAAATGTGCAGTTTGGAGGTGTGTGCACTTCTCCTCGGTTGGGCGCCCTATGCATACAGAGCACAGTCTGTATCAATCCCTGCATAGATCTTTTATCTCAGCTGTTGGATAAAATCACATTTGTTGCAGCCAGAGCAGGGGTGGCAACCAATAATGCAAACCGGCTGCAGTGCCAAAAGCATAAAAAAAAATTACATTGAAGTACTATCCACTTGTGTGGGTGGGGTTAGACTGCAACCTTGGCAAGGGACAAGCATGGGCACTACTCTTTCAAATTCTGTGATGAGGAAGCCTTGCAAGGTGTGCAAGGGCCACACCTCATCAATAAGCTGTCACTTATACTACCAGGATCCTCTGCACCACACATGTTCTGGCACTATGACAATGAACCATCACACTCTCATCTCTGAAGTTTTTTGCATTCTGAAAACAGTGGGGGAACTTTCATGCTCCATCAGGCATAACTGGAAATAATGATCATGGAAGACTTCATTCCCCCTGCACAGACAATTCAAGTTCTAGATGATTTCTAATGTCATGGTGCAGCATTAGTTAAATGTAAAGAGAGTTGAAAACAGTTCCTTTTTTATTTTGTAGATTGTGATTTATTTCATAATACAAAAACCTTGTGTTGGGCAATAAAATAAAAACACACAGGGTCTATATGGTATTCTATAGTATGTGTATTTTTAACAGGTCATATTGGATTGTTTAAAAAAGTCACAATGAGTTGTTACAGAAATTGCTTTATGTTCTTCCTTAGCTTTTTTCTAGCATTTTGGCACTTCATATATTTTATGTGAACACACCAAAGTACTTCCACAAAAACGCACGCCTAAAACGCACGCCTAAAGCCAATAGAACGCTGCAACAGAAATTACAAATCTTGCAATACATAATACTGAGACGACAGTTCAGCAGAGTGGGAAATAAAAAAGCATTAGAAAAAGAAATATGCCGGCAAATGGCTGAGGGTAACCCAGGAGGTGGCTAGAGGAGAAGAATGAGTTTTTAACAACCTCCAGCATCTCAGCGCAGTGTGAACAAGGTGAGGTCATCTCTTGGGGGACCAGGGGCTGAATTCTAATCACAACAATAAGGTCAAGTAATCCCCATCTGCCGAAATGTCACTGTTCCCCTGTTCTGACACGGCTCCCCACGCACTGCATCACAACAACCACCTATCGATCACACACTAATTAGGAATGGATGAAGCCTGCAGTTTGCTGCGAAGAAGACCACACTGGTGTGGATAAAACTGCTCTCAAGTTAACAATGGAGTTCAAACATATTGCTTTTAAACACACTCACGCAGATATTAATGTGACTTGGCTGTTTGTCTTAAATACCCTCTCCTGGGACAGGAAGTCAGGTGAGTAATGTCAGGCAAGCTGAATCGAGAGCAGCTAGAAAGGAAATGGGGACGAAAAAAGAAAATGACCCATTTTTCCAGAAGAAAAAAGCAGTAAGAAGGAACATTCAGATGCACAGCGATATTTTTTTTTTTGGAACAGCTGTGTCCCCATGAAAGACAAACTGAACCTTACACTTGAATTTTTCTTTTTGTAAAGGTTTTGCGCAGACAGAAAACTGCAGACCTCAGCTCGACGGAAATTGTAGCTGCATTTGTGTACCATTATAAGAAGAAAACATTTATTTATAACAGAGACAGTTTGCAATTGTAATTCAGTTTGTCATAACTGAAGCAAATGAAATGAAAACATATAGGCATGTAAAGTGAATGTAAGAAGGTACTTCACAGGTTTATTTTGTTTCTACTACATGGTAACAATTCATATGTTACTCGTTTGCCTCACTTGTAAGCCAAAATTAAGGCTGTAAGTCCTAAAATTCTTGCATGAGCTAATAGAATTTTTCAATCTAAACAAGGCAAAGAATTTCTATACTGAATGTAAAATGAAGTGGAAAGCTAAACTGAACACAAAAATTTAAGAAAAAAAATAGCGTTTGGGCTATGATTGTGACAATAAATCTAATAGTGTTCGAATGCCTGTTTATTGAATGGTGCCACATTTCGGAGGAAAATGGTTTGATTTGTTGAGAAGCTGAGTTGAGAATCTGGTTTGTGCCCATTAAACACTTACCAAATCCTCTCTGTCAATACAGAATAGCTTTTAGCAGATGTAGTGATGGTAAGGAATGGCATCTCTTTTACCAAAAACATAAAAGAGCAAAAGAGCAGAGATATTGCGATGAGGTTCCAGACTCAGCGGCACTCTTTGGGACAAAATTCTGTCCACTGATATGACAATGCTCTCCCTCACAGAGTGATGTTTAACCGAGACTACCTTCAGAATTTATAATTTGAGAAGATGGAATGTCCTGCCTGTATTCCAGATGTCAATCTCCTTTAACACTTGTGGGATCAGCTTGGGTGTGCTTTTTTTGTGTCAGATTAATCAACACAACCACATGGACTGACAAATCCACAAACGGTGGTTAAAGAGTGGGATGCTGTTACAAAGTAGTATGTGACCAAGCTGGTGACTAGCATAAGTAGGAGGTGTAAGTCTGTTGTGGTTAGGTATGGTTTTCCCACACACTGCTGAGGCCACTGTTTGTTAAATGAAACATATTTTACATTTCCAATACGTCTTGTTTCTTCAAACTTCAATCACCCAATCTAATAAATCCCACAGAAAAAGAGTCAATAGCAGAACAAACAAGAGAAGATTTGACAAGTTTTTCATGGGCGCACGGTTGCTTTTTTGTATTTTCTCAGGTTATTTATCCAATATTGGTTTGATAATTTGAAACATTTAAGTGTAACCAAAAAAGCAAAAAGATTTGAACTCGTTCTTCTTCATTCAGCTATTAATGACTGAAATAACTGCATTAATTCTTTTTTCAACGTACGAGAGTAGTAATTTTGACCGCTGATGTGTTTAAACAGAATCAAGATTTTATTAAAAAGGAACACCAACCTCCAACCAACCAAATTTAAATTCAACATTTTAAACAGCTAAGGAAGAAAAATCTGAGAATGAGAAAAGCTTTATTTGAATTTCAGCTAAATGAAAAGAGTTTGTGTAGGCAAAGAAAACAACAAAAATTGTAAATGAGCTGGAAAAAGCCAGATTGCAAAAGTTTAAGCGATTAAATAATCAGAATGCTAATTGATGCATGGTGTCATGGTTTATACATTAATTAAAAATTTGAATGAATAAATGTCAGCAAATTCATATCAATTCTATGAATTCAAGGTAAAAATGTTAAGGCTGAAAGTGTTGCCTACCTGAGCTAAACTCAGATATGTCCTTGTTAAAAGTGAATTAGCACAACAATGGTGACAACTTTAAAAGACTCCTCATTTCAAAACATTGCTATTTATTCCCGTTCGTTTTAACTCTAAAATGTAGTAAGTTTGTCACCAAATGTATTTTCCCTCAACATGTGTAGTAAGCAAATAGACATACAAAGAGACACACACTCAGTCAGTTCAACCAGCAGCAAAGACAACCAGAGAGATGTAGTATGCTCTGCCATCTTGTTCTGCTCATCTAAACTAACATCTAGATGGGAATGACAGCACTGTCATAGCAACAAAGAGTGAGAGTGCAGCATTACTGCTAGCGTATGAGTCTCTGTGTGTGTGCGTGTGTGTGTGTGTCTTTGTGTAGTAAGATGTGTTTTGAAAAACATGAAAAAGTCTTCACAGGAGGCCTTGTCAAATACACTAGAGTTAAAGGGGTATACATCAGCAAGTTGAAGCACAAAACTGAGAGAGGAAGCACATTCAGAAGGTAAAGGGCAAGAAAGGAGCACAAGAATTCAACAAACGAGAGTAGAATAGAAGAAATACAGAAGAAAAAAATCAGGAAGCATACGAATGATACAATGGACACAGAGAAATTTTCACATTTTCTTAAAAGGGTGGTATTTTAAAAGTCTTAAGGAATGATTGATGATTGACGATGAGCGCTGTTAGATTGGCATTATTAAACAGATCTTGCTTATATATATATATATATATATATATATATATATATATATATATATATATATATATATATATATATATATATATATTTTAACTACCTGGGTGCTTTTGTCAGAAGGGCAAAAGGAGAAAAATATGCTAATGCAGTACAGCAATAATATGGCTAGACTTGGGCATGTCACATCTGTCTCTGTCCAATTTAAATATCTAAACTCATTTTCAAATTAAATAAAAATGTGTCAGATTTTGATGGCATCATCAGAATGTGATACAGTTTTATCTTCAGTTATTTCCGTCTTTATCTCACCTGTTCTCAGTTTATTACCCCGATTAGAGATTTATTATAAACACCTACAAGTCTGCTGACTAAGATGTGCATTATCTATGCATCCACAGAGGATCACAAACAGCAGCTTATTGCTCATAAAATGCAGCGAGGCTTTAAATCCTGCAAACACATACACAGAGACACACTCCAACCTATGCGGGGCTTGTTTTTCATGCAATTATCAGCATGTCTGCACAATCAAAAAGAGCTTAGAAATGGAAGGAGCTCTGTAGAAATGGGCCGTTAAATTTGGCCTCCATAACCGCAAGAAACAAAACGCCGTGGCAGTCCTCATGACTCCAAGCACAATCATGCCACCTCTGGCTGTGTTCTGCTCCTCTCGAGCAAAATGGATTTGTAGATTAGTTTTGCACTTGACTGGTTTCGTCTGGCAGCCCCAACCGATCTTCGTATCACACGCTGTCAACAGGTTCACTGGATCCTCAGGTCTGATCGCTGTTAGATAGACCAGTTTGGTTCTGCAAAAGTGTGCCTGTCGCCATCATCATCCCTCTTCCTGCTCTCTCCAAACGTGAGACAAAAGATGGCTCTATGAGGGGAAACATGGATGTCACTTAGGCAATTTGGGTAGGATGGTTAATTCAATAATAAATGTAGTTAAGGGGGAAAAGATATGAAAATTGAATTCTAAGGTGAAACTATATGGAAAGCAATGGATGTGCAAATGTTTTGAGACAGACAAATTAAAGAAAATTGTAACCCTGTAAAATTAAGTTATTTTCCTTAACACCTACATGGATGGAAAAGGATGTTTAGGGTTGTGTGTAACGTTCTTAAATTTTATGAAGAATCCTTTGCAAAACCATCTCCAGATGTTTCAGAGCCATCTCCAGAGCAGAACCAGGCTTCTTTATCACATTGTTGAACTGTTTTTAAGTCACTGGCTCTGATGCCGCTACCCCCAACAGACGATGGGGAGAAGAGATTACACTCTCCACAACAGATTTATAGAAGATATGCAGCATCTTGCAGCAAACACTGAAGGACTGAAGCTTCCTCAAGAGGTACAGTCTGCCCTGTCCCTACTTGTAGAGCGTTGTTTGTTTCACACTAAATCCTCCTGGAGTATTTGTAGCTGAAAAGTTCAATCTTGTCTCATGTGAACAAAGCACACGATTCTAGTTACAGCCCCAATAAAATTGGGAAAACTGCATATTTTCGTTTGTGATAGTAGGGCAGAAAAGGCTTTTCATGGCAATTTCTAACCAATATTAAGATATCACTGTCAACCCATGCACACACATCTAAGACCAATTTAGAAATGGTGTTGAAACTTTTTGCCATTACAGCCAACATCTTAGTCTTTTACCTAAGAATTTCAATTATGACCTCATAACATGATACTTTTTTATTTTTTACAATGAAAACCTGCTAAAAGTTATGAACTCCCTGCGTATCAGTTTAACTGTGCTGGATGCCTAAATTTGGATCATTCTTGAGCTGAGGTTGGGGGGCACACAAGATCATTCTAAGGGCCACAAATGCCCCCCCTCGCCCCCCCATACACACTTTGGACACCACTGACTCAGAGCCTCCATTTAAACTAGCGTGGACTGTGGAAGAAAGCTGAAGTACATAGACGAGACCCATTATTAATATGAAAAACATGAAAACTCTGCATATAAAGGCCACAGCCAAGAACTAAACCAGCAGCCTTCTAGGTGGGGGTCAACACTGCTTAGACACACAGAACAGAGATGTCTGTTGGATCTCTCCCATTAATTTACACTATTCTCCACAATTGGGTGATGTGATCTGTATCAATGTTTACACTTTACGGAAACCAACAGTTTGCTTGGTTTTCTACCACTTGTCGATCACCAAGCAAAATAAATGTCAGTTTCAAATAATTTCTCAACACATTTAATACATTACATATTTTATGGCAGGAACTGACATGCCAAATTCCGGAATTGCGCCGCTCAAGGTGGCAGCATGTTGGAGTAGCTCTGTTACTTTGGTTCATGTTTTTTCTTTTTTAAAACTTTAATTCTTCCATTTCTGGTAGAAACATTGTTTTTGTGGACAACTGTTCTCTCTGGTTTTGAATGCTGTGCAGCTGGAAGGATTTCTGCTGATACTTTTTATTTTTGGACATTTGTTATGATGCATAACCATGGCAACAAGGTGGTTTACAACTGGCAGCAGTTGATTAACATCACAAAAGCTCAAATAATATCTCAACTACAGCCACAAAACCCTGATGAGTTGAAAAGAAGACGCCGTAGATCCAGGGCATCCTCTACATCAGACTGTCATACAACTACAGAGCGTCTTCAGTCAGAGGCTTCTTCAGATCTGCAGAGCGCTACAAGATCATCCCTACCCACAGCCATCAGCATCTACAACAAATCTTTGAAGGAACTTGCATAATGAGTTACAACAACATTTAATTTCCCTTTGGGATTAATAAAGTAATTTTGAATTGAATTTGAATTTTGAAATAAGACTAAGACCTTGTCATGGTCAATATGATCACGAGTGACAGCTGTGACTACATCCATCAAAACCTGCTTCTCAATAGGGAGGCTCCAGTGATTGCTTGTGATGAGATATCAATTCCCTAATATATAGTGCAAAGAAACAAAGATGCTGGCTGCATGACACTCTGCAACCTAGAAAAACATACATGACACATGAAACACAAAATTTGAATTACAACTATTAAAGACGTACACAATCTTGCTGTATTACCTGTTTATTCTCTTGGACCAATTTATATTCATGTTAATAAAAAATGTTTTGCTAGTAGTCTTCGAGAATAAAAAAAAAAGTATTTCAAACATATTTTACTCTCCAAAATTTTTCTCCAACAACTATACTTTTTATTTCTGGAAATAGGACTCTAAAGTCAGTCTCTTTACACTTTCTTAGTCTGTACATCATTTAGTTGAAACAATTATCAAGGACATTAACTCTGACTCACTGAGGGGGCGATGTGTTCAGGGTGATGTGCAGTGTTATTTTTTCTGTTTTATTTTTTTAAAACACACATAGTAGGCCAAACGGTTTAATGCTGTTCTCATCTGACCAGACCACATCTTCCATGTGTTCCTTTACATGGCTCGAAGCAACCCACAAATGGGACTTTTTTATAGCTTTCTTTTAACAAAAGTTTTCTTTTTGCCAATCTTTCATAAAGACTAGATTTGTCAAATAGTTGTCCTGATGACAGGTTCTTCCACGTGAGTTGTGGATCTATGAAGCTCCTACAGAGTTACTATGGGCCTCTTGGCTTGATTAATGCCCTGTTCTTCCACTTCATGATTATATGTAATTTTGTTTTAGTCTATCATATAAAATCCCTGTAAAAAACATTGAAGCTTGTGGTTGAATGATGGCAAAACGTGAAAAAAGTTTAAAAGGGTAGTTCTTCTGTACATCTACTTCACAATCAGATACATGTGTACCTCAACCCACAGCCAGAAGTCTACTATTTTACTCCCTAAATCCAACAAATATCTAATCTTTCTCCTGTAGCGTCTTTGGCCCGCTGGGAGGACAACAGGCAGCTGGGTTGTCAGGCTGCAGAGCCCTCTGAGATGGGAGGGATGACAACATATGTTCTTTTGGGGATTGATAGAGGAAAGGATGGAGAGACTAAAAAGCAGAAATGGACGGAGAGAAAATAAGAAAAGAGGACAGGAGAGGGCAAGGGTGGGGACAAGTTAGTCTGTAATAGGTTTAACTCCTTCGTGTTAATAGATGGAGCAAACAATATTTTCTTGACACTGATCTCTTTTCATCAAAGTAATATGAAAAATGTAAAAACATGGTCGACTCTAATATCTCTACCTCATTACTCTGATCAGAAAGTTGCCAGCAAGAAAAAGACGTTCGAATGCAAAAGACTGAACTTACACTCAGAAATGGCAGTTTAAGAGGCAGTAAATACAGAATGGGCTCATTTTTTTAACCAAGCATACGATAGTATACAGTGTGTGTGAGTTTATTTGTCTTAGTCCACGTTTTTGTGCGGCGTTTGCCTCCAGCCTCAGTGCTGGCCGGCCTCTCTCTGGGACCCATCTGTGTAACCATAGTGATTGAGCGGTCTCCATCTCTGTGTGTTCATCTAGCCTGCCCACTGGGTTGTGTCTCTCTCCGTTTCTGTGTGTTAGTTTATGTAATCCTCCTGTAGCCAGCAGCACACAGGTTGGTTGATGCATTCATTTTAAGAGCTCATTAATTTCCCTTAAACTGGCACCAGCTAACACAGACTGTCTGGAGGATACTTGAGTCAGTCTATGCCGTTTTTGGCATGTGTGCGGCTGCGTGGCGTGGTGATCAGTGGATCTGTCGCACATTCTGTGGACAGAGCTGGGTGACATACATCAGACAGCTGCTGGTTGAATTTGAGCTTAAGCAATGGGTCACGTAAACAGATGCACACATACAGAGACACCGAGGGACCACAATAATTATTAAAACGTTTGTCCACATGGATTCACACAAACTGACTTAAAATTCTGCAGTACATACGCTAGGGCCACTGGTGGCGCTGTGAGACTGCCAGAGAAACACAGAAAAGAACACATGCGCAGTCAACCTGGTGGCAAACACGTCAAATCTAGCTTTAAAGCTGCAGTAGGTAACTCTGAGAGGAGAGCAGACTTTGCTTGAAAGTTTAAACTCAAACAAGCTTCACATCACTCCCCCTCCCTCTCCAATGCCCTCCTCCCTGTTTCGGCTTCGCTACTGGCATAACAAATGCCAAAGATAATCAGCTGACGTGACTTAGAGAACAAACTTTCGTGAATATTTCCTAACAGTAAACCACATATGACAACATTAGCTGTGAGTGCATGGATGATCGCACGCGCCGTGGAGGTTTACTGTAATACCACCACCAAAAAAAACAAAACAAATATTAATCAAGCAAGGGTAATTACCTGTCAAGCAGAAACATTGCCAACTCGGAATCGGTTTTAAACGCTTTCAGGTCCCGTAGCTCCCTCCACCTCTCAAAGGCTACGCCAATATTTACCATCGTTTTATCTCGGGCTCCGTCAACTTCTTTCTTCTTAGCTTTTTGGTCCTCCTCGTTCATCTTCTTTTTTGTTGGCAGCGACAGTACAGGCAGTTTCTCTTTAGCTGGCTGTTGCAGCCGGTAGCATAGCGGAGCGAGGGGCGGGTCGCGGTGTGTGTGTGAGGAGTGATAGACAGATGTCAGACACTCCATCAGACGCTGCTCTGGCTCTGATTGGGTGTTTTCCACCGGGCGCGGTGGATTCTTGCAAATCGCAGTAGGGGCTGTAGGCGTGACCAATTGAGCAGCTTTTTTTTTACAGATTACAAATCTCATTTCCTACTTTCAGGACATATGGACAGTTTTAGGAAATATCACAAAAAGTTATTTTTATTTAAGTTACCTACTGCAGCTTTAATGAGAGTTTCATTCAAAAACATGTCGTGTATGTGGTTCTACGGTCATCATCCACTCAGAGTAGATGCCAAAAAGGTCATAACCACGGAGATAGCTGAGCTGACATCCATTTCTTCACTCTGGGACACGGTTTCAAACATGATCGTTTATGGTGTCCTGAAGCAGTTTGGATCCTTCTTGTTTTTTTTACCTACCAGATGCTGTCATGTGGTTATAACTTTGGATTTTTTAAATCACTTTTTCAACTGCAGCGGCATGCTGTTGATATTTGTGCAAACTGTAGTAAGACATTGTCTTGACAAAATTAGAAAAAGAAAATTTAAAGTTTTCAGGTAACTGCACAGCTACCCCAGATTTTACACTGCAACAATAATTAGACATTTTTCTTTCTCATACATCTTCACTGTGTATAGGAGGCATATCGAACATACAAAGTTGGTAAAACAGTATGTATGATCTACATATATAACAGTATAGCTCAAATAAGGTTATTCCAGTCTTTCTCTCCTCAGAGGCATAACTATCTCATTAACTACTGCACAGAATTCTGTGTTAGAGCACAGGCAGGCAGCAGTATGGGTGTGAATATCTGTGAAAACCTATGTCAGCGTGTAGTAGCAGATTAGAGAACAAAATAAAGAGGAAAAAAGGTGAAAGGCATAGCAGCATGTTTAATGAGCAGGTCCATCTCTGCTTGCATCTCTGTCCTGCAGGTTGTCTAGAAGTGTAAAGAAAACAGAATTCATTCTTTTTTCAAAAGCACCACCAGTGCAATGCTTAAATATGTCTTAAAAAGAGGATTTCACCTGCAGAGCATCTTCAGTCTTCAGCTATCAAGAATCTGTGCTTGGATTATCAATGAGGAGGGCAATAAGCTCTGACTCTCAGTGTTTCTATTCATGACTGATTTATTACTTTAAACCCACTGACCAAATGCAAGCTTCCTGTTCTTTCCATCCATCCATCCATCCATCCATTTTCTGTACCCGTCCATCCTAATGCAGGGTTGCGGGGGGGGCTGGTGCCTATCTCCAGCCTATTCTTTCCCATTTCTTTAATTCATTTGTAAATCTGCTCAAATGCTTCACCTTAATCACCATGTTCTCTTTAGATGTTAAAAAATGTCCAGTCCTCCAGTGTGGTTACATATTACTAGATACTAAAACTAGGACAAGGCATTTTAAGTTATTTTCAATGCACATGCCCAGTATCTATTTGGCCTATATCATAGTCAGCACACTGGTATTTAAGAGCATATAGTTTTCTTTCAATTTAGCATGAAATGTTCCTATATGTTAACACTTTAGACTCAATCTAATCGAGGTGTGTCCAAACTCTTTGCATTATGGGGCTAAATCTACACGTTAAAAGCACTCAGGGGCAATTAAAAATGCAAAGCATAAATAAAACATGTTTTGATAAAACAAAAAATATTGTAGGTCTAAAAAATGACCACGTTTGACTTTATAAGAAAAATGGTTTACAATTTCGTAATGTTTTGGGTCGAATGTTTTCTACTTAATCAGGAATGTGATTTATTTTATTTTTTTTAGCTTTAAACCTTTAAATATGATGGCATCTGTAGGATTGGGTACTTGTATTAGCTTGTTGGTAGGGTTTGACACAGCAATATTAGCAAAATTATTTGAAATCTAGAAATGACATAAAGAATGCCTTTAGAGTCGGGAATGCCTACATAGTTAACAGGGCTTGTGATTATTAAAGGATGTTATAACAGTTTAAACATTTCACCATAATATTTTCTCGACTTCTTTTTACTAAAACAGTACCCTACTTAATTAAGCTGTTTGGTCTTACTTATTTCTATTTCTCATGTACACATACATAACTTCACCTCTTCTTATGGATACATTTTGAAAGGACTAGAAGATTGAAAAGCACCAAAATACCTACTAAGTTATTTTGGCGCTAAAAGTAACAACTTTTCAGATTACAAAAGTTGTAAACTCAAAATGTCCCATAAATAACAGTGGCAGGGTTTTTCAGACTACTGTTATCATTAGTACTGTTCCATTTATAGAAGTCATCATGGTTATTTACCAAAGGAGGCAAAAAAAAAAAAACCATCCCTCTCAATAGTTTTTAGTTCAGATTTAGCAGCTCTGCAGCTGATGTTGAAAGTAATATTAGCAGGAGGAGAATTTTTCTGTTTATTCATATGTAGTTAACAACCATTTAACAATAAATACTATTGAATATATGGGCAAATGATGCACCAGCATAGCAGTCAGTGCATGTGTGGTTTATTTATGCTATATATACAGTCATGTTAAATAGATTTATTTATGGTGTTCGATGAGGGTTGTTTGTCAGATTAAAAGTACCTTTTGACACACAGGTACTGAAACATATTTTTCATTATGCTCACATTTTTGTATTAATTTTGTTTTTTAAATCAGTCTGGTGTAATATTTAAATCTTAAATGTCATGTTTTTATTAGCAGTACGTGGAAAATCATCCTAATTAACAGAAATAAAGGCTTGAAAACATGAGTCCGTGTGTAATTTATCTACATAATGTGTTTCACTTCGTGAATTGAGTTGCTGAAGTAAATGAACTTTTTGAATATG
Organism: Valencia hispanica; assembly: GCA_963556495.2. Classification (NCBI taxonomy): domain Eukaryota; kingdom Metazoa; phylum Chordata; class Actinopteri; order Cyprinodontiformes; family Valenciidae; genus Valencia; species Valencia hispanica. The sequence goes on along the minus strand of OY747700.1, from coordinate 24,953,247 downwards.
ACAGTGGATTACCTTAAATAACATTAGTTCCATAAACTGCAGTAAATGTTACAGTTAAACCATTAAAAAAATAATTTATTCGTATTTTATTGCTGCACATAAGTATTTACACTCCTGAGAAAATCAGTGTTAGTATTTGGTACAGAAACCTTTATTTGCAATTACAGGGGTTCCTTGTACATTTCCTGTAGTACTTAACCAGGTTTGCACACACTCCGACAAGGATTCTGGCCCACTCCTTCACACAGATCTTCTCTAGGTCTGTCAGATTTTGGGGCTGTTGCTGAGCAACATGGAGTTTCAGCTCCTTCCAAAGATGTAGGTCTGGAGACTGGCTAGGACCTCCAGAACCTTGATATGCTTCTTACGGAGCCAATCCTTGCTTATCCTGGCAGTGTGCTTCGGGTCAATGTCATGTTGAAAGACCCAGCCACGACCCATCTTCAATGTTCTGACTGACGGAAGGAATTGCTCAAAATCTCACAATACATGGCCCCATTCATTCTCTCCTTAATACAGTACAGTCGTCCTGTCCCCTTCGCAGAAAAACACCCCCAAAGCATGATGCTTCTAACCCCATGCTTTACAGTAGGGATGGTGTTCTTGGCATGCAACTCATCCTTCTTTTCCCTCCAAACATGGTGAGTGAAGTTTAGACCAAAAAGTTCTATTTTGATCACATCTGACCACTTGACTTTCTTCCATGCCTCCTCTGGATCATCCAGAGGGTCATTGGCAAACTTCAGACGGGCCTGGACATGTGATGACTTGAGCAGGGGAACCTTCTGTGCAATGCATGATTTTAAACCATGATGTAGTGTAACTTTTGAAACTGTGGTCCCACCTCTCTTCATGTCATTGACCAGCTCCTCCTGTGTAGTTCTGGGCTGATTCCTCACCTTTCTTATCGTATGTGATACCCCATGAGGTGAAACCTTGCATGGAGCCATAGTCCAAGGGAGACTGACAGTTATCTTTAGCCTCTTTCATTTTCTAACGATTGCTCCAACAGTTGATGTATTTTCACCAAGCTGCTTGGCAATTGCCCCGTAGCTCTTATGTGCAGCAATAAAATACTAATACATTCTTTAAAAATCAGTCAATGTGATTTCCTGAATTTAAGAAATGCTGTCTCTCACAGTGGAAATGCATCCACAATGTGATCTTCTGACCCATCCATAACTTCTAAGTGGAAGAACTTGCAAAATCGCAGGGTGTTCAAATACTTATCTTCCTCACTGTAAATATAGCACTACTTTAATTGTTTTGTTGCTTCAAAAGTGTGCCCCATTGATATCTTCAGGTAGATGGTGCCATGAGTTATAGTGTTGCTACATCATGTGACAGAAGAAACCAATCTAATGTATAAAAACAACCTCAAAACAAGAGATGTTTAATGGAGAAGTTGCATAGAATAGGTAACATAAGTTAAGATGGAACAAAAGGCAAGCTTACAGCTGTTAAATTTAAAAAACGTGAACATGTGTTACATAAAGCAAATAATACTGGCATAATTAGCAATTAATTTAATCACTGCTTACTCTCAATATGAGCTTTTTCAGAGTTGGACACAATGATGATGATTCTGACATAAAATGGGTTACTATCAGTGGAAGTGTTGTTAGTGATAACTCCAGTATAGTAAAAGAAGAAAAACAGGTTCCTGTTGGGGTTGAGCACAGGTCCTTCAGGTGTTTGACCCCATCTGCCACCCTAGCTTACAAATAAGCTTTTGTTTGCTGGCAGATAAAGTTGACCTTCGTACGTGATCCAAAAGTCAATTGTGATACAAGTCCCAAAAGTAAAAAAAACAAAAAAATAAACAACACGTTTTCTAGCTGCACCTGGATTAAAACATAGAAAGCAATAGAGGAAGACGTAGGAGAGGAAAAACAGAAAAAAAGGCATGCAGCATCTATCATCCTTTTTATGAAAGTTAACAAAAAGTCATGCTTTGCAGGGAGCATAAAAGATGTTGGAAGTCACAGTCTGACAAATCAGTCATGCTTGCACCAAAGGGAAGGGACTTCTGTGGTGAAAGGCCCAAAGAGGTGACCAGAAAACTGCCTGAGATATCAATCATCTGAGTCCCGTGGCGCACAAGCTACATAAGAGGACACAGGTGGCTAAAAGGCGAGGGCTGAAAGGTTTTATACACAAAGTGAAACAGCCAGAAATTGCCTCAAACATTGGAATGTAGGAGTGATCTTCACATAAACGGAAATAGATAACCACAATAAACAAACCAGTAAAGATAGTAAAGATTTTAAAGATACACTTTAACACATATAAACACAAACAACTGCAATCTGGTCTACATAAAAGCAGGGGCAGGCAGCCATATGCTTCAGGGCTATTCTGAGACATTGGACCCCGGGGAAATTAAACAATATCAGTAATCTCTTTTCTTGTTCCCATGAAATTCGTACGACTTGATGTAAGAACTTTAATATCGTTGTGCATTCATAACTGTAGGGACAAAAAGGCCAAATGAGAGAAAGACAGAAAAAAAGATAATGTATGGGTGCCTGTGAGCTGAGAATGGGCATTGTACTAACAGAAGGACTTGCTACTGTCTCAGAGAGTGTATGCTGTGATTTCATTGAATATTTACATATTTAAATGAATATTAATTTGCATGTCACTGACACATCCAGACCATGTGCATGAATAAGGGTGCTGGTCTCAAGTTCACCAGCAGAGCATCTATTGAGGATCTTGTACTTACCGAGTCGCAGTAGCTGTTTTATGTACAGTGATTTGCAAAAGTAATGATACCTCTTCAACCTTTCCACATTTTTTTCAGGTCACAAACTAAGGCTGCATAAAATATTGCTAATATATCATTGCATCACAGTGTGTGCAATATTCACATCGCAGAGGGCTGTTTAAAGTACAATAATTGGTTAATATATTGTTATCGTGTTGTTACAGTGTTCTGAACTTGAATTTATCATACAAATCTAAAATTTAGCCAATTGGACTGAGTCTCATAGGTGCAGATGCTCACACCGGACACAAATGACCTTGCCCAAAATACTAAAGGTCACAGAATGTGGAAAGCACAGAAGATATGAGAGGAAAGAAGAAAATAGGCATTTATCACAGTTGATGGAGCAATATCGTTTTCATCTCAAGATGTTCAAGTATCGTGCAACCCTAGTTACAACCACACTCTTCAATGTATTTTAGTGGGATTTAGAGTTATTGACAAAAAGAATTGTAAATTGATTCTAAGTGCAAGGGATATGATACAGTGCTTTAAAACAAATAAAACTCTAAGTTGCGTGACTTGCACTTCCATATTTGTTCAAAGATCCTAAATAAAATCATAATATCTCAACTTCAAACATTTCACAGTGCACTATTCAATCTATAACATCCCAGCAGGTCGCAGATCATGGCCCAACTGCAAATCTATCAAAACAAATCATGTCCACCTAAACCAGGTCTAGAACCTGTAGACCAGAGGTCTGGAGCAGCAGGCTCATCACTAGGAATGTGCAATAACTTTTGCTACCAATGATGAAGAATTAACCAGTGCTTTGAAAATATAAATGCTAAGAAAAAGGATAGTTTTGGCAATTATTTAAAAAGTTTTTATGAAATATCTACCTTGAATTTTTCAATTCAATTCAGTTTATTAATATATCACCAATTTCAACACATCATCTCAAGGCATGTTACAAGAAAAGTCATTTCAATTCACTTGTACATACATTCCAATTAATCTTTTAGTTCATTAGTCTAATCAGTTTAAAAGTGTTATATCAAAAGAAACCCAGCAGATTGCATCGAGTCATTGACTTGCAGGATTAACTCCTCCCGGACAAGCAAGTAGGGACAGGTTCACAACAGAATTTCTATTTGTTTCATGTAAGGTAGTGTATAATTGCTGGTATTTAAAGAATTAGCTTTACTGGGGTCCACTAAATTGTATGTTGCAGTGGGAGGAATGTGTGAGTCTGTTTGTGAATAGTTGTTTTTATTTTTTTAGGTTGATGATTGATGGAATATTATTGTTACTGTTTTTATTGTATGTTGTACACTACTGCAAAGCAAATTTCCCTCTGGGAAAATAAAGTTGAGTTGAGTTAAATTGAATGTCACTAAAGGTACAAGGAATATTCAAAAGTATCTGTACATTCTTTTGCTGCAAAAGTCTTAAGGTTTCTCCTTACTCTTAAACCAAAAAGCAGAAAGAAAACTGTGATTAATTTAACAACAAAGCCAACAAATTCCAATTTGACTGAGATGGGCTTTTTTTATCCAGAAAATCAACAAAACATTCTGTCACTAAATGTTTGAGGCTGGTAGAGAAATATTAAAGACCTGTAGCAAAAAGTTTTACAAATTATTGATTAAGGTGAATACATATGCACTCCACACTTTTTACATTATAGGCAAAAAAGTGAAAAATATATCTCATTATCCTTTACTTCATAATCATGCAGTATATTGTATTGGTAAATCACAAAAAACTCATTAAAATATATTGAGGTATGTGATTTGTTGAGGATGACAAGGAAAAGAAGGATATTAAAAACACAAGCGGAACAATACATTTTATATCTGGTTTTAGATGAACTGATTGAAACTATCTTACAAGGTATTGCTCCATTAATGTTTATGTTTTTAATGAATTGGAAATTCACTGAATATGAAATGGAAATAGGAAATGCAATAAGGATTTAAGGTATTATAGCTCAATAACGAGCTGGGATTATAGTTCCCTGTCCTCCAACTCCACAAGGATTAGTTAGACAAGGAGAACTCTACTTTAGCAATATCACTTAATAAAACAGCCATCATGTAGTGAGGCCTTTAGGAACACTGAATAGCAATAAGTAACTACATAACACATTCAGCAAACGTGTAAATGAAGGCCATGCATCGATGTGATGGAGTGTAATTTATCTGGGAGTTGATTGGTGCTATGCATCTCGGCTTTCTCAGAGTGAGACAGGTTTCTGTGAACCATTTAAAACAATGAGTGACATATACGCAGCTCAGCCACATTAAAATAAGGCAACAGTTTGAAATAGAAGCATCCTTATTAGTCCCAAAATTAAGTTTTATCTACACACTACTCTTCCAGCATTTATCTTATGAACTGGGAAGGTTTTTTTTCTTTAAGACCTTGGGATTTCTTACATAATAGGCAATGGTCCTTTGTTTTCTTTCAAAAATAAGTGTAGGAATTTCACCCAGTTAAAATCTTTTGGTCTCATTGTTGCACTAAATTCAGGATTTGCAAAACACATGCAGTTCAGAGACGCCCATTAAGCCCAGAAGTTCTCACCTCTTTTTTGCATAGCATTTTTTATTAGAAAATACAATGAGTTTAAGGATTTAAGCAATTTTTTCAAAACTTCATATAGATGTACGAGAGAATAAATCACATTTGGAACGGTGTCTTTAAATTAGTGATGTGGTTCTGGATTCTACAATTGTAGACTATGGAAAGAATATGTGATGTATTGCCAAAGCATATATTTTAACACAGTTTGGACAATTTGTTTGATTTAAGAAATTATAGGCAAAAATATCAGGCACACTTATCTGGAGGATAGGACAAATTCAACCTTGAATACCATTTCTGCCCTCTTCCTCCTTAAGGCAAGAGCAAAGCATGCTCCTTTTCTTCTATATTGTAAAAAAACACACATCAACTTTCAGCAGACGGTATTTTCTCTATCTGTGTGACACAAACAGCAGTGGTCTTTGAAAATGTGATGGTACTCGTTCTGGCTGTAAGATACATAAATAGACATGGTGAACTTTCCCCCTGGGTGCATACATTACTTAAATGTATGCAAACTGTGCCAATTCAATCCAGATAGAATAATTTCGGTATACAGTGCCAGTTCACAACAAATGTAATCTCAAAGCACTTTACAAGAAAAACTGATCCAGTTAATTCACAGTTTTACAAAATATACAGTAAACAAGATTTGTAGCAATCCAATCAAATAGACAGACTAAACTCAACAAAACACAGTCCAGTCTGATCTTAAATGAAACATCAGACTGTTTAATGCAAATTATAATGGTGTGTCAGGATTAAGAGATGATATTTTCTCGGTAGAGCAATAGTGGGAATAGATCTGCTATTTTCAAGTTTAGTTTAACAGAAAACTCGACTTTGCACAGTCTTAGCACCCACAAACAGCTTTGCAAATTCGCCAGCGAGTTTTTAATAATATCAAAATACAATACCTATTTCAAAGACTACAATGGTGACTTTTCTGTTTGACTCCATTAAAATTTGTCCACTGTCAATCTCCTTACCGACATAAAGGTAAGTGAGGGTAATCACAATAGCCCCATTTATTGAGTTTCTGTTGTTATTTTTTCTAACAATGCCAAAGACTTTGCGGACAAAATGTGAAAAAAAACATGCTGACTGACAGGAGAGAAAAATTAAAATTGGATTAAAAGACTGAATTCCACCTGGGAGGCACCCTGTAGTTTTAGTCGTTGTGAAATACATGAACATAATACAAATCTTGTTCACCCTGCAGCTGGAAAAATTGTCACTCTGTACTCATCCATGAGACTTATACAGTACACAATGGATTTACAGTTTCAAAGCAAAAGGAGAGCTGATGAAGAAATTAGCTGAAGAAGATACCTTGAGGTTTGTAATTTGTTTCTTATACTTTTACTTCTCCTTGCTAAAGGTTTTGTGGCAAAGTGTCCAGCCTGGAACCTTCAAAAATTGTATAGCACACTAAGACATACGTTTTAAATTACTGAAACTATAAATAAGTTCTACCAGGGGCGTCTCCAGCCTTTAAGGAGTACCTGGGCTTAGCACAGACAAGATGTGATATTTTTGTAAAAGAAAGAGAAAGAAAAACAGATTATAGACTATAACGTACATAGTAAGGTGCCTAAATTATAATTTGTTTTCAATACATGCATGTCAAAACAGTGTAATGTGTCATCTAATATACAATGGCTGATAATTTTATATCTAATGTTCAATTTACTGTTTAGGAAAATTACATCTGAAAACAGCAAAACCAAACAATAATTTAGTTCGATCAATCTTTCCTAACCTGCTTCTCTTGGTGTCCCCTTTTCTCTTCTTTACTTGAATGTCCCTTTCTTTTTCCCATTTGTCTTTGCTTTTTCCATCTCTCTCCTTCCATCAGTGAACTTCCTAAATATTTTTATGTAGAATTAGATTGGTCACAAACACCGTGCACATCATTCATACACTATTCACCTATTGCTGTTTCTTTTTGTCTTCATCTTTTGTCTTCAATGATGCACTGTTTTTGACCAGTTTTGAATTTGGTTCTATCTATATTTTAATAGGTATAATGATAGTTGGAATCAAAGGACCTTTTCTAGTTAATTATCTATGGCACAATGTTAGAATATTTAATTGTTACCAGTTCACATGCCTAATGATGATGATGCTGGTGCTTCTGCTGGAGCAGCAGCTACAGCTCCTCTTTTTAGGTCATCTCTCCCACCCTCTACAAAATCATGACATCAGAATTAGGTGTGCAAAGTATGACTATTGTAAACTAACATTACTAAACATAAATTAAATATCCTTATGCAAACAACTGGGCTGTATCAAGTCATGATGCATCAAGAGTGTTACAAAAGTGATTACTTGGTTAACAATCTCTAGCACAACAACCTTCTACTTAAATAACTGTGACCAATTTCCATGGTTTCTGGTGCTGCTGGCTCCTTCTCTGTTAGGAGCCCATCTTTGCTTCCTTCAACAAAATTATCAAATCAAATCAGTGTGCAATAAACCAACAGAAAACAAGTCGCAAATATAGTAGTACAATAATGTAATACAAACAGGCGGACAATAAAACCAAATCAACAAGTTCAGAAGCAATGGAAGCATTCAGCCTTCCTGTCTAAAGCAGCAATTCTCAGATGGGGAATACTGTCTGCAGGAACAACGTGAGTTTAAGAAATGATCAGAGCTGTATATATATATATATATATATATATATATATATATATATATATATATATATATATATATATATATATATATATATATATAGTAGAAAATATAGTAAAAAATCTACAGAAAAGAACAAAGTAAATCCAATTTTATGCCAGCATTGCTATATTATGCCGTGTTCACACTGCAAAAACGTCAATGCCCAGAATGGCAAGATTACACGTTAAGTCTATGGTTGAAGCCGTCAGAGGGGAATCAGAGTTTCCTCTGTGCTTTGTGTACTTTGGCCTGAGCAAATATTGAAACTTTTGCTGCTTTCCAAGCTTCAAAGCAGCAAAAGCCAGCAACGCAGAAGCTGGGCTAGTTGAACTTTCGGCGTTGTCCCCTGAGCGTCAACCAATCAGAGCGATTCGCTGAAGTGACGTCACTACACATTTAAAGTAACTCTACAAACTCAGAAAGCCCCCCAAGAACGAGGTGTATCTATGGTGCCCAACCCTTAGCCTCTCTCTAGAAAAAGCGGAAGAGTTCCAATAGATTTTTTCATAATTTTTCTATGATTCAATGATTTTTGTTAGTCTTAGAAATGTTGCTAATCGTAATATATGTTCTGGCGCTATCCAGTTTTCTGCGCATGCATTTGTACAGAGCGGCCTAGTTAGGAGAGGGGAGCGGCTGTGTGTCCACGGTAGCGACATACTGACTATGGCAAGCCATGGTATGGCAAGGCGTTAACATACGTCTTGGATGTTAATATCTTAACATACGCCTTATTTTCAAAAACTGATGGCTTGCTATAACGGACTGTAACCTGACTCCGAGTAAAGTCAGCAGCAGCGCTGATCAAAGTAGAGCACAACCTGCCCTTTGTGTGTGACTGAGGAGTGGTGAGCCTGCAGCTGGTGAGTGAAACAACAGACTTAAAACAACTGGGAGTAGACTGAAAACATTCGGAGCTGAAGCCCCAGTAGAATTGGCTGACGACGCCACTGAGTTCCACTTTCACATTGACATATTAAAATATGCAATTCTATATATCAAAGGACGGAGAAATAGTTGCCACTAATTCATTCCTCATGAGGTTACTGTTATTCAAATCAGTTATGTTCCTTTTTAGTTGATGATGTTGTTTTCTTCTCAGCCAGCTTTGGGCTAGATGTCATAGTAATGGGTTACATCCAGTATTTGTCACAAGAACACCGGTCAAAGTGACAGCATATTTTATTATAGTACCAAATAGTTTTGGCCAATATATTTTGGCCAAATTGATCTTTTGTTGTGAATTTCCTTTAAAATTTGTTAGAAAACAGAGACTTTAAAAGCAGTTCTATGGTTTGGGCTGTGTCATACACACAAAATAGAAAAGAAACCTGCTTTCACATGCTTAATTGAATTTGCGTTGTAATTTGTTTTTCTCCATTTTAGTATGCTGATCTAGCATAAAAAATGGGAACAAACATTAATTCATAACACTGTGGTAAAGGCACATAAAAGTGTTAGAAAACATGATGGATCAAATTTCTTTCCTACTTTGGGGATGACTCACAGCTTAGATGGTTTAAATTACACAAATGATGCTGGAAGAAAAACAACAAACATTTGGTATTTATTTGTTCATAAAACAGCAAAAAAATAAAAGAGATCTGCTAGGCTGCCCTTACTTTGTCCCTCAGTTTAACCCCACACTTTTGTGGAAAGGGATATTATCTGAATAAAAAACAAACACAAAACCACTGAAAAGCAAAACATTCCTCAAGCCTGATTTATTCATGAATGAAAACAAAATTATTAAATAGGAAAAGAAAATTAAAGAAAGAGCAGAATAACTTTGCATACAACTTAAGAGTTCTTGATTTTTGTGAAAGTGGCTGCCCTGAATTGATGACCTCTGAGGGGGACAAAGAGACTAAAAGAGGCACACTTTACTCTTTAGTTTGATCTTTATTATGTTTAGCTGTAAAGTTTCACTTGTAAATTTGTTTTAAATTTGTCCCAAACAGAGACCTTAAGTCAAACTTGGTCAGCTGATTTGATTTGATAACATCCTTTCCTTTTATTCTTTTCTCATTTTTAAACGTGTCCTGTTTGGCAGTGTGGAGCTCAGAATTGGTGTCTGAGTACCAAGTAGAAACCCAATAGATTTACTTTCACAAGCGGAGTACAACAGCTTTTGCTATAGTACTCCACTTGATATATATGTGTGAATTTTTTTATTTTGAATTGTTGTGGGTTTTATTTCCTGATGTTATGGACATGGAGATGGAAAATAAAGGGGAAGAAAGAAAGAAGATGAAGAGAGGTAGGAAACAAAAAGTCAAGCAAGAGGGAGAGTTAAAAATACAAGAGAGGAATAGGAACAAAGAAAACAGGAAAACGTCTAAGAAGGCAGAGAGAGGAAAAAAAAAAACCCCGACAAAGGAACATTGACAAAACAAACATAACATTCTGAACTAGGAACTACACAACCACATCACACAAAAATGGATATAAAAATACAACAACGTCACAGAAAAACTCATGGTACCGATTAATCAAGATCTAGTAATGATAACCTCAGCCCAAGAATATATCTGTAAACACCAGAGATCCCACACCTATGTGTGTGTGTGAGCATGCTGGTGCATATAAGGTTTCTCCATAAGAGTGTGAGCGGGCATCAATCCATCTCCCAGGAATCGATGCAGACATGAAGGAGATCGGAGCCAAGACGTCCAAAGGACCCCCAGAGCCCCAGACGGACCAGCGCAGGGCTGACCGCATTCCCCAACAGAGGAGCAGAGGAGAACACCAGGGGAACATCCAGTGGCTACAATGCAGGGGCCCGGGGGGCAGCAGTGACGAGCCCACGGGCCCCGCCGGCAACCGGCCGCGCCAGGGCGGGCCCGTCCATGGACCGGGCGACCCGGGGCCCAGGGGCGCCCCACCTCCCAGCAGGGACCCGACCAGGGACCGACTGACGAAGGGCCCCCGTCAGTGCGGGGGCTGCGGGCGGCCGCCACGAACCACCGCCACCCCAGGCCAATTCCCACTGCCAACATCCCAGCGCCCCACCCCTGCCCCAAGTTGGGGCACCCCCCGATACCCGCAGCGGACCTTAACTTCCTTTCCTTCAAATTTAGATGTCTTCTTACCAACCTATAGACAGTTGTAATTGTTGCCTCAAAGCATTTCTTTTTATTATAATAATTTTAATTTTTTTTATACTTCTGTTGTAAGGTTGTTAGAGCATTCAAGATACGTTCTAAATATCAAACTCAAATAAAATGGCTTTGGTCAGCATTCATTCAAGAGTTGCATAATATATCGATTGCAATCGTCATCAAAACATCAATGTGAGCAATATTGTAAACACCAGTCACTAGTTAAATGTAATATTTGATAGACCTCAACAGAATTAGACTCTCTGTTGCAATAACATATCTAGCTACTGGATGAACTTTCATTATCTATTGCTTACATCTAGTATAGATCTTAATGACCACAATAAGAAAGCTCAGGGATGATGGAAAAGAAACAGTGTGGTGAGAAAAACATGGGTTGGATCACAAAGAATTAAATTGCAATGGTGATGATTACGATTACATGATCAATATCGTCATCCCAATACAAACTTTAAAACCTGACCTTTTTGTAGGAAGGCAACAACACCAACAACTGTGCCTGAGGAGACACACCACTGTCAAATTCCAAGGAAAACCAATACTCAACCACTGGTATCTATTGTTTGAACTGTAATGTGCTGCTGTGGGTTTGATTTATTTCTAACCATAACACTGAGAGAAAAAGTTAGCTCCCTTCTTTGATTCTCAATGCATAATTTACACTGTAGAAAGGGTTGGATCACAGGCAGACTTAAATTAACTAACTGAGTCAGCTGGAAACAGAGAACATGTGTTATTTTTTTATTGCATAAAATACTTATGATTAATCTTTCATCAAAGTAAAGTAAAAGGAAAATCACAGCTGATGGATACACAACATCACATTCTGACTAAAACAGACTGTATGAACAAAGTAAAGTGACTAATCTTACGATTAATTAAACTTTAGGCTGACTATTAAATCAGTGTTAATAGTTGATCCCTCCAAATGTGCTTTTTTGTATGCTAAGCACACAAAGCCAAGTCTCTGGTTTAATCTTCTAAAACTAGAATTGCCACTGATGTGCAACAGAGAATTAGGACAAGAAAAGAAGCATGTCACTGTAGTGCTGAGAGACAGAAAGAGGGATGATGATGAGTGCCTCCGCTGTGCTAATAGTTCTGCCCTGGTTGGTCATCTCTCCACCACACTGAAGTTCAATGATTTATAGATTGTGTGGAGATAGCCGGGCCACTAAAGGTACTCGGTTCCTCATATACAGCTGAGAAGGAGGGAAAAGCTTACAGGTTGCTCAGAGGTCCCATTAAAGTAAAGAGGGGAAACAGAGATGGAGAGTTGAAAGTGAAAAGACGAGTGCAGAGAGATTAAAATGTTGGTGCTGGACAACAGACAAAACAAAGTGTTAAAAGGAAATGACAAAGAGTGAGAACTAAGAGAGGACAAGCAAGAGGGTAAGATGAGAGCTTCTCTTTGATGTGGTTCCAGAAAACTTTGTTTTCACCCTTGAAATTACACATGATCTCTTACCACATAGTACTCATATCTATAGCACTTGTTGTTGATAACTTTTCTATACAGATTTATATGTGTAAACTCAGGACATCTAACACCTCTGAAAGACAAATTAGATATTCCTTTTGAAAGATGTGTTCAGTAGCTTAGTCATTTCAGTTTGCAGCATTTTTTTAAATATAGTTCTATATTTTTAAGCGAGCTTACAATTTATCAGACTGTTTATGGTTCTGCATGTACCTAATGTGATAATACTTCAGGTACAATGACAGTCATAACTTTGAGTTAAGAATAGTTGAATGGTTTTCTACCACAGGTCGATGGTCTTCTTTGCATATAATCAAATGTCTCATCGGTTTTCCTTCCAAAAACAAATGACAAATTGTTTTATGAAGTTCATGGTTTATTATTTCAACATGGCCCATTTCTGTTTTATGCTTAAAGCCAAACTAGAGAACACTTTACAGCATGGTTACCATGCATGGTTACCTGGATGGCTGATGGTTACCATTTTTCCAAGATATACTTTTGGAAAAAGTATATCTAGGCAGGAGCGCAATCATATTCCTTTGGTCAATCTGGAGTAATCTTTTATTTGTCTTAAGAGTCAACTGGTCTGAATTTAGAAGAGAACCACAATCACTAAAAATAGGGTCTAATATAAAATAATTATAATAGAAGAATAATTATGTACATATGTAATTATGTATGCCGTCCTGTGGGTATGGAGGCAGACTTCAATGTTTTCCTGTGTTTTCTTTGTTTCCCTCCCTCTCTTGCATTTTCAACTTACCCTCTCTCTTTTTGTTTCCTACTTCTCTTCTTCATCTTCTTTCTTTATTCCCCTTTATTTTCCGTCTCCGTGTCCATAACATCAGGAAATAAAACCCACAGCAATTCATAATAAAGAGTTTTCACACATATATATCAAGTGGAGTACTATAGCAAAAGCTGTAGTGCTCCGCTTGTGAAAGTAAATCTGTTGGGCTTCTACTTGGTACTCAGACACCAGTTCTGAGCTCCACACTGCCAAACGGGACACGTTTATAAAATAAAAAATAAAAAAGAATAATTATGTACAGTAAAATAAAACTAAAGAAGAGATTTGATCAGTTGTAACATTATTTATCTCCACAGCATTATTGGATTGTAAAAGGGTATTAAAGTTTCCTGTATTATCTACAAAACCACTGCTTTAGATCCTGGGATTAAAAACTACTGCAAAGTTACTCTTAGTTACACAAAAATTAATTTAAAAGGTGTTTATTTTTTGTGGACAATGTTGCTCCTGTAAACCTTTCTTCTGTTACCATTCCTGCAGTTTAGACATATTGTTTTCTCTACAGCAACACTGTGTTTAGTAGAGGGACTGCAGTTAGTATGATTCACTGCATAAACAATTTGTCTATTGAGATGATTTAACATCTCCTTGCAACTAGGGGTTGGCATTAGCCTGTAAACATTTTAAATTGAATAAAGGTAAACAACTTTATTTACTGGCAGAACTTGTATAACAAAATCGGAATCTTTCCATGCAATAATATGTCAGTCAGCTGTCAGATGCAAAGAGGTATGAAGAGGTAAGCGCTGCAAGCTAAACCCCAAAAGAAAAAAGCCTATGACACAAATGCAACAGAGGAAGAAGGACAGACAAAAAGAAAACACAAAAGTAATGCTTAGTGGATATTAGTGAGAGCCTACGGTACGTGCAATGTAACACCTGTTTCCTTCTGGGTGCACTTCAACCAGACTCAAAATGCAGCGGGTCTGCTGTTGAGTGAAGAGGAAAAGGACACTAAAGTTTCAGCAATGTAGAGGTATATGAATCAAGGAACCTGAGTGGTTGGCTAGAAAATGGTAGTTAAACCAAGACAGATCAACTACTTATTCTTGAGGTTCTGTTCACAGAAATTTCTAATTTACAACCGTCTTCTCCTGTGCTACAAATGGATCAGGTTTTAATATGGAAAGTTTGCTGGTTCCTCTGTTTTGACTGAATAAAGCCTGATATGCTGATTTGAACCTAAACAACCCGTAGAGGTCACTAATGTTACTATTGCTAAGATCGATTTTTTCTGTAATACAATTCCCATGTAAACAATGATTCATCAATTTACTTTAGTGAGGTTAAAAATGTATTTACTGCATTGTTATATCTTCATTTGTAAGAAAGTCACAAACATTAAAAAGTCACAAAAATATTTGAAGTCTCTAACCATATGTCAGTTCAAAACCAACCTTGATAATGTTTCGTACATGGTTTGACAACCGATGAATTACAGTAGTTTTGTATAATGTGGTGATTGGTGCAGACTTTAAATGACATGTTGGTGAAGGGAACAGAGGTGATGAGGAAGAATGGGCATGTTTGGTATCCAGGATAGGAACGAAGAAGAACAGATGGTGGAAGACTTTACGAAAAGGATGAAAAATTAAAAATTGCTCTCGTAAATACTTTCTTCCAGAAGAGTCTCCCTTCGATTAAAGGAGTCATAACCTAGTATTATCTTGGATACCCACGCTCTATTATAGTCTTTCAGGCCCTTCTTAAAAACCAAAGTTGAAAAAAAGTGAAAAAAATAAACACAGAGCTCCTCTGACCCTTATTTCTGAAGGCATTGTTGTCTCGCGAGATCTGATGCGATACTTTGGCTTTCGTGGACGGTCATTGTAATAATGCAAACGAGGGGCACGTTGATTGGTGGCAGGAAGGAGGGGGGTTGACACCGCAGGTAACGCTTTGGCATATCTAACCCATATCTACTACTCCCGCTAGCCTACAATAGCCACATTAGCAGTTAGCTGCTGTTTGTTACACACAGCAGAGCAATAAAATAACAGCCTTACCGTTTCAATTGCAGGCAAGTCTCTGATTGTTGGAATGGCCCCTTTTTCCAAACGGAGCTTCAATGCCAACTTCGCCTGATATTGTCCCAAATTCGTAAAGGATTCCGGCGTAAAAAAAATAGAAAAAATATTTCCATGTTGATTCTGGCAGTCAACAACAGAGCAACTCATGTGTGCACTACGTTTCTGGTAGAAATGGTTTTAGCTGATTAAAATAAAAGGCTGACACGAATATGTCTTCTTCATGCATCATTGCGTGAAGAAACTTTCTGCATCTTTCACGGTGGAGTTTGTACTTCGAATCGGTGATGTGTCGGTCGCGAACGAACCGGCTCTAAGAGCTAACTCTTTGAAGTGAATGGTGGGAGTCGGCTCGTCATTGGGAGCCGTTTTTTTATTTTTTCATTCCCCCCTGCTTGTTTTGGTACATTTGGTACACATCGTTTTGCATTAATTTAGGTAATAAATACACTTTAGGCAACAGAAAATCTGAGGAGCCGAAAGAGCCGGCTCTTTATGGTGAGCCAAGCCAAAAGAACTGGCTCTCCAAAAAGAGCTGGAATTACCATCACTAGAATTCAGTAATGGCGGCGCTTGACTGAATATGAGGGGGAGAGGAGCGAGGGGAGAGATGGGAGAGGGGGAGAGAGGGGAGAGAGGGAGGGCAGGCTTCTTGCAGCATAGGTAGGTCTGCGATGTCTATATATGGAATATTCTGCGCCGACTTGACGTCAAAAATTTGAGTGCGGGTGCACGTGGGCTGGTTGACGAACCCAGGGGTAAACAAACGCTTCACTTTTAAATATCAGCTTCCCGGGCAGTGTATAATCGTTAGGCAATCATAACATACCTTTTTTCTCATGGAAAAGTGAAAATTACAGGTCATGACTCCTTTAAGTATTATACACACGTCTTTGAATTCACTTTAAACGTAACTATAATGACATCATCCTTACTATACACAAAATATAACACAGACATTTTTTAATAGTGCCCTCTTCAGTCAAAACTCACCTTATTTTGCTTTCTGACAACTAAACAGGAAAATGGGAAGATGACAACAGCTTTATCGGGAAATCAGCCAATAAAATACAGTTTAAGTGAGCAATAAGAAAAGAAAAGAATTACACAGAGATAATTATTAATATAAATTATAATTTATAATAAATAATTTATAATAAATTACAATTTAGAAGTTGGTGAAGTTGGTGAAGTATAATATTTATCCAGTTCTATGCTGTCTTAACTGTCCTAACTAGTTCTCGTTAAGAATTAACTTGGACAACAATGGCAGTAATCCATCCATATCCCAGATCTAAAAACAACTAGGATTCATACTTTTTATCATAGATGGTCAAAATTAAGAATTAACTAATTTAAAGCAGAAACAGTCTCTTTTTTAAGTGTATTAAGAAAAAGAACCACTGGCAAAGAGGAAAGTAATTATGATTAAGGTGTATCTACATTGCGGTTAACTTAACTATTTTGACTTTGGTTCTCTAGTTTTTGCCATAAAGCCGAGATATTTTAGGCAAAATCTAATTTCTGCAATGCTTTTATGTATTCACTCACTCACAGGGGGTCTTCTATTATGAAGAGCCTCTCAGACCTTCCACCATTAAAAGGATAAAAAAATATCAACTGAGACATTAATCCTTGAAGGTATTTTTTAAGTGCAAGACGATCCAGATTCATAGGTGAATCATTTTCAAAACCCGCGGAGTAAAGAAATGTGGATGTTTTAGAAGAAACATACATCCAAGAAGCTGTTGTGTTTAGATTTAAAAGCTGCTGTTCTCTTTACAATACCACAGGAATTTCATACATGCTTTACCCATTTGTCTCAGGGCCAGCTAAAGCAGGCTTCCCTACTGTATTTCTAGCCAGACCAAGGCTGATTGGTTTTTACCAAAAGTACTTGAGGATTAAACTGCTCACACAAACTGGAGACATGTGGGTGGCAAGTCAAAAGTGAGGAAGCTTCAGCACCATGCTATACAGTTTATCTGATTTGTGACTAAGTGTAAAACAGTATACCAGATAACAGATAATTAGATGCCACATATTGCAAAAAATCTACAGTGCCAGTTATACATCCATCACTGACAACTTAAATGAGTCTTGAAAACTACAAGTTTAAAATCAATGCACATTTTTTATCCACACATAAAATAATAATTACAGGCCCACTAATATTTGGTCTAATGTCCTATAGCAAGTTGCAGAATAACCACATACTTTTGTTGACATCAACAAGCTTCTGGCATAAGTCTGACAGCATACTTGATCACTAAGCAAAAATGGTAGAGTTTATTTAAACTAGTTGGTTTCCTGGCACAAATCTGGCTTTTCTATATAGTCTATACATTTTAACAGGGTTGAGGTGAGGTCAATTCCAGTAAATTTAGGATAGTATGTTTTATCCATTCCATGGGTGTTTTGGACTTTTGTCCAGATGGACCAAGATCTTGCATTTTGTGTGAAAGTTTTAAATATCTGATCAAAATATCCCTTCGAATGAAAAGATATCTTGCATGCAACAAACAAAAAAACTAGAATGTCTGAAAGAGACGAGGTTGGCGTATCAAATCTAAGAACATTGCTAAAGGGTTGTTTTGCTGGCAGTGCTACTGGTGCATTGGAAAGAGTGGGTGGAATGATAAAACGAGAGAAAAACCTCTAGGTTTTTCTACTTCATCTAAAATGAACAAGTAGATTGTTGGAACATGAATGGAATTTTATGTTCCAACAGAGCAATGATCCCGAACATGCATCCAAACTGGTTTTGCAATAACAACACTAGCTAATATCTCATTTCTGGAGTGCCCCTGACCCAAACCTGTTGAAAACGTATGAACTATGAGAGTCCATGCCAGGAAACCAACCAATTCAAATTAACTTCAAAATTTCAGATAGTAGAGTGTAATGTGTCTGAGCCTATAGGAATTAAAGAAAATCAAAGACACATTCAAACATGTCCACCTAACTCTTGTTTTTAGAAATCACTGATGTATAATCATTCCACTCTGAGTGGAGAACAAAACAAAATAAACACTAAAAGCTCAAAGGTAATATAATATTCATGCTGATGGTAAATGAACAGTATGTAAACTTCTGATGGTAGATTTATTTGCATTTTTAACTGGAAAAACATTGACTTCACCTCACTTATTACAACACACCCTGTATGCCAGTGGGTGTAAGTGTTTGTTTATGTTTTATGTTACAGGGTTTGATGAAGGCCAGTGGCTTTCACCATAACGTGGGTGTGAGGCCAGCAGTCCTCTGTCAGTCTGACAGAAAACTGATGCATGTGCTGGTCTGTACAGTGCACTTAAGTGTGTTTTTTTTGTGCTAGCATGGTGTTTGATTGCAGAGTTTGAAGTGAGTGAGTGTGTGTGTGTGCGTGTGTGTGTGTGTGTGTGTGTGTGTGTGTGTTTGACACAGGGACAGCCTGGTCCACTGCCAAAAGCTCAACACCAGCCAAGTTTGCCTGCAACGAAATACCTGCTGGCCATACATGGACCAGAACAGGGAACACTGGGGACAACCCTGATGAATGGTGGCAACCGGGTCTGTGTGTGTATGCCATTTGTGCAAAACACAAATGTATCACACATGCAGAGCTTCATACTGCCAATTTATGGATGTTCAAGCAGACATCTGCGTGAGCATGCATGCAGAAGAGCGCTGAGGAATTAACAGGCGGCTTTGGTTGAAAAAGGAGAAGGAGGGATGCCCCAGGCATTGTAACTGCTTCCTCACAGATAGCTGATCCTAAATCTTCAGTCTTTTATGCTTTCATCTGTCCATCCATCCCCTACTAATACACAATCTGCTCCCCAAACTTCTGTCAGAAGCTCTGCTTGTTTTTCTCATAAATGGCTTCGTCTTTGAATTTTCCTTTTCCCATTTCCAAATTTCATCAAACCTTTTCTGATCTTTTTTTTTTACTGAGAAGCCTCTTCATTTCACCCCCATTTATGGCTCCCTTATTCATCAAGTCACTTCCTAATATCTCTCCTCCCTCGACTTCCTCCTTTGCCCATTTTTCTCCCCTCTCTGTCTTCCCTACTGTTTTGCCTCTCTTGTCTCAGAGGTTGGCCATTGTTTTCACTCTCTGTGCTAATCTGCAACCACCAGACATTGCTGCACATCCCCATTGCCACACCAAGACACGTGCAATGTGCACATCTACACACAAGACCAACACACAGGACTGCATGGCCACAATGAAAAGCACAGAGTTCAGTGGCCCCCGACACAGGGGCTTTAACAGCGGTTAATCCTGCAGTAAAGTGCTTCCATCTTCCACGTGGTAAAACTCAGCCTGAAGCCAAACTTCAAGATCAGTGTTTATTGACCTTCTACACACACATGCAGTGTTGGCCAAATTTACTGGCACCCATGACACAGATGTGAGCCTTAAAACAAGTTTAGCATTGAAGTATATAGGTACTATTGAAACCATCTCGATTTTTAGTTTGAATATATTTATTTACTGGAGAAAAATGTTAAGAAATCATTTTCAAAAAAAATCTTCAGAGACACAGTTGTTAAAAATTCGTAAAACCCCATTTTTTAGTCAATAGGACGTTATCCTTTATAACATTTCTGAGACTTGGAGCATACAGAGAAAGGGATATTTGATCATTTCTTTTGAACAGTCTACTCCGATCAGAGTCCTGGGTTCTGCCTCATGCTTTCATCTCTTCAGTTCAGTCCACATATTTTCTGGAGGATTTAGGTATATGGAGGGACCCTGAAAGAAACTTGAATTTGTGTCTTATAAACTAAGTTTGTGTGGTTAGGCTCTATGCTTTAGATTACCATCATCAGCAGTGGTTTTTTCTGTCCAGGGTTGTATTCCACAAGGGAACAACAAAACAAAGACAAAGAAAGTCATATGTTAGTTTACCCTAAGTGAAGTTGCTTTCTGATTGGAAGTTTATAATTCAGTGCTTAACTAAGCTGTTTTTTCAAGAGAGTCTGGGTTGCATTTCACCATTTAGAGTGAAAACATAAATATTTAGACTGGATGAACGTAAGGGGGGGTTGTTTTAAATAAAACAGAGATTTATTAAGGCTTTAAACTATGAAACTTTAAATCTATCTTTTACACTTACGAACAGCTTAAATTGAGATATGTATAAAACACCATACATAGAGTGGTCAAACCTTAACTGATTTTTTTCATTCTTTATTACTGATTCTTTTTAAAACTGCTTCCACTTTGTAATATGTCTAATGTGAAAAAAGTCGATTTTTTTATTTTCTAATAAAATATTTAAATCTATATCTTTTCATAGTAACAACCTGGATCAATTACTATTATTCAATATGCTTTGGTTTGTATTTGGTTTTTGATGAGCCCTTTTTTGTCAGAGAGAGTCTTTGGATAGGCAACAAAAGGAGGTGTCTGTCAAATCATGGCTCAGTTTCAGTTTGTTTTCTGGTAAAGCATACAAATGTTACATAACAAAAAAATCTTGGTAGAGTTTATGATGCCATGATGTCATGACCTATTACAAGCTTCCTTGGGCCGTTGGAAGAGAAACAGACCCAAAGTATAACAAATCCATAGTTTTATCTGACCAAATCATATCCAAGTCAAAGTCACCATATTGTATAGCAAATGTTTATGATGGTAAGACACTAATGCCATTTTGCCTTGCATGCATCTTATATTAGCTAAATAAGCATAACTGATTTAAAATAGCAGTCACTGCCAATGTGAACCCTTACCTCAACTCTGAGCTTTCCAAAAAGGCTCTCTGTATTTTCAGATTCAGTATACTCCATACTCCAGAATGTGGATCATAGCTCAAAATCAAAGAACAAAGGAACTTTGATGTGATCCATTCAGCCTCCCTGGTATCTGATAATGTCACCCCATGGATCATAATGCTTCTTCACCAATTAGATGGAATGTTCCCAAGATGAGTATTCTGTAATTTGCCTTGAAATAGCTTCTTACAGTGTTGGTCCATTCTGTGACTTTATTTTAAACACCTTACTAAACAAATAGCTTTAGAATTTACTTCCTCACAGAACAGTATTGTTATCAGACCAACCTGGAAGAAAAAATATCCCCTTCTTACGTTTCTGCTTAGTCATCAGTTAAGGCCAGTAAAGCTGAAAAATGTCTGTTTGCATCTCTTTTTGTAATATTGAGTGCTAGTATGTTTTTGGTGGGCATTTTGAAAAAAATAAGTAGTAACCCTTGCCTGCATGAAAAACAAGCAATTCAAATAGTACTCAACAAGTCTTTGATGCATGGAGAACAGACAAAACAACAAAAAAGACAACAGGGGAGAAGTGAAGGGGTGGTGGTGGTGGGTACATGTGGATCTTTTGAGTTTAGGCCAGAAAGATGGATTGCCTTGCTTTGGAAATGCAAAAAAAAAACAAGGCAATCTGGTCAGTTTCTCCATTTACTACTGAGGGTGTCCATGAAGCTGAAACCATCATCCATGTTTAAGCTGTGCCCTTCAATGCCTTCCAGGAATCCTTCATCCCTCCTTCTGTCAGATCAGCTCTTTATGTCTCCACCTATTCTTCCCTGTCTCTAACTCAAACTCTGTTGAAGCTCAGCTACCATTTTCTCACACCGTCACACGCCGTCCCCACTCTACAAGTTAATCTTTCTATTTGATTACCAAGTTTTTCTTATCCCCTCTAGCTGTTGCTTCACTTGGCTCTATTGATGGCAGAATGAGGCACCTTAATGAGTCTGTTCTTTCACCACCATTAAAAGGTGGACAGTGATTGATGCGGGAATAAGATGAGAGCATGCAAAGGGAGATGGAGAAACTGCACAGGCAAACACAAACACCCACACAACTGAACAGCATCACTACTTTGTGTGTTAGTGTGTGTGTTAGTGATGCTTCAGCAGATATGGGTATCTTGCTACATCTGCGGTAGATGGCTACTTTGCCAGGGCTTGGTGAGAGGAACAGTTGGTAAAGAGCAATTGGCAAGAACATATGCACATGTGTGCAGGCCTGTTTGTATGAATCTACAAACAGATATGCCTGTAGCTGCAGTAAAAGCTTTGTCCAATACCAAAGAGGTTTAAGGTGCATCCCTTGATAAAGGAAACTGTTTTATTATGAAACACACGAAGTAGATGTACTTTAATTAGTGTAAGACTTCCCATCCTCATCACATGCACACACACATTAAGTGAATGAGAAACCAATCAGCATCAGGCTTATCACGGTGATTGGAAACTGCTAATTGAGTGAAAAATATTTTTAGAAAATTACAAAAGCTGGGACTTCATCATACAGTGTTTAAGTGAAAGAGAAGTGTAAGAACATGATCTACAATGAAATTAACTCTAGCTGACATAATTGGCTGGAGCCATAAGATGACAATCAGAAGTGTAGAATAGTTCCTTTTCTGCCATATGACTACATAGATTAGTCAGGTTTTTATTTAAACATTTAATGATTATTTCTTAAATTTAAAATGTACCATTTATTTCTTAAATAATAGAATATCATGGAGTCTGCAGTGTACTTCGGTTCAATAAAACAAGATTACAGTACTAATGAACCCTTGAACACCTTGTGTTTTGAGGTATTTTCTGTGTATTAGCATTTTTAAAAAATAAATGTTTTTTTAAAAGTATATATTTTAACAAAATTTTCTGTCATAACATACCTACAGGTGAAAGTCTTTTTATTGAGATAGTAGAGAAAACATTTGGATATTTTCTGGCTGAGAGTAATTCAACTCTACTGAGTGATGGTTCTTATGCAGAATGCACCATGAGCAAGCCCTTGTTTCATATAAACTAAAGGTTTTCCAAATCGAAATAGTATTTTATTTTATTCTGTGATCAGAGCAAGATAATTCAGTCTCAGTTTAACACTTTTACACAGTCTGGATTTCATACTTATGTCAATCTAAGGTGGTGGTGATACCAAAAAAGGCTACAGTGTTCTCACAAGGAGGACAAAAGTTCCATAAATCTAATTGAAGTTCAATCTAGTAAGATTAATGCTATCCAGAAGCCTTAAACAGAAAAAGTGAAACACCCTCTGAACACAGTGCCAGGCAAAGCAAGGCAAATTTATTTGTATAGCACACTTTAAATAACAAGGCAATTCAAGGTGCTTTAGGTGACTAGGGAAAAAAATAAAAAAAATAAAAACAGAAAACACAACATCGAGGACAAAAGAACATTAACACATACTGCTAGGACATTCCAGCTATTATTAATCAATTCATCAAAGGCAGCTTTAAACAGATGAGTTTTAAGGTTTGATTTAAAGGAGTTCAGTGCTAAATGTGTATATACAAAACAGGCATCAACTTCTGCGCAGATGGCTTTCAGCAGTATACGGTCATGTTTTCTTATGTTTACACTGTAACAAAGGAGGACTCCCTCCCAATTGGAAAAAAGCAATAAATTGTAATCTTTTTAGAATGCTGTTACCACCCTTTGATGGAATAGAACCCTTGCTGAAGAGCCATGTCTCCCATGTCAAAAAATGTCACTTGTTCTAGTGCACAGCTGGTCAAACAATATTGCAACACTTTTTCCCTTGTATTCAATAAAAGAAGATTTGGCTGCTTGAAAATATTTCTATTCTTAAAAACACAAACACAGTAATGGTGTAGAAACTAAAGATGAGCCGTCCACCACTATTCCAGTAAGTCTGTTTTAAAACTACAGTTGGAACAATACAAACAGTATGTCTGATAAGCAGCAGACTGCATGCTTTTTACTTTAGCAGACAACCTGACTAACCAGACATATTCCAACTTGTTATATTTGTCTCTAAAAGAGCAGAAAAGGTTTAATTTTCTCCTTGATAAGTACCTAAAAGACAACAATTTTTTCTGGGCTCTGTATTTCTGCTTAAATCCATGTATTAAATCACAATAACAATAAATTAATGTCACAGATACAATTAAAATACTTCAACTATGAACTCTTAACATATTACATTATGTAGCCTTTTTCTATCCCTATGTTTTATTTCCTTGCCTGAGAATTATTGTTTCAGGCTTCATTTTAAAGTGAATTATGCTTTAATACCACAGATTATTAAAACCACCATATTTAAATATAAATATTGCATAAAATAGCAATCAATGGGCTGTGTTTTGATATGATGGACTTTAATCTTTTTATTTTTGCTTCCTTTAAACTTTTAAAAGGTACGTTTACATAATGGTGCCTGTTTATTTCACTTACCTAAACTTCCAATAATGGTGAATTCAGTGACAACTAGATAATTGGGATATTTACAGAAGTGTAGACCTGACACAGAGGCAAAAGAAAAATACAGGTGCATCACTTTATTGTTTTAATATACATTTCATGTTTGTACAATAGACTCTTTTCATTACAATACATTATTCCCATTTGAACAACATACTGGTGGGACATTATTAGTTTTTTTTGTTAGAAATAAAGAGAGTAGCAAAAATTATAAAGATAATCAGAACTGAGTCTCAATTTAGAATGTAACAAAATAGTTCTGACATTGCAACTCAGAAGTACACTGAACGTTCTGTTCAGTGTACTTATATTAAAGTTGAAGTTGAGGTGGAAATAAGGATTAAGAAGCTTGGCAATTGTGTTTTGGACTTGAAATATCAGGAATTTCTCACCAACAAACTCAAATTGTTCAGAGACTGAAGGGGTTTTGGGTTACATTTAAAGTTATTATAAATCCCACCTCTTCCGTTCCAGAGCTCTGACCTTGAGTTAGTAATTAAAAAAAAATTTTTTACCAAAACATTATGATTTTATGATGGTGATGACCTTTGGAGTTTTGACATAAACCTGTCATCACTTCATCATTTTAACTTTGTCTAATAACTTGGGAGGATAAATCTTGGATTTTATCTGAAAATTTGGCGCCTTTGACCTTTAGCCACCAGATTCCACTTAGTTTGTCATTAACACATGAAAGTCCATGTGGAATTTGAAGATCCTTGAGCTTTTGATGTGCTACAATGGTTGTTGCAGGATGAAAATACTATGTGTAGAATGTTTCATTAGAGTCTAGAATAAGTACATGGTAACATTATAAATGAGTGCCATTAAAAACCTTTCAGGTTCTTTTTGGGTTTTTGTTTGTTATTGTCACAAATAAACTTTGCCTCTGCTGTTTTAATCCTCATTTGAAAATTTTGCTGTAAAATATAATTTTTATTTGCATTAAAAAAATTGCTGACTGGCACTCATCTTCAATGTTGGATTTTAATGGCTTCTTCATGAATCTGTAAGGATCCAATTTCTGAATATGCATAGATTATTTTTTAATGTTATATGAAAATGTCTTTTAGGATACTAAAGTATAGTGAATAATATGGTGCC
Organism: Valencia hispanica; assembly: GCA_963556495.2. Lineage (NCBI taxonomy): Eukaryota > Metazoa > Chordata > Actinopteri > Cyprinodontiformes > Valenciidae > Valencia > Valencia hispanica. The sequence continues at coordinate 24,927,496 of OY747700.1, read as the reverse complement.
ATAAGGCTTGTTTGTCAGATTAAAAGTTCCTTTTAAATATAAAAATTTTAAGCAGGTATTAGACATACTTTTCATTAAGTCCGCATTTCTTTATCATTTTTATTGGTCTGATGAAATATTAATATCTTAAATGTTGTGTTTCATTAGCTGCAGGTGGAAAACATCATGATTAACAGAAACAAAGTAAAGCATGTAACTAATGTGTACATTGTGTGTCACTTACTATATTAATTACAGAAATATATCAAATGTTTGATAATCTAATAATTTGAATATGCCTGTAAACATCAAGTAGCAGTTTGCCAATAAATACAATGAGTCTGTATATATACATATATATATACATATACATACATATACACACATACATATATATACATATACATATACACACACATATACATATACACACACATATACATATACATATACACACACATATACATATACATATACACACACATATATATACATATACACACACATATATATATACATATACACACACATATATATATAAATATACACACACATATATATATACATATACACACACACATATATATATAAATATACACACACATATATATATACATATACACACACACATATATATACATATACACACACACATATATATACATATACACACACATATATACATACACACACATATATATACATATACACACACATATATATATACACACACATATATATATACATATACACATATATATATACATATATATACACATATACACATTATATATATATATATATATACACATATACACAGACATATATATATATACATATATATATATATATATATATATATATATATATATATATATATATATATATATATATATATATATATATGTATATATATATATATGTATATATATATATTTCAAAAAGTTACTTAAGTAAATGTAACTAAGTAAAAGCAACTAGTTACTATCCACCTCTGCCTAATTAGTATCATGCTCAGGGTCTGTTTAGCTACAATTGCTACTTGTCCATTGCACATATTGCAAAATATGTTCAAAACTGGACTTTTTTAGTTTGTTGGTCCTATTAACACTTAAGAAATTCATTGAAAGTCAGCTGGGCTATCCCATTTAATTACTCTCAGCCACCTATCCACCACATTTAGACATGTATAGTTGACTTTATGTGCATGTCTTTTCATCCTTAACTTTTCAACCATAATTTCAATTGATTAGATAGAACAAACATGCTATTCTCCAAGTTCAATTAACATTGAAACTCACACAACACAGTGTCCATCCATCCATCCATCCATCCATCCATCCATCCATCCATCCATCCATCCATCCATCCATCCATCCATCCATCCATCTTCTTCCGCTTATCCGGGGTCAGGTCGCGGGGGCAGCAGCCTAAGCAAAGAGACCCAGACTTCCCTCTCCCCAGCCACTTGTTCCAGCTCCTCGGGAGGAACCCCAAGGCGCTCCCAGGCCAGCCGAGAAACATAGTCCCTCCAGCGTGTCCTGGGCCTTCCCCTGGGCCTCCTCCCAGTGAGACATGCCTGAAACACCTCACCAGGGAGGCGTCCAGGAGGCATCCTGACTAGATGCCCGAGCCACCTCAACTGACTCCTCTCGATATGGAGAAGCAGCGGCTCTACTCTGAGCCCCCTCCGGATGACTGAGCTTCTCACCCTATCTCTAAGGGAGAGCCCAGACACTCTGCAAAAAGCAGAGACCCGATCCTGAGGCTACCAAAACGGATCCCCTCAACGCCTTGGCTGCGCCTAGAGATCCTGTCCATAAAAGTTAGGAACAGGATCGGTGACAAAGGGCAACCTTGGCGGAGTCCAACTCTCACTGGAAACAAGCCCGACTTACTGCCAGCAATGCGAACCAAACTCTGGCACCGGTCGTGCAGGGACCTAACAGCCCGTATCAAGGGGCCCGGTACCCCATACTCCCGGAGCACCCCCCACAGGGCCCCCCGAGGGACACAGTCGAACGCCTTCTCCAAGTCCACAAAACACATGTAGACCGGTTGGGCAAACTCCCACGCAGCCTCCAGGACCCTGCTGAGGGTGTAGAGCTGGTCCAGTATTCCACGGCCAGGACGAAAACCGCATTGTTCCTCCTGGATCCGAGGTTCGACTATCCGTCGGATCCTCCTCTCCAGAACCCCTGAATAGACCTTACCAGGGAGGCTCAGAAGTGTGATCCCCCTGTAGTTGGAACACACCCTGTGGTCCCCCTTTTTAAACAGGGGGACCACCACCCCGGTCTGCCAATCCAAGGGAACTGCCCCCGATGTCCACGCAATATTGCAGAGCCGCGTTAACCAACACAGCCCCACAACATCCAGAGCCTTGAGGAACTCCGGTCGAATCTCATCCACCCCCGGAGCCCTGCCACCGAGGAGCTTTTTAACGACCTCGGTGACCTCAGCACCAGAGATTGGAGAGACCGACCCCAAGTCCCCAAACCCTGCTTCCAGATTGGAAGGCGTGCTGGTGGGATTGAGGAGGTCTTCGAAGTATTCCATCCACCGACCCAAAACGTCCCGCGTCGAGGTCAGCAGCACACCATCCCCACTATAAACAGTGTTGGTGGCAGACCGCTTTCCCCCCCTGAGACGCCAGATGGTGGACCAGAATCGCTTCGAAGCCGTACGGAAGTCGTTTTCCATGGCCTCTCCAAACTCCTCCCACGCCCGAGTTTTTGCCTCAGCAACCATCCGAGCCGCATCCCGCTTGGCCTGTCGGTACCTATCAGGTGCTTCAGGGGTCCCACAACCCAAAAAGACCCGGTAGGACTCCTTCTTCAGCCTGACAGCATCCCTTACCGCCGATGTCCACCAGCGGGTTTGGGGGTTGCCGCCGCGACAGGCACCGACCACCTTTGCAACCACAGCTTCGGTCAGCCGCCTCGGCAATGGAGGCGCGGAACATGGTCAACTCGGACTCAATGTCCCCCGCCTCCCCCGGGACGTGCTCAAAGTTCTGCCGGAGGTGTGAGTTAAAGCTCCTTCTGACAGGAGACTCTGCCAGACGTTCCCAGCAGACCCTCACAACACGTTTGGGCCTTCCAGGTCTCTCCGGCGTCCTCCCCCACCATCGGAGCCAACTCACCACCAGGTAGTGGTCAGTGGACAGCTCAGCCCCTCTCTTCACCCGAGTGTCCAAAACATGCGGCCGCAGATCAGATGAGACGACAACCAAGTCGATGATTGAGCTGCGGCCTAAGGTGTCCTGGTGTCAAGTGCACATATGGACACCTTTATGCTTGAACATGGTGTTTGTTATGGACAATCCATGACGAGCACAGAAGTCCAATAACAAGACACCACTCGGGTTCAGATCGGGGGGGCCATTCCGCCCAACCACACCCCTCCAGGTCTCACTGTCATTGCCCACGTGAGCGTTGAAGTCCCCCAGCAGAACAAGGGAGTCCCCAGGAGGAGCACTCTCCAGCACCCCCTCCAAAGACTCCAAGAAGTGTGGGTAATCTAATCTGCTGTTTGGCGCGTAAACACAAACATCAGTCAGGACCCGTCCCCCCACCCGAAGGCGGAGGGAGGCTACCCTCTCGTTCACCGGGGTAAACCCCAACGTACAGGCGCCGAGATGGGGGGCAACAAGTATGCCCACCCCAGCTCGGCGCCTCTCAGCAGGGGCAACTCCAGAGTGGAAGAGAGTCCAACCCCTCTCGAGGAGACGGGTTCCAGAGCCAGAGCCGTGCGCCGAGGTGAGTCCGACGATGTCCAGTCGGAACCTCTCAACCTCGCACACCAGCTTCGGCTCCTTCCCCACCAGAGAGGTGAGGTTCCACGTCCCGAGAGCCAGCTTCTGCAGCTTGGATCGGACCGCCAAGGTCCCCGCCTTTTGCCGCCGCCCATCCTGCACAGCACCCGACCCCTATGGCCCCTCCCACAGGTGGTGAGCTCATGGGGAGGGGGGCCCATGTTACCTCTTCGGGCTAAGCCCGACCGGGCCCCATGGGTAAAGGCCCGGCCACCAGGCGCTCGCCAAGCCGCGTCCGGGCGAGGGAACACTGAGTCCATCTGTCTTGTTCATCATAGGGGTCTTTTGGGCTGCGCTTTGTCTGATCCCTCACCTAGAACCAAATTGCCATGGGTGACCCTACCAGGAGCAAAAGCCCCCGACAGCATAGCTCCTAGGATCATTGGGACACTCAAACCCCTCCACCACGATAAGGTGGCAGCCCAGGGAGGGGACACAGAGTGTCCCACCACACTAATCCCAGACACACATGAAAACATGTTTGAATCAAGCTTCTGAAATTTAACTGTCCTTAAAGCTACATTGTGTAAAAACTTCTCCCATGTAGCGGTGAAGCAACCAACTGAATATTACGTTCTAGCCCCATCTCCTACCCCCCAATTCCGAGCGCGTTTTAACTCCTATGGTGGCCGTTTCATGCCAAGGTTAACATGGCTTCCAGTACTACGACTTTGTCCAGTGTTCCTTCCAGTGATGAGGTTACTTTAGAAAACTACATTACACTTAGTTATATAGTCAGACGTCTGCCGTGTTGCGAGTAGACAATCTCTCTCTGGCATTCGTCACGGTGCAACTGAGTGTAGCCAAAGCACGAAAGACAGGGCTGGAATTTCCAGGAATGTCCCTCATTGGCAAATGTATTTCAAAGATGGAGGCTCAACATGGATTCAGCCATTCGCGCGACTCGTGCGTATGTATTCTGAATATCAGATTCTACACATACGAGTATACTTTCATTAGTAGGTGGAAGTAATTACACATGAATGCGCACATATTTTTGAAAGAACAAAGGGTTTTTTGCTAAGAATAAAAAATAAAAAAAACACAATGTAGCTTTAACACTGTCAAAAATGTATGGACTATGCTTGACCAAAAAAGGCTCTACCATTAAGAATAATATTTGAATATTCAGCCAGAATTATGACAGAAGCCTGTAGATGGTTTCTCTACAATTTACTATGGGTTGCCAAGACTATATCTGATCAGCAATGCCATCTAAATGTCTGAATTATTTGACCCTGAAATACATCTAGATATCGGAGGTAGTTCTAATAAACAAAAGCTGAACTCGGCAGAGGTAAGATGAAGTGAAAAGATAGGATGTAGACACATAAAAACAACATAAAAAGACTATTTTGGTGTTATACTTAAAAAAATATGTTTTTATCAAAGAAACAGGGAGAGAATAAGCCAGACTGTGGGAGAGAGGGAGATACAGTATAGAGGGAAGCGTGGGGAATCCAACATCAGTCACTGAGATGTGAGGGATAAAGTAGGTATGAAAAGAGTGGAAGGCAGGGGGACAGAAAGGTGAAGCAATAGGGAACTGTTTGATGAGTTGATCTGCGCCAGGCCCTGTGTGGCCTGGGGTCAAAGATTAAAAGCTAAGAAAAAGCCGGAAAGGTCAATATTGACATACAACTTGGCTTTGTAGCTAGTGTCTATGAGGCTCTAATCTATATGAATAAAATCAAAGATTTAATTTTGGAATGCAAATAAGTGCAACTAAAATAAATATGTGCATTTATAGAACTACTATAAACGCCAAACTTGATGCTGTATACAACATGAAATAGAGAAATCCACTCTATTTGCTTAGAGATAGAAATAGTTATGGCAAAAGCAAAGAACCTGGTTTCATGTTAAGCTACTAGGACTTTTATAATGTATTTGTTGCAACATTGATCTTTACTATTTAAGATATTCCACAACAGAAGGTTATGTTAGATAAATATATCCTATCAGTCTCTGTCCTGTGGCTAGGAGGTTGCAGAAGGTCAGTGGTACAGTCAGTAACGCAAAGGTATAGTTTTAGGATGTGTACTGTTTTCGATATATTGTACCAGACAAAAATTTGAATATTATAAAACTTTTTTAAAAAAGGGGAAACAAATGTGTCTTTTAACATACTGCATAGTCTTCATAGCTCTTCACCAAAAGTTAATAAACTAAGAGTCTGCAAAATAAATAAACTGTTTCAATTCATAGATTCTCTTTAATATACTTCAAATTTAAAGATAAAATTGCAGGGGTTTGTGTGTACACTAATGCTCACATATATGGTGAAATGCAGATGAGTGCTAATATGCAAATACAAATAAAGTGACTAAAACCCCTCAAGCCCTGTCATCAATCACTAAGGTAGATCAATACCACCGGCTGTAGCCCAGCGAGCTCTGCAGAAATGAGAAGTGTGGTAGATCACGACGTGTCTGTGTAGGTGTGTGTGTATGGAGTGGATTCTTTAGTTAGAGAGAAAGAACATGCTATAATAAGCAACAATGATGGAGAAAGGTACAAATAAAATCTTAAATGAAGACAACTGATTTTGATTTTGAATCCCATCCAGTGTCACTCAAAACACCAAGGGTTAAAAAATGACAATAAAGGTTCCAGATTGCATCTCAACTGTGAAATAAAAACCAGTGGCAGTAGAAAATATAATAATGTTTGTTCAGCTCAGACAGCTTCCAAAACTATTCACACCTGTTAAACCTTTTCACTTTTTATTTTACAACAACAAACTCTAACGTATCTTATGGAATTGTTTGTGATAGATAAAAACAAAGTGGTGTACCATTATGTGGTAGAAGGAACAAAATATGAGCTCTTAATTCTTTTTTTTTCTTTCGTTACAAGTACAACTAATAAGTCTGGTATGCAATTTTATTCAGGCTCCTGAATTGTAGAACCATCTTGCCCTCAATTACAGCTGCAAGTTCACAATAACACAAGAGATTGGACTGATAACCTTCTGCAAAAATATCTTTTCAGATTTGGATTAACAACATTCAAATATACTTTGATCTCAGCTATTACATTGTAAGTATGGATTTATATTCTGTGCCATTGTCCTATTAGAAGATGAACCTCTACCCCAGACTCAGGGCTGTAGTACTCTTTAAGAGGTTTTCTTCCAGGATTGCTTTTTAATTAGCTGAATAAAGATAATTAATTTGAGTAGCCAATCTACTGAACCAAGATTTGAATCTAAAGCTAAAAGCTACTCTAAGCAACAGTCGGAAATATATATTTTATGCAAAATATTTAATTGCCTGAAGAAATATTATTTCCTGAACTTTTATACCCCTGAGCAGATCATTGTCTGAAAGGAAATATGTGTTTATTTTCAGAGAAGACAAAGGTAGACCAAGATCCATAAAAATAACCTTACATGTAAAACACACAATGCCAAACAGAACATTATTAGCTTATCTAACCAATCTCAACAAAGTAAAGTGATGAAAATATGGATTATAAATGTAACTGCAGTCTTATTTAGCCCATAATAACACCATTGCACCATTTGCACTATGTCATGCAATACAACAAACACACAATTGCTGCTCCCTCCTACTCACTCACACTAGCTCCGAGGCATGAAAATCACAATATGTGACACATGAAGCCCTTAACTAATCCAGGACACTGGTTCATGGTAAGAAAAAAACATAAAAACCCAAATCCCCAATTTATCGTCTCAAGTGCATATATTTGGAAGGTGGGACCCATATTTAGTTTGGTTCCAAAGGAACAACTATATGTTTTCTCAAGCGAAAGCTTAAAGCATGCTTGAAAAGCAACGACTTATTTAAAAGCTGTCTATGTCTAAGCATCAACATGAAGCCAAACCCTGTTTGTATATAAAACTTAATTAAAACTAACAAAAATGTAAACATAAAAGTTTTGTATTTTTGTAGCCCTATAGCCATAAAAATAGACGAGGGTCATTTTAATATGCATGCCACCATTTTCATTACTCAACTGAGAGGATTTTTAAGGAACCAAACTTATTTAACAATGAAAGCAAAGACAGAAAAATAATTACTTTTCTACCCTGGTGGGAGTATTAAATTACAACAAAAAGCCAGATGATTAATTATATCCATATCCCACCGATATAATAAAGAGAATGTATCACAGGGAACTTACCTGATTTTGAGTTTTTTTTAAAAGATAGAGCTAAGTAAAATACACACATCAGGAGTGTTCAGAGTAAAAACTTTTCAAATCTCCTGCAACCGACCTTACAACTCAAACCTTGTTGCTAGAGGCGCAATGCAAAGGGCATGACTTCACAAATACAGAGTGTGGAGGAAAATGAGTGCCTGCAGGTGGTAAAGAGTGTTTTCAATCACATAGATAAAGCAAAGACAAGCATTTCTTCCAGGAACTGATCTAACCCTGGATTAGTGTTGCTAAGGTAGACAGTGAGGTACATTAGATGGGCAGAGAGACAAATAAATGTGGTATTGATCTACTACTGTGTTTCTCCAGTGCAGTCAGTGCAAATCAGAGTACAGTCTAGCAGAAGATATGAGACAAAAAAGTTGCTGGATCCTACAAAGAAAGAGGAACCTGATAAACCCTCGGCCTAATTTGAAGCCTGTTTCTCTAAAAATGCTTACCCATTAAAAATTAGTATATTTCAGCAACCAAAAGGAGTAGTTGAACCATTTTGTTGTCATTGTAAAGGTAACATTGAGTAAAATTGATAGATGTATCATTATGGATGTTATCTGTTACTGGTTAGGAAAAAACGAACATGTTTTATATTGAAAAACTCTATGGATATTGCTTGAATGGCAGTGGTTACTCAACAAAATGTAAATACAACATGTGGACATTATCTCTGCAAAACTTGATACTGATTATGTGAAGCAAGACAAAACTAGAGAGGTTTTAGTACAGGCAAGTCAGGCGAGGTGTCCAGTTTGGCACAGTTTGGCACAAAGTGCCATTTCTATTTTTGTCATGTAAAAGTTATATTTTTCATTTTAATGTCACATAGTGTTCAGTAGTCCTAAAATAAACACTTTTGGGCATTTTTGGGAAAAAAAATCTGATAATAATGCAATAATGGATATATGTATATTTGTATCCTGTGCGCTGTGCTCCCTCTTGCGTAATGCGGCTGTCTTGCCGGCTGGTAGTTTTATTTTACGCAAAGACCTACCCTCGCAGCGGATTGGTCAATTTTGATGAGCGATACCTCGGTGGATTCGTAGAAGCCAATAGAATAACGCCAAAACTTGCCAAACAAGATTGACAACACAGTCAGCCAACGAGGGAGCCGAGAACAGAGCCACCAGGAAGTGCCAGCATTCTCAGCGAACAGATGACAAACAATTTCTAGGAGCCACAAATCGTAAGAGAAACGCTCGAAAAGTTCTGAATGGTGCATAAGAGATGGAAGTATCAGAAAATAACGTTTATTTGCCGAAGAAATCATCTTTACACGGCAAAACAGCAAAGGTAAGGCAAATTTTACTACTGCGATTCTGAAAAGCGATTTCCTGTTGTGTTATACTTTGGCTTATATCTCCGCGGTGCTTTGGTGTAGCGTCTTGGCAGATATATCTTTGGAATCGGCTGGTTCTCTGCTTTAATTTGAGGGGCTGCTTGTGAATTTAGGACAAATGATTGCTGCGGTAGAGCCAGAAATGTGGTGGCTGGGTTGACAAAACTATGATGTTAGGTTGACAAAACTATGATGTTGCGAGTTTGTTCGAAAATAGTTATTTACGTGGCATCTAAGTTGTGTTTGTGGTTGGTAAAAATAGTTTAGATAGCCTTGTAGCACGTTGTCTTCTGTTGAATGTGATGTGCATTATGACTATTTTTTCTGTCAGGTTGTGTTTACTCAAGCCTGTTGAAAAAAAGTAATTCCCTAGGTGCCCCCAATTGGGGGACCCTCGGGTTTAACAAGAAATCTAATGTTCAACTGAATAATCAAATCAAATCAAACTTTATTTATGAAGCGCTTTTCATACAAGAAGTTGCATCACAAAGTGCTTTACAGATTAAAATGACCCCACATAAAACCACCTTCCCTTCCCTCCCCCACAGATTTAAAAGCATGGTCACAGTTATAACCCCCTCCCCCCAACCCATCTCCCATGCACACACACTGTTAAAAGAAAAAGTAAAAAAGGACATTGGGCCGAGTGCAGATGAACCATGGAAGGAAACGCCATCAGAGGAGCCATCTGCCCCGGCAGCAGTAGATTAACAGCAGCAGCCGAGGCACTGACACAGGGCACCCAGTGGAGGCAAGGCCAAGACCCCCACCTCCACCCAAGCTCCACCTGGAGAGCACCCAGGCAGCTACAGCCGACCACCGCTCCCGGGGGAGAGGGCTCCCACAGAGGAAACACTGGAACGGGGATTAAGATAAATTAAAGTATAAAAAGAAACGGTAAATTAATGTGCTAACATTGAAAAGTAAAACTGATAAAAATATAATCATATAAAACATCCAAAGCAATTAAACAAACAGTGATAAATAATAATCAGTTAAAAGCTAAGCTAAAAAGGTGAGTCTTGAGCCTGCTCTTAAAAACATGAATGTTCTCTGCAGCCCTGAGGTCCTGTGGCAGCCTGTTCCAGAGGTGAGGGCCATAAAACTGCAAAGACGCCTCGCCATGCTTGTGTGTCCTGACTTTTGGGGTGACAAGGAGACGGCTGCCAGAGGAGCGCAGAGAAGAAACACTACTGCATTTGCTGTTGTAACATTACAGCATAACATTATGGCTTTCTGCATAACAGTGTGTTTGTCTCAATTTTGCTGCCAAAACAACCTTGAGCCATTACTGCATGGACTCCAGAACCCCAAAAGTGTGCTGTGATAACTGGCAACAAGATGTTAGCAGCAGACCTTTAAATCCTCTAAGCTCCATGGATTGGATTAGTACAGTATGTACAGCATATCCCACAAGTGCTCGATTGGATTGAGATCTGGAGAATTTCGAGGCTACAACATCTTAAAATCCTAGTTCTTTCAAACAGTTGCAAAAAGTTTATGCTTGTGGCAACACATACTGCTGAAAGAGGTCACAGTTGGGAAAACAATCTTTACAAACGCGTGAACACGGTCTCCAAAACATTTAGATAGGAGGCTAAAGTAACATCCACATGACATACACATGGATGGCAGGACTGCACTGCTCATTGGTTCACAGCTATTCATTCCTTTGACCACTTTTGATAGATACTGACCACTGTAGTCTGGAACAGATATACTACACTAACTATAACTATAGTTTTGGAGACGCAGGCATCTAGACAGCTACAGTTCTTACAAGCCCAAATCCTTATGTTTGCCCAGTTTTTTCTGCTTCTGACACACCAATTTTACAACAAAAGTTTCTCCTACTACTAACATATATTCCACCAACAGGTGCCATAATGATTTACTTGACAGTTCAATGGTCATAAAGTTTTGCTTAAATAGGATGTAAATATTTCATTAATCTTAGACCTGCAAAAATGGACAGATGATTACGATTTCAAAACACCCACTGCAATGTTAGCTTATAGAGGCTCAATCTGCAAGTATTCACAACCAAATTAGATAAAGATTTAAAAATTTAAAAAACTGTAACAGAATAAAACATAGGATCTAACCTCTCTTTATGTAAAAAAAAAATCTTTGGGAAAAATAACATTTATCAAAAACTAAGCAAGATAAGAGCACAAACAGTCAAGAAAGGTTTAATGGATAGTAAAATGCATCATACTTTGGGTGCAAAAGAAAATAATATTCAATAGGGTAACTTTATAGAGAAAGAGTAATTGTGATTAACTACACAGCAGAACAAGCAAAGAAAACTCAAACAAGGAAACTGAGAAGAAAAATATATCCTTAGCAGGTAGGTATCATTATTCAAGTATACCATTAAAAAAATTCACAGAAGACAAAAGTGGGTCATTACTTATTAAAACACCAAAGAAAGGTCAGATCAGGTGCTAATAAAATAACTTTCAGTAATGCCATTAAACAGATCAAATTAAACATGATTAAAAGACATACAATAATTCAACCTATAATTATTTCACTCCATGTTTTTAAATAATTATTAGCTAAATAAATCAGAAAATGAGGCCAGCCCTCCTTTCCATTCCAGCACCTCCAAGCATTCGACATGCAGGTAGGTGCATCTACAGTAAGTAAGTGCAGACACGGCATCTGCACATTATAGCATTAGCTTATGACATTAAATTATTATTGGGCACATGATGCAGTTTCTTATTTTTCTTTTACTTCACCTTTATTTACATAGGTAAATCCTTTGACACACAAGTTCTCCTTTTAAAGAGCATTTGTACTCCTGACTGTTGAAGTCAGTGAATATTATAGCAAGATCAAAAGAGCTGTCTAAGGCCTTCAGAAAGACGAATGTAGCAGCTTATGAGTCAAGGGATTCAATGAGCTCTCAAATAAATTTAAAATAATTTCTCCAGGTCTGTTTGTCCAAGCAAGTTCACCCCTGGCAGCAGACTGCAATATACTAACAAAGATCTCTAGAAACCCTTAAAATCCATCATCAGGCCTGCAGCAGACTCTTGCTACTGTTGATATAAAAGTGCATGATGATAAAATCAGAAAGAGTTTAACTTTTAAGTGAGGTGTAAATAAAAAACATGAAGGCCAGACTAAAGCTTGCAAGATATATTGTAGACCAGGACCAACACGTCTGAAACAATCTTCTTTGAACTGAAGAGTTTAAAACTAAATTATTCTGACACCAAAGCAGAGACCATATTTGCATTAACCAAATACAGCAATTCAGGAATAAACAACAACTGTGAAACATTAAGTGCAAAATGTCAATGTTTAGCAGGATCTCACTGGCTCATAATTACAGTATAGAATCTACCATGGACTGGACTGTATGAAAGGGTGCTTGGAGAAAATTTAAGTCCATATGTTCAGTACTGTGCAAAGGTTTTGGGCAGGTATGAAATGATGCTGTATACAAAGAATGCTTTCAAAAATTTAAGTGTTAATCATTTATTTTCATCAATCAACAAAATGCAGAGAGAAAACAAAATCAAATCAGTGTTTGGTGTGACTACCCTTTGCCTTCAAAAGAGCATCTATTCTTCTAGGTACACTAGCACAGTTTTTTTAAGGAACTCGGCTGGTAAGTTGTTCCAAACATCTTGGAGAACTAACCACAGATCTTCTGTGGATGTAGGCTTCCTCACATCCTTCTGTCTCTTCATGTAATCCCAGATACACTCGATGTCGAGATCAGGGCTCTGTGGGGTCCGTACCACCACTTCTGGGACTTCTTGTTCTTCTTTACACTTAACCAATGACTTAATGACTTTGGCTGTATGTTTGTAGTCGTTGTCGGGCTGTAGACTAAATTTGGGACCAATCATTCCCTGATGGTATTGAATGATTGATAAGTATTTGCCTGTATTTCTCAGCATTGAGAACACCATTAATCCTTACCAAATCCCCAACTCCTTTTGGCAGCCCCACACATTCAAGGAACCTTCACCATGCTTCACTGTTGCCTGCAGACACTCGTTAGTGTACCTCTCTCCAGTCCTTTGACAAACAAACTGCCTTCTCTTACAGCATATATTTCCAATTTTCACTCATCAGTCCAGAGCACGTGCTGCCATTGTTCTGCACCCCAGTTCCTATGTTTTCGTGCATACTTGAGTCGCTTGCCTTGTTTCTACATCGGAGAAAGGGTAAGCAACTCTTCTTTGAAGACCACTTCTGGCCAGACTTCTCCGGATAGTAGATGGGTGTACCTGAGTCCCACTGGTTTCTGCCAGTTCTGAGCTGATGGTACTGTTGGACATTTGCAGATTTCGAATGGTAATAAGCTTTATGTATTTTTCATCTGCAACACCAAGTTTCCTTGGCCAACCACTGCATCTATGATCCTCAATGTTGCCAGTTTCTTTGTGCTTCTTCAAAAGAGCTTGAACAGCACATATTGAAACTCATGTGTTTTGAAATCTTTGTCTGGGAGAGACCTTGCTTGTAACTACCTTGTGTCTTGTTGCTGTGTTCAATCTTTCCATGACATGACACTATCTTCCACAACCTCACCTTGGTAGCAGAGTTTGGCTGTACTTCACCCAGTTTTAAGCCTCCTACACAGCTATTTATTTTTCAGTTAACCTACGTGTGACATTAATGATCATTAGCACCTGTTTGGTATAATTGGTTGATCATACTCCTGACGATATTCCTACAAAATCCCTCTTTTTGTGCAAGTGTACCTATAAGAATCGATGCTGGTTTGAAGGCAAAAGGTAGTAACACTAAATATTGATTTGAGTTTTCTTTTGTTTGCTGATTGCATTCTGTAAATTGATAAAAATAAACAATCATTATTCATATTTCTAAAAGCATTCTTTGTTTACATCATTTTTTCACACCTGCCTAAAACTTTTGCACAGTACTGTATATACCATGAAACCTACCAATTGCAGTATGAGAATTTAGAAATAAAAAGTCCCAGGTCAGACCCCAGACCTTTATCTGATGTCGAAGGGTCACTTGAACCTGATCTGTTTGTGGAAGGAAATTCCGAAACATATAATAGCTGAAGGAATTTTCTGTTAAGTAGTGGGGTTAATTTTCCTGAGATTGGCTTCAAGGACAAGTGGATCGATACAAGAAGCTTCTTAAGTTATTCTTTTCAAATGGGGAAACATTAGTCATTAGGGGGTAGGGTGTCCTATTTGTTCCTCTTTTTCCTCCCAAAGGATATTCAGATTCAAAACAAAGGATATTCAGATTTACCAGAGAATAAGTAATATAAAGACATCATTATACTGACATTTCTCAGTAAATAACTGAATATTTAATGGGCTTTCCTATTTGTTTTAAATGACTATACATACACTTCGAAAATAAAAAATAACTATATTAACAATTATATTTAACTGATTGTATCACCTTACAATTAAGATCTGAAAAAACAGTTCACACTTTATCCTCGTTGTCTTTAAAGAGATGGTTTCCATAGCAATCGGCAGACATTCAAAAAATCACATGTGAATCTTGTTTGTGAGTTCAGGATTTTCCTGAGGGAAATGAGTCAACAGTATTATTAGAAATCATGATAGAACACATTTGAATAGCCTAATTTCACCGCCCCTCCAAACCACTTTTTTTGTTGGTAGAGACACACAGTATTGATCTAACTGTGGGACATCTCGATGACTCACTGAATAGTGAGGCAGAGAATGAATCGGTATGACAGTCCGAGTGTGAGAAAAATAAATAAAAAGATCTGCTTCTCAACAGATAGCTCAGCACTTCTTTGACGTTCTTCCACGTACAGTCAACAGCAAAACAATTTCTGGTTCTACTTCATTCTGTCATTGTGCAAATTGGTGTTAATAGTATTTTCACAAAATTTAAACCATTTTCAGGACCTTGTGCAATAACACGTAAGAATGGTTAACACATGGCCATGAACAAGTTTCTTTCCCGAGTGTGGCTGTGTGTCAAAACACAAAAGAGTAAATATTATTTAGAGTCTCTGATACCAAACAGCAAAAAGCACAGAATTAAATTAAGAAAGTTATGTAAAATCTGTTCATTTTTAACTTAAAAATCAGTCAGAACATATATTAGTCTCTGCAGGGTTTTGGAAAGGTTCCCCAATTGCGCTTTATGCCAGCTTTTTTACTGAAAAGATTCTAACTTAAATTAGACTGTCGATCTGTACCGCAGCATCCAATGGTATACCCAATTAACACTAATGTAGAAAAAATTTCAGAATCCCATGAATTTAAAAAAAAAATCGTCAAGTAATCATTAACCAATTAAGATCCTCCTCTTGCTGTCTTGATATCCTAGCCACAGCTTTCCTTAAGAAAGTTTTCCCTGTCATTGGGTCTGATGTGATTCAAATAGTGAACTCATCCCTCCTGTCAGGTCTCTTCCCCCAGGCGTTAAAAACAGCATTTATTAAACCACTGCTAAAAAAGAATAATCTGGAAAACAGGTTAATGCAGAACTACAGGCCAATCTCTAATCTTTCATTCATCAGTACAATTATTGAAAAAGCTGTTTGAACAGCTAAATAGCTTTATAACAATGACCGACCGCTTTGATGTTTTTCAGTCTGGTTTCCACGCTCACCACAGTACCTCGTCAAAGTTTTCAGTGACATTTGCATAAATACAGACTGTGGTAGAACCACAGTGCTGGTTTTATTGGACCTCAGTCCAGCATTTGACACTGTTGATCATGATACTATTGGAACGACTGGAGAGCTGGGTCGGGCTCTCTGCTACAGTACTTGGCTGGTTCGAGTCTTACCTAAAGAACAGGGACTTCTTCGTTTCAATAGGAAACTTTTCATCAGAACGAACAGACATCACATGTGGGGTGCCCCAGGGCTCTATCCTGGGGCCCCTCTTATTTAATATCTACATGCTCCCACTAACCCAGATTATAACAACCAATAAGATTAACTATCATAACTACGCAGATGATACTGAGCTCTACATTACGATGTCACCAGGTGACTTTGAACCCATCCAAACCCTAAGTAAATACATCGAGCAAATCAATGGATGGATGTGCCATAACTTTCTCCAGCTGAACAGAAACAAAACAGAACTTATTAGTTTTGGACCTAAAGAGGAATGACCAAGAGTCAGCACACAGCTTCAGTTAATACATCTAGAAACTACTGATCAGGCCCGAAATCTAGGTGTAGAAATGGACTCAGACCTGAACCTGTAGGGTTAAATAAAGGCAATAAGAAGGTTAGCCTTCTGTCACCTGAAGAAAATCTTGAGGATCAAAGGACTGATGTCGCAAAGGACCTTGAATCTTTAGTCGGATCGATTACTGCAACAGCGTTCTCACAGGTCTGCCTAAAAAGTCAATCAGACAGCTGCAGCTGATCCAGAATGCTGCTGCTCACGTCCTCACTAGAATCAGGAAGGTAGACCACATCACCCCAGTTGTAAAGTCCTTACACTGGCTCCCTGTAGCTCAGAGAATAGACTTTAAAATACTTTTACTAGTTTATAAATCATTGAATGGCTTAGCACCAAAGCATGTTGAAGATCTGCTGTTACAATACCAACCCCCCAGACCACTCAGGTCCTATAATTCCAGTCTACTCATCCCTAGAATTAGAACCAAACACAGAGTAGAAGCTTTACGTTTCTATGCTCCTCTAATCTGGAACAAACTTCCAGACAACTGCAAAGCTGCTGAAACACTGAGTTCTTTTAAATCACAACTAAAAACGTATTTGTTTAGGGCTGCCTTTCAGTAATGTTTTTATGTATCATGTGTTTTCTGTGTGCTTCTTGCTTTATTGCTGTTTTTACTTTATATGCTTTGTCTGTGTTTTACTACTTTTATTTTACCCCTTAATCATGTAAAGCACCTTGAATTACCTTGTTGTTGAAAGTGTGCTATACAAACAATATTGCATTGCTTTGCCTTATGGAGAGTTCCTGACTGTTTCTGCTCCCGCAGTAAAACTGTGCTGGTTCATTATCGTGGTGACAGCATATCTGGATCCTGGTTGCTGTTAGGAGGATGCTTGTAGCAGTAGTGATAGCTTATCCACAAATCACCAGTGCACACCTGTGTGCCTTAGTCATGAGCTAATTTGGAGGAGGTAGCCTTGGCTACCTCATCACATCAATACAGAGTTGTACGCAATCCAAGTAGCCAAATTGCCCCTGTTTTGCTGTGTGCAGGGGGGTCTACCATGCTTGCTACAACAACAGGATCTTACCAAGCACCTGAAATGAACAAAAAAGTTATCATGATCAAACCCTTTGCACAAAGAGATCGCCATGCACTGCTCTCCCTCTGGAATAGGGTGCCTAGCTATAAAGAAGCATCACCCCTCTAAATTATACAATTGGAAGATCGAGGGAAGTTGAAAAAAATTTCAAGTTGAAATTCAAATTGTATTCGTTATGCTGTCAATAAGAAGCCCCAGTATAGGTTTAATATTTTTAATAGTTACAGCAATTTCAGGCTTTGGAGTCCTTTTGTGATCAGCTCAGGATGATTAGTAATTCTCCCAAGCTAAGAAAGCTGGATCAGATAAAAACTATTGTGCAAAATGTCACCTGTAGTGGTGACCTGCATTCTGCTCAGAAACCTACATTCATCCGCTTATGCTGCTGATGAAATAGCAAAAATACTGATCATGATTCCTGCTCCATAGCAAGTCTGAAACTCGTGGTGGAGTTGGAGAAACCTCATATTTATAGGAAAATCCTGTAGAGGAAATGCAGGCAGCACTGTGGTGGAATGGTAGGGAAAGCAGCAGCATTTTCCTTGCCTTTTAAATGGCGAATATCCAAATAAGGCTGTAAAAATAAAGCCCATCTCATCAACCGCTGATTAGGATTTTGCAATGAGCGCAAGAATGTAAGGGGATTGTGGTCTGTGTACACGACAAGAGGGGTTCCTGAACCCGTATACACCTCAAAATGCTGTAATCCCCATATTAACACCAGGGCCTCTTTTTCAATAACAGAGTAGTTCAACTGGTAGGAATTGAACTTTTTTTGAAAAGAACCCAACTGGTCTCTCTACCCCCGCAACATCAGCTTGCAACAGGACCGCACCGGCCCCCACATGACTAGCATCAACTTGCAATGTAAAAGGTTTATCAACCTGTGGTGCTATCAACACAGGAGACGAACAGAGGAGAACTTTAACATTTTCAAAAGCGAACTGAGCCTTATCTGACCAGACAAACTTCACCTTTGATTTCAGAAGATCTGTAAGGGATGCCATGACTGATGAAAAGTTCTTACAGAAACTTCTGTAACAGCCCACCATGCCCAGAAAATGGATAAAATCTTTCTTGGTTAACGGAGGTGGAAAATTCTTAATAGCTTCCACTTTAGCCTCAACAGGGCGGACCTCCCCTTGCCCAGCCACTTTACCTAGATAAGTAACGGTGGCTCTAGCGAATTCACACTTGGCCAAATTCACTGTTAACTGTGCCCATACTAACCAGTCAAATAATGCAGTGATCCTCTGCAGATGGTCTTCCCAAGTATCACGGAAGACAACGACATCATCAAGGTACACAGCACAACCAACCAGCCCATTTACCACAACGTTCATCAGGCGTTGGAAAGTGGCTGGGGCATTTCGTAAACCAAAGGGCATGACTTAGTAGGAATACAAACCAGTAGAAGTTATAAAAGCACTTATCTCCTGCGCCCGAGGAGATAGTGGAACCTGCAAGTATCCCTTTAACAGGTCAAATTTGCTAACAAATCCGGCTGCACCTACTTGGTCAACACAATCCTCCATTCGTGGTAAAGGGAATGAATCCGGTTTTGTGACACTGTTCACTTTCTTGAAATCTGTGCATGGTCGAAAAGTTGAATCAGGTTTTCTCACCAGCAAACACGGAGATGCCCAGCTAGAATTGGAAGGCTCTGCCAGATTATTATCTAGCATATACTGAACCTCTGTCCAATTGCATCTTCTTGTCTGGTGAAACACGGTAAAAGCGCTGTTTAATTGGTTGAGCCTCACCAACATCTATATCATGTTCAACAAGATGTGTTTGCGATGCTGTATTTGAAAACAGTGCAGGGTACTTTTTTATCAATGAAACAAGTTAATCACGCTCAACCTCCTTCAAATGACCATCGCTGATGGCAAAGACTTTAATGCCTCCGAGTTTTTTAAACGTACCTGCAGCACTTCCTCATCCGTCGTCCCTCATACCTGCCCCACCTGAAGAAGACATCTCAGTGTCCACACACAAAAAAGGGTTTGCACACGGGGCCTCCCTGGAGGCAGGAGATGACATACGGGCATAATATGGCTTTAACTGGGAACGGACCAGCAAATTTTGCCTGGAACAGTGAACCCACAACCGGCAGCAGAAACATAACCTGATCACCAGGACTAAACTGCCGTTGTTTTGCTTTACGGTCAAACAATGATTTCATCTTCCTTTGTGATTTTTCTAGCCTGCGTTTTGCCAATTTCCCGGCAACATATAGTCTGTGTCTAAAACCATTCATGTAGTCAATCAAGTTTGATGGAGGCTCCGACTGTTGGCAGCCACCCTGCAAAACCGCCACAGGACCATGCACTGAATGCCCAAATACCAGGTCATTTGGACTAAAGCCCGTGCTCACCTGAACTACATCTCTTGCAGCCAGCAACAACCAAGGCACACCCTCCTCCCAATCACGACAAAGCTCCGTGCAATAGGCCCACAAGAGTGACTTCAGAGTTTGGTGAAAGCGCTCTAAAGCACCTTGACTTTGAGGATGATAAGCCGGTGCCTGTTTATGTTTTATCTGGAGCTGCTGCAAAACCTGTGAAAACAGTTTAGAGCGAAAGTTGGAACCTTGGTCAGTTTGAATAACTCTGGGGATGCCAAACACAGAAATAAACTGTGACAAAGGCTTCACTACAGACTTTGTGGTTATAGAACGCAAGGGGTACGCTGCTGGATACCTAGTAGCCTGGCACATCACTGTCAACAAATAGGTGGCACCAGATTTAGAAGGAGGCAGTGGACCTACACAGTCCATAATCAAATACTCAAATGGCTGATCCAATACTGGCACAGGATACAGTGGCGCAGGACTTATCTGATTAGGCTTACCCGTCAATTGGCAAGTGTGGGACGTCTTGATAAAAGCAGAGATATCCCTTTTCAACCGAGGCCCAAAAAAATGACGCAAAATCCGATGGTATGTTTTTTGAACGCCCATGTGTCCTGCTACATCATCATGAGAGGCTTTCAACACCATCTCTCTAAATTTATCAGGCACCACAACTTGCAAAATCGGTTTTCCCACAAAATGGTCTGTTTTTGGACACCATTTATGCACCAGGATATCGTTTTTCACAAAATAACCCTTAGCTGCAGTATCCATATCCTCCAGAGGAGACACCATCTCAAAAAAGGCCTTTAACGAGGGATCAGACTTCTGTCCCTCAATTAACTCTCAACGAGAAATGGACTCAAGAGGCACAGGAATAACCATTGCTGTAGACTCAGTTACTTCCTGCTTTGCATCCTCATCTTTTCCGCGTTCCATGGCTTGGGTTACTGCACACCCTGGAAACAACTCCACCTCAGGCAAAACCTCAACTGAATCTACCACCTCTGTCTGTTTTAGTGGCAGTACAGGAACCTGAGTGACAACATAAGGTGGAGGAACATCAGCCCAAACTCGATTTCCTGATAGATCATTACCAAGAATCATGTCAATGCCTTCCACAGGCAAGGCTGGACGGACTCCAACCGCCACCTCCCCAGTGGTCAAACCACAAGCCAGCTCCATTATATGAACTGGCACTGGAATAATAGTCATGCCCATCCCTTGCATCAAAATGATATTTCCAGTATTGCACTTCTCAGAGAAAGGAAGGACAGACTCACAAAAAAAACTATGTTTCGCCCCAGTGTCTCTCAAAATTCTCACTGCCACCTTCTCCCCAAACAAAGAGACATAACCATCAGAAATGAACGCTGCAAAGTCATCATCCCCCTTTGACCCACCCACAAGACAGAGGTCCACAGAGGGACTGGGTGTCTGGAGCGACAGCTGAGCTGAAGGTACAGAGGCAGCCAAAGCAGCTGGTTTTACCTGTGAACTACCTGAGAACTTTGATTTCTCTTTAAGCACAGGACAGTCATTTTTCCAGTGGCCTTTATTCCAACAGTAATTGCAAATCTTAGTGAGATCACTTTTCTTCCAGCTGCGATCAAATCTAGAGGAACTAAACTCCCCATGTAACAAAGTTGTTTTATCAGGGCGTGCCGAAGTATTCTGTGCATCAACACTGGCTTTACAAAATGTACTTTTATGAATCAGGGTGTACTCGTCTGCCAGCACCGCTGCTTCTTGGGGTGTTTTAACTTTTCGTTCATTTAAATAAGTAGCAACACTCTCTGGGACACTGTTTTTAAACTGTTCAAGTGATACTAAATCACAAAGCTGCTGAAAAGTACCAACTTCTGAGGCGAAACACCAACGATTAAACTGGAGGACCATATCCGCTACAAATTCAACGTAACTCTGGTGCTCCCTCTTTGTCAAACTCCTGAAACGTTGCCGATAGGCTTCAGGTACCAGCTCATATGCTTTTAACACAGCAGTTTTGACTTTAACATACACTTTGCTATCTGCTGGACTTAATGCAGAATACGCTTCCTGTGCTTTTCCAGTAAACACACATTGAAGCAACAAGGTACGTTCAGTATCTGGCCACGCACAAGTATCTGCAACCTGCTCAAACAGAGAAAAGAAGGTATCTGGATCCTTCTCACTAAATTTGGGCACAAACCTTAACTTTGTACTTAAATCACATCCAGGAAAAGTTTCACTAGACCCCACACTGACCCTACCTGAACCATCACCAAGCTTGCCCTCCTTAATCAGCTGTAACTTATACTGTTCCAACTCCAGTTTTGTCTGTTCCGTTTTGAATTTCATTTTCTCAAGTTCCAACTGCATCTCAAGTTCCCTTTGTTGTTTAAGCTTCTCATGCTCCAATTGCATCGTTAACAACTCTTTCTGCTGTTCAAAACTTAACATCACATTGGTCACTTCAGGCTGAAATCCCTCCGTTTTAAGTACTCCAGCCTCCACCAAGTTTGCTTTCAAAATGGCTCTTACATTTTCTTTCAACCGTTTATCACTAATCTCAATCACATAATGCTCAGCTATTTTTGAAAGCTGATCTTTAGTGTATTGACAGAGAAGATGAACCGAAGGGGAATGAAAAAATTCATCCACTGAAGCCATGATCAAAACCCAGGTTTTAAAACAAGAATCAAGCAAACACAGAACTCACAATATATTTACCCAATTACTTAATGTAGACCGGCATTCCGAGAAACCACAATTAGGAGAGTTCCCCCCCTAACCTTACCTAACTTGAAAACTTACCTGACCAACTCAACCCTAGTCTTCTGGCAGCCACATATGGGGGGGTACTTATGCACGCTAAACCAGTGGAGTGAAGAAAACAACCAGCAACTGGCCACCTTCCCACATCCCTGGAGATGCTCCCGAGCTTTGCTCTACCCACGTTCACCGCCGGCCTAAAAGAGAGAAAGATGAACCCCCTAAACAGGATTCACCCCTTTCCCTACCCAGGGAAAAACCCTATAACAATGGCTCCTCCATGCCAGGTCACACCAAAGAAAATCTGAGAAACAAAGACATGAGTGGATCAAAACAATCAAAAGGACCAAAACTAATTTAACCAGTCACCTCAAACCAACCAGACATGTGTGAACTCCCAACAATTTCACCAGTAACAAAACAGAGCAGAATCAACCACCCTGAACAACAAACCGGCACAACTGACCAAAACCTACAAAACAGTAAGGCCAACTCCGGGACGAGCCCCCATTTTGTCATAGCCCTGGCTCATAGAGCAAGACAAAGTGGGAGTCCACACACTTTTAAAGCACCTTACACATTAACTTTATTTATAAATGCAACTCAAAACAACATAATAAAGAAATCCGTAATCTGTCAAGTCAGTAATGTATGCATTGCTGTTTGTAATGAAGTTGTGGTGATACTAAAGTAAAAAACATACAAACCAAACAGGCAGCAAATGGTCAGGAAAGAACCAGAATGGGAATGAGGAGCCAGCTAAATAACCTAGGCTCAGGCCACCCAGGTGAATCTCATTACATCAGCAGCTCCACCCATCTACCTGAAATGAGCCTGCAAGAAAACAAATCAAAAAGACGACCAGGAGAGGGCGGGGTCGTCACAAAATCCTAATAAAAACATTGACTGATCTTAATTCCAGTCTTAGGAATGTGTGTAAGTGTAACTGAACCCCATGAAAAATCATAACCCCGCCCCCAGATAAGATTTGAAAAATTCTCAAAAGTGGGCGGTGCCAGGAGGCACAGAGGGGTATGGCCAAGTGTTGAGGAAAAGCGGAGGGGGGAACGTGGGGGTGTGTTCTGGAGGACAGTGACAGCTCGCTTAATGTGACACTGAAACATGAACAGTGACCAAAGCGGCGTTGGCAGTTTTGCAACTGATCGATCTGATCAACATTCATCTGTTTTAAACGTTAGCCTATGTTAGCATTACCACTCAAAGACCGGACTCCTCCTGTCTCCCTCTGCCTCAGCAGCACCGAGCTCGGGCAGCGCTGGCTCGGTGCCCTGAACCAGGGGATCTCCTCCGTCGTCACCGGAGATATAGGAGTAGGGGGAGGCTTTATGGAGCCCAGCGGCCGCGAGCCGTATCAATTAGAGCCGCTGGCTCGGGGCGCTGAGTCAGCGCTGCTGCTGAGGGAGAGAGAGACAGGATGGGTCCGGTCTCTGAATGGTAATGCTAACATATGCTAACGTTCAAAAAAGTATGTTAGCTATGCTAACTAAGTGCTAATGTGATAATAATGGTAACCTGAAAAACGCAATCCAACTCCAAACTCGCCACGGGGCTGGTATGTCTGATAGTTTTATACCCAAACCCACGGGGCATGTCTGTGAGACCATGACTGCTGTGACACAGTCAATGCCTGTGACGTAGCGATGTACCGCTCTCCACCAATCACAAAATTCAAATGCAGTAGCCACCGTTCAACCCTAAGGGGGAAAACTAAGACGTTTTTAGACCAAAAAGTGTAGAATTTAATTTAAGTTTACACCAAAATGTAAAAAAATCCCCAGAAACTGAAAGACTGCATTGGTAAAGACCCATTTATACAGTTTTGGGGTTTAGTTACTCTTTAAGAAGGAGTATTCTATGAACTGTAATTCCAAATTCCTCTTACTTTTAAATGTTTTCTACTTTTGACAACTTATTGGATTGATATCAGAAAATGTTTAACAATTCTTTAAAACACTCAGTGAAAGTATTTTCTTCTCCTCTCAGACTGATCTAGAATGGGGTCTGACAGAAACAGTTCCCACAGCTGAAACATTCAAAAAGACGGAAGGTGCCCTGCCATGGCCTACTGTGAAAAAAGGAAAGGTTTTAACATTTTATACCTTTGTGTCAGTCATTCCCTCTTCTTTCTCACTTGTTACTGTCATTCTGTCTGTCACAACACTAACTGGCTGTAATGCACAGATTAGGTCAATGATTCCCTCCCCCTGTGCATTGCTGAAAAGGTTGGAGTTCAAATCATTAGAAGAGACTTTAAACTTTAGATAGTGTGGTAGCAGAAAGAGGAGGAAAATAATGAAAACTCAAAAATTAAAGTATTCCACACCTATAATAAAACCTGTACAAATAATTCTCATGAAATATATCACCTTAAGGGAGGTGGTTAAAATAACCCTGTCTATATTCAATTCAATTCAATTCAATTCAAAATACTTTATTGATCCCAGAGGGAAATTAAGTGTTTGTATGTGTGGAGGTTCCTCCAGCCATCTCTCAGTGTTAGTATTTAAATATTTTGGTTTCTCACACTGACATGTTCATTATTGAATTTTTGCAATATTTTAAGATGTTTGCTAATATGGGTGCACACGTTAAGTAACATCTCACATTTTGATCATTAACTGTTTTCATTAATTTTTTTGCTGAGATGGAATGAACTGGCTGAGAGCGAGGACACTAATTGGTGCAACTCCAGGAAGTGGGGGAATTCACCTGGCTGCTGGAAGCAGGGGACTTGAAGCTGAAAGAGCTCAAAGATCTCTAAAACTGAAATGGATTATATACCAGGTTGTTTGGGTTTTATTAGTTTAGACATTTGTGTTATAGTTATAATTCACTGACTTTATTAGTTCCTTAGGTTTATTCATTGTTTGTCTTAGTCTTTTTCCCTTTTCCCCTCATTGTTTCTTGTAGGCTACCCTTTGTGTATAAAATCCCCTGTGTTCATTGTGAGTGGGTCAGTCTCTGTTAGTCTTAGTTAGGTTTGACTTAGTTGCTGTTTCCTTTTGTACCATTCTTTTTTTCTACATTTTTGATAGATATGAGTTCTGATTTGTTAATTATTTTTAGGAAAAATAAATGGAGAATACCTTTTTATACCTTTGTCCTGGTGTCTAACTGCTTGGTCCCCGATAGTATAGCTCATATAATTAATTCTTTAAGGAGTTGTTGTAGATGATGATGGCTGTGGGCAGGAAGGATTTTATATATAAAACATGGAAACTAAAAAGGTTTTGACACAATTAAAAAACTGACATAATTGCATAAAAACACAAGTACAATTGAATACAACACAGAAAAACACAACACAAATACACAATTGAAAACTGATCTGGAAAAAGAAAAACTATTTTAAAAAGAAAAATAAGAAGTGAGAAACACACTACTCTTTTCTCTCTGTTAAACAATGCAAGAAAAAACCCCACAGTAAGCCTTTGCATACAAATAGATTAAAAGTCCAGTCATTACTGCTACGTTCAGCACTACCATAAATATTATCCTAATTACAAATTAAAGATAACACAGCAACTTTACACTGTTTTTGTTTTCCTTTTCAT
Source organism: Valencia hispanica (assembly GCA_963556495.2). Taxonomy (NCBI): domain Eukaryota; kingdom Metazoa; phylum Chordata; class Actinopteri; order Cyprinodontiformes; family Valenciidae; genus Valencia; species Valencia hispanica. Next base: position 24,901,255 of record OY747700.1, on the reverse strand, counting down.
TAGTGATTTTGTTTATTTATCCATATTCATGTGACGTGTGGGGAGAGTTTATGGAGTTAATTGGCTTCCAGAGATAACAAAGCGGTATCACGTTATTACTTTGCTCTCTGCAGGTTTTTGTTGGATTGAAATGAAAGACAATGAAAACAAAATTAGAATGATGATTATAGATACACTGTTGGGAAAAATCCGTTGTGTTAAAATGACTCGTTTCATTAGTCACTGACTGATTAGTGAGTCAGCAAATAAGTTGCTGTGAGCTGCTTTTTGTTTGTGACATGGGACAATTTGCTTCCCATGTCAAATAACTGAAAAGATGAAAATGGCTAGATAACAAGTTGTAATCATTAAATTTGATTTGCTAAAGTATTTTTACAACAGTTTTCTAACAGTCTGACACTGAATGTTGAGATACTTTAACTGCAGGTGCACAAATAAAATTTTTGTACACAAGTTCCATTCAAATCACTCTAAAATAGTTAGAAAACTAGGGAGAGATGCTTAATTTACTCACAATTTGCATAGATTCTTAAGTCTTAGCAAAATGGATATAAGCTATGTTTTTGTGAAAAAAAAACGAGTTTACTTCCATCACATCTGCACCTAGAGAAGTCCTTCCCAGACAACAAAGAAAGAACTGGGATAATCATGCTGGTATGTGAGAGCAAGTGATGTGTAGCTTTCTCAGTGAAGAAGTGCAATATTACATCTCTCATCAACAAAAAAGTCAAATCGACTCTTTTGTGCTTTTTTAAATTTAGTTTGTAAAACCTATTATACAGCTTTTTTAACTTGTATATTTTTATATGAGGTTAGCACAAAGGACTTTAGAACTTAACAGTCACAAAAAAAAAAACACAACAAAAATCTAAAGAGGCACTACATTCAGCAGCAAAATTACAGCTACTGTAATTTATTGAGCCTTTCTGCTGTGAAAGAACACCTTTTTATTAATGAGCAGAGGTGATCTTACTCTGTGTATGAGAGAGACTTAGAAAAATTTCACAACAAAGCTCAATAAAATAAGAGCTTACTTTTTTTAGGGAAAAAAGCTAGGAAGATAAGATGGTGCCATTTTTTTTTTAATAACTGCTTTCCAACTTTTATGGGGTTAATGACCAAATGTATTTTTAGTTTTTTTATTTATTAACATGGGTTAGTCAACTAAAAGGCTGCCATGTTTCTCAATAATACACTGTAAGCTTTATGGCAGATGGAGACTGAAAGTTCAACAGGATAAAATAAAGCAATAGTTTTTTTTCTGTAATCCAGTTAGCTGTCCTGTTGCTGCTGAAACTTCCTCTAGCTCATCTGTAGACATTATCACTGCATGGAGTTCTCTCTGTAATTTGCTCTAAATGTTTGCATAAAACACCTAATATTGAGCTACATATTCAATCAGATGATTTTCATCTGTAGTCAGATTAGTTGTCAACTGTTATGTTGACAAAAGATGAAATCTGTTGTTCTTGTATATATTTCCTTTTTGGTTTTTATCCCATTTATGCAGAAAATTACCTGACTATGCTTATTATTTTGCATGCATTTTGAAAATGTTGGCTAAAAGTAATGATAAAGTCAGAAAGTGTCTGCTTTACCATGGAGAGGAGTGGAGAATCAAGAGAAGTTAGAGCATTAACCAGGAAAAAGCAGCTGTTAATAATGATGCATTAATCAGGAAAAACTGAGTATGCTAATGGACAAGTAATGATTAATAATGATTCATCCCTCATATTTAGACAGTATTGTAATTTGTTAATTTAAAATGCAATCGGCTGGTTTTCCAGAAACATCTGATGACAAAGAAAATCAATACTTTTGCGGTGTGCATCAATCTGAATGCAGCAATTTAGACTTGTGTTGTGCAGGCAGTGATGTACTAATTTGATTAAATCTGGTCAGTTTGACTGGAATAAATAACAGAAAGAATATTCAAATTAAACGTAGTTTTTTTACCCGTTGTCATCAGTTTTAATGAAAACATATTTAAAAGGGGTTAGACTGTAAAAAAGTTAAGGTTTTCACTATTTCATTTAACACAATGATCAAAATAAATAAAAAAATCAAGGAAACTGGACTGACACCTCGCCATGGACTTTGCTGGGAACAAAACTTGCGCGTTAAAATCAACACTTTTTTTTTTAGACTGAGTTACAACTGGACTGTTTGCAGGACTCTAGGAAAGGCTTTGCAACCAAATAACATGTTACCAGCTGTTAAGCATGGTGGTGGCAGTATTAAGCTGGGGATATGTTTGTACTAGTTTTGCTGGTACACTACATTACTTTGGTGGACTAATTTCTTCTCGACTCAATAGCTGCTGACACTTAAACACATTTGGATGCTCCATCAGGTGCTAAGCACACTAATTGATAAAGCTCGTAAGCATTTAGCTATTGAAATGTTCCTGAGGTCCACAAGATTGACAATGAATGCACTATGCTTAAAAGCATGTTAAGTGCTAGGAAATCAACCAATTAAAATAAACTGTTCCATTTCTGGTAAAATTATTAGTCAAATATGCAGACAGACTCATGTCATGCTGACGTTGAAAGAATGTTTGTGTTAGTAGTAAAGCTACTACTAGCTACGACTAACCGAATATTAGTTAAGGTGTTTGTAAATATGTGAACTTGTTCTGTATCCTCGATTTTGACCTTGCAGAGATAAATTAGTACAAATCCCCAATGATGAAATTTCAAATTTGTGTACCCAACACTTGTCTTGTATACTCCCTTACATTAACAGATTTTTATTTCAGTGATGTAGGAATGTGTAATGTCCAAGGAAAATAAAGTTCGGCATCACCCTACTATGAATCTGACACAGTAGAATTCCCCATTTAATCACCAAACAAGTCAAACCGCCATGTATGCAATGCAACCATAAGGGGACAATGAAACCATAAGTGGTCACAAAGCCAGTGATTTCCTGTGCGGGTCCCAAGTCCAGATAAATGTAGAGGGCTGTGTCAGGAAGGGCATCCGATGTAAAAGCTATGCCAAATCAGATATGTGAATCAAAAACAAGATGTAGGGGGCTGTACAGTGGCGCAGTTGGTACCACTGTTGCCTTGCAGCAAGAAAGGCTTCCTCAGGCTTCCTCCCACAGTCCAAAAACATAACTGTTAGGTGAATTGGTTTCTCTAAATTGCCCTTAGGTATGAGTGTGTGTGTCCATGGTTGCTTGTCCTGTGTGTCTCTGTGTTGCCCTGCGATGGACTGGCAACCTCTCACCCCATGACAGCTAGAGATAGGCACCAGCCCACCTGGAACCCTGCATAGGAATGATGGGTACAGAAAATGGATGGATGGATGGAAACAGGATGTATGAGAGCTGCAACTCTCACATGCTGTGTTTACCTAACTTATGTGACACTGCTGCAGAATGAATGCAACTGTGATTTAATCATCACACCAATAACGTTACTTAACCTCACTCTGCTGTATGCTGCCAGCACTGATGAAGTTTTACTCACCTCAGCATGCTGAATGCTTGAGACTGAAAGCAAAAGAGTACAGTTTGTATGTACCATATGCCTTAATGGGAACACTCCCAAATTACTAAAATATAATTCCCAGATAGTCATTTGATCCTAAAAGAGTAACTAAACCTCAAAACAACTTTGTTTTGCTTATAAACTGTATAAATGGGTATTTACCAATGCAATCTTTCAGTTTCTGGGAATTTGTTTACACTTTTGTGTAAACTTGTTTAATTCTACACTTTTTGGTCTAAAAACGTCTTAGTGCTGCCCTCTTAGGGATGTGTGGCTACTGCATTTGAAATTTGTGATTGGCAGAGAGCGGTATATCATTTCCACTCTTTACATCACAGGCATGGTCTCACAGACACGCCGCGTGGGTTTGGGTATAAAACTATGTCTCAAACACACTCGTCATACAATTCACGAAAATTACAGATTCACGAAAATTACAGACAGCAATGATTATTTGATCCTCAATTTTGAATGAATGACTTGCAGATCCACGTCAGTACAGAGTCCCTATGATTGGTTGACGCCCCGATAAAGTACAGTTTTCCCAACTTCACGCAGCAGCTGATCCGACGGTCCGTCAACGTGTCCGAGCAGCAGCTGCGTGGATGCGCTGAAGCCAGCTGCACCGATGCTTGCGACTTACTGTTGGTCAGCTTGACGCCCACTTGATGCGTAGGTACCATAGACTTAGATGTAATCTAGCCTGGACGTGCTGACCAGTATGAACGCATCATTACTCAGCGCCCTGAGCCAGCAGCTTGCGTTGATACGGCTCCAGGCCGTTGGGCTCCATAAAGTCTCCCTCTACCTCCGGTGAAGGCAGAGGAGATCCACTGGCTGAAAGCGCTGAGTCAGAGCTGCCTGAGGCCGGTGCTGCTGAGGCAGAGGGAGACAGGATGAGTCCAATCTAAGTGGTAATGCTAACATAGGCTAACGTTCAAAACAGATGAATGCGGATCAGTCACTACACTGCCAACGTCGCTTCGGTCACTGTCCATGTTTCAGTGTCAGATTAAGCTAGCTGTCACTGTCCTCCTGAACACACCCCCACCTTCCCCCCTCCGCTCATCCTCCACACTTGGGCACCCCCCACCATGCCTCCTGGCACTGCCCACTTTGGTAGAATTTTTCTAATGTTGTCTGGGGGTGGGGTTATGCTTTTTCATGGGGTTCAGTTCCATTTTAAATTCGAAATTATAATAATGAAACCATAATGTTACATCACATGAAAAACAACATACCCCCTAATGATGTACCAGAAAATTGAACTGCACACTCTTAAGGCCAATGCAAATTGAATATGCAGAACAGCCAGGAAGCATTGAAAACAGACAAACTTCAAAGAAGTGGCAGGACTTTAACAAAATCCTCTTTATATTGTTATTTAGACGTGCGTAGTTAACATAATTCTCCAGCATCTATAGCAAAATAGGAAAGAGTAGGACTGCAGCATAAAATCAGTGAAGTTGTATGTTTTGTTATTAGTCCACCCATATTTAAATGGTGAAATAATTATGAAAACACAGTTTTAAAAGCTCAAAATAAAAAATATCCTCATGCTTGTGATGGGTGTATGCATGTTAAAATAGTTAACAGGGATTAATGTTTTCAGATTTTCTTACAAGAATTTTGGACAACTTTGCTAAGGAATTTGAATTACAAATATGTCAATCTTTTAACTTACTTTACTTACCCTTTTGTTACATGGCAGTGGACATTTCCTGATGGTGAAATAAGCAAATATTAGATAAAAATAAAAGCAAGGTAGCCCATAAAAACACGGTAATGTTTAATCTAAAAAACCTTAAGTAGCAACAAAATGCCTGTTCTCTTTCACCTAAACCCTTTCCTGAACCATCCACTTTGTTTTCATTCATGAATATTACATAGCCTGTGATTGGCTGCCAGATCATTACATTGATGAGTGAGAGCAGGACATCTGCTGGCAGTAAGAGGTTTATCACGACTCACTGCTGCAAAGCAGCCCACACTTGTTAACAGGTTTGCAAAGTGCCTCTGTGGAACTGCATCTGAATCAGTAAGTACAGAAGGCAAGAGATAAGCCAGTCTCCAGTCTCCCGAATACAGAGTGTGCAGCTGAGGATCACCTCAGAAAACAGAGCTGCAGATATAGATGAGGCCCTCCAGTATGCAGGTTGCCAACAGGTGGGAGCTTGAGACTGGCTGCTTGTGATGGTATCCTTCCTTCATTTCTGGAGCCTAGTGCTAACACAGGTGTTTGGCTCAGGAGGGCGATTGAACAACAAACTTGGCAGGTAAGTATTCAGTTGAAGAAGTGAAAGCGGTGTTGGAAAGGTGTTTTCACTCTAATTTAAAGCCTCTCTTAAAGGAACAGACACCCATCTAATTTATGACCCTGGGCTCTCTGGGCTCTCATTTCACCTTCCCGCGTGCTCGTTCATTTCTGTAAAAAGGAGCAATAAGAACAACAAACAACAATTATATATTTTAACAGCGAGACGTCGTTCGCTGGACTCAGTTCTATTAACTGTTGAGGCTATGGCCTTTACTGAACGAACTGGATTTCCCAGCATCCTTTCACTGAATGAACTGCATCTCCCAGCATCCTTTCACTGAACTAACCGCATCTCCCAGCACCCATTGCGCTGCCCTCGACCCATTCTCATTGGTCCGTGGCCAGTGATGACATCACAGAGTTGATAAAAGCAGCGCGAAGATTGAAATCTTTGTCTTTTGGTTCCCAAGCGGTGCCTGCAAGGAGACGCTTTAATCCACTGCTTGCATTTTCCCTTTCTCCGTTCAAACCTGCTGGACCAGGAAGAACTTCCGTTTTAAACTTCAAAGTGAATCGACCGAGCAAACAGACTTTCCTGTACCAGGTAGTCCGCTGGCCATCTGAGCTCTATTGAAATCAGCCCCGAGTCCCTCAGCGCCTAAAGTCGGACGTCCGCTTTTCTGACCTCGGTTTTGCACAAACCGCTCCTTTAAACTGGACACTTTCTACGTTCTTCGTCGTGGACTGTGGAGAGCTGCCCCACCAAGTAGGATTAAACTGATTTATATCTCTCGGTCTGGGTAGAGGAGAGGTCTTGATGGTTAATATCCGTTTTCTGTTGGTTAAAATAAGTCTGTCAACTTGTTAACCACTGTTATTCTTGGTCGTCTGTTGCTGTACACCGACCCTGAATGTGCATGCTTCTTGTGTTTTATTATTTGACTTTGGTTGCGACCAGAAGCAGTATATTATATTGTATTATTTCCTTGTTTGTTTATTGTCCGCTGCGGTCGGCGCGTGTCTGTTTAGACAGGTTGCGTGGCCCATTCTCCGTCGCCCCCGTTTCCTTTGTCCAAGCCACCATTGCTAATGAAACTAGGCTTTGTTGAATTGCCACGCGGTCTTCCTTTGTGAACCGATCGCGCCAATTGATAAGGCTTGAGTTATTTATCGCATTGAAGGGGTGAGCTGCCCCCCCCATCATTCGCTCGCTGTCTCCCACACACACACACACACACACACACACAGCTGCACACACACACACAGCCGCACACACGCCCCCTTCCCTCGACGTTAACTTTGTTCTATATTTTTGCATGCGTTAGAATAGATGAAAACTATGAATGAAATGTAATCTGTAAGGCTGACCTATTTCATTAATAAATTCCCTTAAGTAACGAGAGGTTTTCTGTGCTATTTCAGTGTGTGATGTGAAGTTTGTTTTAACCCCGCGGGCGAACTCTACGCCTTTTCAGAGAGACTGACAGTCTGGTTTAATTAAAATTATCTCATTTATGAGATTGGTGCCCCTATATCTTTAATAAACAGGTTAAACTCGAACATCATCAATAATTATATTAATATTAAATTACTGATTATAATTATTGATGCTCAGAAAACCAGACAACTTTTTATTATTAGTAGTTACAACTAACTAAGCACAGCTCTACGTCAGCATAACGATTTCTATTGAAACAAGTTTACATGAAACTCCTCCCACATAGATCTTCGTTCACAGAATGGTCAAAGCTTCTTCACATAAGGAACACATGATGTACCACATTCTTCTTGACTGTTCACTGTTTCTAAGTGTTTCCACATGCACTACAGAATTAAACCCTCATACAACATTTACAGAATTTCTATCTCTTCAGCGGGGTTGTGGGTGGTGAAGAGAAAAGAAAGGAGAAGGGGAGAGTAAAGAGAAAAAGAAGAATCTTATGCAGTTGGATTGATCTGATTTTGCCAGCAAAAAAACTAATTTTAAATTAAGCTATATTTTCCTGCTTATATAAGTCAGCTCAAACCAAAGGGTTAAAAAAACAGTTTCTCCTCTTCTTCCTTTTCTGTTTTCTAAAACAAGCCTGCGTGGATCTCTGGGGAACACATTTGAATGTGGAGAGCTGGGAGGACTTAGCGTTCGTCCTGCTTTTACATCTTACACTCAGACACAGACACACACACACACATACATACAGGGCACATAACGCACTCATCCACTATTAAAAACTCCCAGTCACAACACAGCAAGGAGACCAAGCACCTTCAGGGTGTCCATTCGGATTTTTCACAGCACTCCCACACAAAGCTGCCATCCATGCTAGTAGTTGTGTTTTCCTTCCTGCAGGCCATGTTTGCCTGGACTATGTTGATCATGACCAATGTCACTGGGTTTCTAACTGAGCCTGAAAAAAATAATGGCCAGCATATGTATTGTAAAGCAAACAATCTATTCTAATAAGAAAGTCTTTGTTGACAATTATATTAGAATGGCTGGCTAATGAAAGAATTACTAAGTGGCACAATTCGTCCCATGATAATTTACCCCATGGGTTGCTTTAGCAATATTAAGTGAAGCGTAATAAGCCTGATTGTCAAATGATCAGTGTTTATGAGAATTTACAGAAAAAAACACCCCAGGCATTAGTTAGCTAAATCACATAAGTCTCAGAATGAAGCTTCTGTAAACATCACACATCAGTTATCTTTTATAGATAACTGATGATTATATTTTACTATTGGGACCCCCCCAAACAGCTGGCAGTTAAGATGATGAGATGTGAGAATGGATCCTTCTGATTTCCACTGAGTCCCAAGGCAGGAAACCTAATCTACAATTCCTCAGCAGTCATCTGGATGGATCAATAGCTAACTAGGCAAATATGAGCACATATCCACTTGGTCCGCTTGCCTGTCATACTATTACAAATCAGCCCACAGACTAAAGTCTGTACATAAGCAGGATTCTGATAAACACTGATTTATGTTTGTTTTAATTTGAAATAATCACTGAAAATGGGCTAAAAGCCATATTTCTGTTATTCAAAGCTTAGAGAAAATCCTGCAGCAATAAATGCATGTTTCACTTCCCAAACTTCTGTTGCCATAATCATTTTAAAGTAAAAGTTTCCAACATTGGTTTTATTAGGGAATAATTTTATAAAAATAAGATGTAGTCTTTAATTTAGAAATAAACCGTTTCTTATCCTAATTTTTTGTGTTAGTTGTAAGTTTCTAGCGGAACCCAGGAAGCATATTATAATCTCCCCCTTTTCACTGTCACTGCTGCGTTTGTCTTATTTATTCAGAGTGACATGCTGGATAGTTTGGTCCCTTGCCTGCTGCTCATACTTGAAAACTTATTTTGATGGCACCCCAAACAACCAGTTATAACTGCTTTACACTGTGCTGAAAGTTTGGTCTGTTTTCAAGAGTGCAGTGTCAAAGTAGATCAATCTGAATAAAAGTCTGACATTTTTCACCATTCCCAGCCCGATGGTATCAAATTCCCCGGACTGTCCCATTATTAAAAAAAACAGTAGTCTGTTCTGACTAAAGGAAACTGTTCCACTTGAATAGCTGGTAGCAGTCGGCTTACTCATTTAAATTTCAGATGATAGGGCAGGAAAAGCTTTTTCTTGGCAAATCTTGAAAACATCCTGCTGGTGTTTGTAATGATGATTCTTTGCAACATCCTTGAGATTACCAAGAGACAGAGCTTTCACGAAGGAACTTTTTATTTGAGCTTGGCTTGATCATAAACAGCAAGACTCCACTTTTAGCTCCCATACCATATACACTAACCTTGGACATTGATGAAACCATTTCTATACCTATATGCTGATTACCATTACCACACAGTTATTAACTGTGAGGATAACTATTTTAAGTACTTCAGACACAGAAGCTTTTTAAGGGTAGTAAAGCCCTGAATAGGTTCCTGTCAAGGTTTTAATAGTTTTAACATTTTCATTAGTTTTAATTTTTATTTAGTTTAGACTTTAGATTTTCAAATCTATTTTAATTTAATTAGTTTCTATCATTTGTTAGTTTAGTTTAGTTTTTTGAAAATGCTTAGTTTCAGTTAAGGTTTTATTAGTTTCAGTCATAGTTTTAGTTTTTTCATAATACAAGTTACATACAGTGGGGCAAAAAAGTATTTGGCAGCCACTGATCGTGCAAGTTGTCCCACTTAAAAAAGATGAGAGATGTCAATAACTTTCATCATAGGTACACTTCAACTGTGAGAGACAAAATGTAAAAAAAAAATCCAGGAAATCACACTGTATGATTTATAAAGAATATATTTGTAAAATGGTGCAGAAAATAAGTATTTAGCACCTACAAACAAGTAAGAATTCAGGCCCCTTATAGATCTGCTACTTCTTCTTTAAGAAGCTCCTCTGTCTTTCACTTATTACCTGTATTAGTGGCACCTGTTTGAACTTGTTAGCTGTATAAAAGACACCTGTCCACACCTTCCAACCTCCACCATGGCTAAGACCAGAGAGCTGTCCAAGGACACCAGGGACATGATTGTACACCTGCACAAGAGTGGGAGGAACCAATCTACAATAGGCAAGCAGCTTGGTGAGAAAAGGTCAACTGTTGGAGCAATTATTAGAAAATGGAATAAATACAAAATCCCTGAGAATTTCCCTCACCCTGGGGCTCCATGCAAGATCTCACCTCATGGATTACACATTATCTTGAAAACTATGAGGGAACAACCCAGAACTACATGGGGGAAACTGGTCAATGACCTGAAGAGAGATCGGACCACAGTAAAGGTTACTATTAGAAACACACTACGTCCTCATGGGTTAAAATAATTGTGGGATCTCCATTTTCCACAAATGAACTGGGTGGCTGGAAGTTGTTACAAAAAACTTTGAGAATTTTAGGTTTAGTTTTCAATATTTATTCAAATATTTAAAGTTTACAATTTTTTTTCTTCAAATTTACAATGTCTATTTTTCAAGTTTACAATCTGTTTTTTCATTCACTTTAAGCTGATCCTGATTTGACCCCATAGTTTTGTTGCGTCGTCAATAGCAGACATTTGATTCAATTTACCTGTATAAAATAACTAAGTTCAAAGCACATTTCTCAGATTAACAATGTAGAGAACAATTGCTTGAAGGAAATTGTTTTGTAAAGAAATGTAGACATAAAGTAGAAAGTTTGTTTGTTAAAAGAATGACAAAAACGTTTTTGAACCTGCATAGAACAGTTCCCAATACAATGCGAACGACAGGCAGGTAAGTGTCATACTAGCCTATATTTAGAAAACCTTTCTGAAAATTATAATTAAATACTGCTTTCACCCATTAGTGCACGTTAGCTAGCACCCAAGCTAACCAAAGCAGCGACAAAATCTTTGCAGACTTATCTCAGCCAAACTAATAAACTTAACACACATGAAAGTAAGAAAGCAATATCATACAAGTACAGTTTTATAACATTTTACCGCAATGTGTTTTTTTCAGATCAGACGCTGAAGTTTTATAAGCTGATATGATCATAGAGGTCAAATAAAGTTTGCAGTGCATCTGAACGCTTCTCCATTTTTACTGTTTACAGTGTTGTCTTCTGTCTCCATTTTGGCTTCTCTGCCCCGCTTTGCTGCGCTGTACGTATGTCACCTCCAGAAACCTGTAACTGCTGCTGCAGCGAAGTTGACTTTTCATTATATTTTACATTATTTGGCGCCAATTAATCGTGATCGAATGGCCTTATTGGCTACAAAGATGTGCATAAAAGTATGGTCAACTGTAGGTGCAAATTGTTGGCGTATTCAGTAGCGATTTATGATTTTAGAAGTAAATTACATGGTGTAAATTGTACTCGAGTATGAGTAAAATTACACACTTGAAAAAATACTCTTAAAAGTACAAGTACCCAAAAAATCTACTTAATTACAGTAACGTGAGTATTTGTAATCCGTTACTTCCACCCCTGTGCTCGCAGCTTTAAAAATTTTCACCCGTTATTTCATGTCCTCAGAAGCAGAAAACTTGTCAAAATTACAAACGGGCGATGGAAGACCTGCAGGCTTCAGCAGTCAATCACTGAAGTTGGCTCCAGTGTTTTGGGCACCGACTACACTCAGCCATCGGTGAGTAGCTTGTTAGCTCTAGCTTCAGCAGTTGTACTGAATCAGAATACGCTTTATTGGCCTGGTTTTTGCACACAAATGTCATTGTTCTTTGTTTTTTTGTGTTTGAAGTTAGTTCTTTTCCTTATTCGGTTTAATAATTTTAATGTATTCTTTGGTATTTATTTAAGTTGGCACTTCCCCTCTTGCTCTTAGATGGTTTCACCTTTTGTTGTGTACACCTTCTAATTTTTGTTTCCTTAGTTTATTTATTTTCATGTAGTTTGCCGATTTACTTCTTCCTTCTGTTCTCCAGTGTTTCCTTAAGTTCCCTTAGATTCCTCCTTAGATATATTATCTTTAGTTATTTTCTAGTTTAGGATTGTTTTCTGTTTCTTATCTGTGTTCAGATAAGAAATTCAGTTTATTTATATAGCGCCAATTCACAACAGATGTCCTCTCAAGGCACTTAACAAGAAGTCATTTCAAAACATTTATACAAACATTCCAATCAGTTAAAAAGTTTCCTATTTAAGGAATCCCAGCAGATTGCGTCAGTCATTGGCGTGAGGTTGGGCAGACTTTCCAACCACAGCAATCCTTCAGCTATCCCTCATACTGAGCAAGCATGTAGCGACGGTGGAGAGGAAAAACTCCCCTTTAACAGGAAGAAACCTCCAACAGAACCAGGCTCAGTAGGAGCGGCCATCTGCCACGACCGTCTGTGGGTTTGAGAAGACAGAGCAGAAACACAGAAGGAACAGAAGATCCGATATAAGAGTACTCTCTATGTTACAGAAAGTAAAAAGTTGATAACAGGACACAGTGGATGTTCAGCCACTGGGAGCACCATCCCAGTGGATGCCCCCCGTCCAACAGGGCATTGCAGCCAAGCAGGATACCAGACCAGGTATATCTTCTATGGAGAGAAAAACACTGAGAGAAAACAAAGTTAACAGTGGAAATGACAGAATGTACTGTAATACAACTGGAGAGTCGTAGGAGAAAAGGAAGTAGCAGAGTGAAGAAAATTGGTAATTCTCTCCTCCAACAGTCTAAGCCTATAGCAGCATAACTACAGAGCGAGCTCAGGATGACCTAAGCCACTCTCACTATGAGCTTTATCAAAAAGGAACGTTTTAAGCCTGGCCTTAAAAGTAAACAGAGTGTCTGCCTCACGGACTAAAACTGGGAGCTGGTTCCACAGGAGAGGAGCCTGATAACTAAAAGATCTGCCTCCCATTCTACTTTTAGAAATCCTAGGAATTACAAGTAAACCTGCAGTCTGAGAGCGAAGTGCTCTGTTGGGAACATATGAAACAATTAGATCTCTGATGTATGATGGAGCTTGATTATTAAGGGCTTTGTATGTACGAAGAAGGATCTTAAATTCTATTCTGGATTTAACAGGGAGCCAATGAAGAGAAGGTAAAGCAGGAGAAATTTGATCTCTCTTTTTAATATTAATCAGAACTCTTGCTGCCGCATTTTGGATCAACTGAAGGCTTTTAATGGCATTTTGTGTGGACTACCTGATAGTAAAGAATTACAGTAGTCCAGCCTTGAGGTAACAAATGCATGGACTAGTTTCTCAGCATCACTCCTGGACAGGATGTTTCTAATTTTAGCAATATTTCGGAGGTGAAAAGAGGAAATCCTAGAAACCTGTTTAATATGGGATTTAAATGTCAAGTCTTGGTCAAAAATAACGCAGAGGTTCTTTATGTTATTACTGGAGGCCAATTTAATGCCATCCAGATGAAGTGATCGACTAATCAGTTTCTTTTTTAGAACTTCTGGTCCAAAGACAGCAACTTCTGTCTTGTCAGAATTTAAAAGCAAAAAGTTTAGATTCATCCATGTTTTTATGTCTTCCAGACATGCCTGTAATCTACCTAACTGACTGGGTTCATCAGGATTTATGGATAAATATAGTTGTGTATCATCTGCATAGCTGTGGAAATTTATCCCATGCTGTCTAATGATTCTACCAATTGGAAGCATATATATGGTGAAAAGAATTGGTCCAAGCACAGAACCTGGGGAACTCCACAAGTAACCCTTGACAGTGAAGAATATTGATCATTTAGATGAACAAACTGGAATCTGTCAGACAAATATGATTTAAACCAGCCTAGTGCTGTTCCTTTGATTCCTGGAACATGTTCAAGCCTTTCTAAGAGAATATTGTGATCGACTGTGTCAAAAGCAGCACTGAGATCTAACAAAACCAGAACAGACACCAGTCCATTATCTGAGGCCATGAGAATATCATTAGGAACCTTCACCAGTGCCGTTTCAGTGCTATGATGAGCTCTAAAACCTGACTGAAACTCTTCAAACAGCTCGTTACTGTTTAGATGCTAACACACTTGATTAGCAACAATTTTCTCAAGGATTTTGGATAAGAAAGGAAGGTTAGATATAGGTCTGTAATTGACTAAGTCATCTTGATCAAGGGAAGGTTTCTTGAGTAAAGGTTTAATTACAGCTATTTTAAATTCTTGTGGTACGTATCCGTTTACTAAGGATATATTAATCATATCCAAAATGGGGCCAGGAACCAAATGGAACACTTCTTTAAATAATTTGGTTGGGATTGGGTCCAACATACAAGTTGAAGGTTTAGATGAGGCTAATATTTTTGATAATTCCGAAAGCTCGACTGCATCAAAACAGCCTAAGCACAAATGAGGTTCTACAGTTCTTTCCGATACTGCCTCATTTACTGAGGAAGAAGTAATCATGTTTGGGAGGATGCCAATGATTTTATTTTTAATAGAAATAATTTTATCTATGAAGAATCCCATAAAATCATCACTGCTAAGAGCTGGGGGAATAGTTGGCTAAACAGAGCTATGACTCTGTAAGTTTGGCAACTGTACTAAAAAGAAACCTAGGATTGTTTTTATTCGCCTCTATTGATGATGAAAAATATGCTGTTTTAGCTTGTCGAAGGGTCTTTTTATACAGGAGTAGACTGTTATTTCAGGTTAAATAGGAATCCTCTAGATGTGTAGAGCGCCATTTTCTCTCCAACTTCCTAATATTCTGCTTTAAAGTATGCAACTCTGCGTTAAACCAAGAAGTCAGCCTCCTATGGCTAGCCACTTTCTTTTTTAAGGGGGCTACACTATCTAATGCCAAACGCAAGGAGGACGTAACGCTGTGAACCAGACCATCAATTTCTGAAGGGTTAGAGATAGAATTGCTGCCATCCACTGTGTTACTCTGAGACACTGAGGAAAGTAAGAATGGAACAGATTCTTTAAAAATTGTTACAGCATTGTCTGATAAAGCTCTACTATAATGAAATTTTCTTTCAGATTTAAGATGGTCAGTTAAAGTAAATTCAAAAGTTATTAAGAAGTGGTCAGACAGGACCGGGTTATGTGGGTGGACTGTTATTTTCTCACACTCAATACCATATGTCAGTACAAGGTCCAAAGTGTGTTTGACCGAGTGGGTCGATCCCTGTACTTTTTGAGTAAAGCCAATTGAGTCTAAAATAGCACTAAAGGCTGCATTTAGGCTATCACTTTCAGTATCCACATGAATATTGAAGTCCCCCACTATAATGACCCTATCAGTATTTAATACTAAATCAGATAAAAATATGAGATATGATCCAAGAATTGAGAGTAAGGGCCTTGTGGACGATACAAAACCACAAACGAAAATGGTCTTAATGTTTTGCAACTTGGATGAGGAAAATTAAGGGTTAGATGTTCAAAAGAACTGTAGCTATCAATTGGTCTGGGACTAATTAGTAAATCAGAACTAAAAATGGTTGCAACTCCTCCTCCTCGCCCAGTATTTCTAGGAATGTGAAAATTTAAATGACTGGAAGGAGTTGACTCTTTTATACTGACATAATCCTCCTGCTGCAACCAGGTTTCTGTGAGACAAAGCAAATCAATGTGATTATCACAAATCAAGTCATTTACTAACAAAGTCTTTGAGGAGAGAGATCTTATGTTTAATAAACCACATTTAATAGATTTATTTTTCTGTTCAGTCAAAGTCGTATTTATCTTTATGAGATTTCCATAATTTGCTTTTGTTGTCTTAACTTTTAATCCATTTAATTTTGGCCGTGGGCAAGACACTGTTTCTATAGGGTAATGGGTGGGTAACAGTACAGAGGCAGCAGAGAGGTGAGTTAAACTACGACTCTGCTTCCTGGTCTGGACCCTGGGTTGTCAGTGTTTTGGAGGACTAATAAATTCGGCCATATTCCTAGAAAGAAGAACTGCTCCATCCAAAGTGGGATGGATGCCGTCTCTCCGGATCAGACCAAGTTCGCCAGTTATCAATGTAGCCCACATTGTTCTTATCTTAGTCTCCCTGCCACTCTGCTCCTGACCCAGTTTCACTTATTCCCCACACCTGCAACTGCTTCCCCACTAATTAGTCCTCAGGTTTCTCTGTCATTTCCTCACTCCCTCCTCAGTATTTAAACAGCTCTCTTTCTGACACTACTCGTTGGTCTGTCATCAGTCTCTCCCGTCTGGTTCCTGTTCTCCCGTCGCTGCACTTTTGATCCTCCAGAGTTTTGTAAGTTTATGTTCCTTATTTTGGTTGTAATTAAATTAAAATTTATATTTTACTTTGCTGCATTTGGGCCCTCACTCTCACCAAACATGACAACAAACTAAGCCAAAGGTCTGAGCCATTAATATAACAAAGTGTTATAAAACTTTAATAGTAACATAACATAATGGTTAATAACATTAGTCCTTTCTTTATGTTTGTCAGTATTTACTAAGTTCACTCAAGTCTCAACTTGATTTGTTTTTGTTTCTTATAAACTTTCAGTTATGGTAAAAAAAGAAGAAAAGATGTTGGAATAAACGGTCAACCTGATTTAAGTTTTTGTGTGTTCTTTATAAAAATTGGTTAAAGAATAGCATAAAATTAGCAGGGCTGCACTTAAAATATATTTTCTACATTTTGTGATAGTTATCAATATCTATCGATTAATATGATTTCTATTTTTATCGATGTGCTCTTTTTCTATATCTAGATCTGTACTGCACGCACAGATCTCGCGAAATCAGAAATATTGAAACCCATATGATCCAACTCCTGTGTGATCATTCTTCACTTTTTCTGCCCTGCTGGTTTGGTAGATGAAGCATTGCTTGAGAAGAGTGGTAAAAGTCTAGAAAATTTGAACAGTTCAGTTTCTGTGGGATGCATATAATGGATGGTATAATATTTCCTCCTGAGTATGTGGTTATTTTTATGTGTAGTGGGTTTCATATGCTGTAGGGGCGTTTCAAATGTGGGAAGAGGAAGACAAATGGGTTTACTCTGCACTGATGCTTCAGCTCCATACCCCTTTCCATCCCATAGTCTCTCTCCCTCTCTCTGCATCGTTACAGCTGTCCGGCTCGCGAAGCCCTGTGGTGCGATATTGAACAAATTGTAAAAGACTCACGCCCTGCACATTAAAGCTGCCAACACACACCAACAAACAAAATATGAGAAACAACAATGATGCACGTGGCAAAGGTCTGAATCACTGTAGGGCAGTCTGGGGCAGCGGTGCGGAGGACGGAGAAAAGAAAGAGAAGAAGGGAGAAATAAGCTCTTTTGTCCTGCTTTAATTTTCCTTTGGGATTGGAGAGAAACAGGGGCGGTGTTAGGCAGATCAATAGTGAAGTTTGTCTCTGTCATAGCAACTTTTGGCTCGGAATATAAGAGTAACATGTGTAACACACCAATATTAAGTGCCTCTCTGCAGAATGGGGAAAACGGATCTGGAAAACAAGCCTGTTCCTTGTAACTTAGAAAACAAATTGTACACGGTATGCAGATGAGAAAAGGACACCAACAGTGACACATTAAAAAGCAACAACTCACCTCATTAAGTATACAGATTGGGATTTTGATCAACATTTCATTAAAATGGTGCCAAAGAGCTATCTCCCCATGAAGTTTTATGAAAGTAAACTTTTCTTACTTTTAATTTTTAAACTAATAACAAAAGAGCATGCCCAAAAAGTGTTGTATTGACCTGTGCCTTTTTGCACACATTTGTAAACAAAGTAAATGCCAAAAATGAGGACATAACTAAATGAAATTTTAGGTTGATGAAAATAGGTCAGACAATGAAGTAAAGATTTTAGACTGACTTTGCTTTTTTCTAAAATCCTAACTATACTGGTGTTCTTTTTTTCTAACTGTATAAACCATGCTTAGTTACAAAAAAAACTCTTTTTAAAGGGGCTATATGCAATATTCTGAAATTTAAACTCGCGACTGACACCTGTGGCCAAAAAAACGGAACTGCTCTTCCTTTCTGCTCGCTCTCGCAGCGCGCGCTTGTATGCCGGTCGCTCTCAATCTTTGATCTTTTTTGGGCACTTGTCAGGGGTTTAACTTTCTTAGTCTTATGTGGAGTTACTGTTGGAGTCAGAGTTGTCCTTGGTCTCTTCTGTATATACACACAATCCATTGAACTGCTTGGGGGTGCTGACTACCGGTGGTGGCAGAGTGATCTGAAACATTTTACATGAACGCACTTGACGTCACATCCGCAGACAGCGCGGGAAAATCCGACCCGACAGAAAATAGAAAAAATTGGATACAGGCTTATAGGCACACCCACTGTGAGCTGACAAGGTGTCAGTATGCTCATCAGGAGATGTTTGAGTCATAAATGGTCAAATAAAAAGGCTATTGTTACGTTTATTTTGGGGAAAAAGTTGCATATAGCCCCTTTGAAATAAATAAATAAAAATCCCTTTGTAAACTGTATGACAATATGGAAACCAAAATAGGTCAAAACAGGTAATAGTTTTTTCCAGCACACACAGATAATCCAATCTTCACAGTAGTTCAACATTTTTAAATGCTAAGAGTTCTCGGGTTCTTTACAGTGCCTTGACAAATAATCATATTACTTTAACGTTTTTACATTCTGTCACAGAATAACCACAAACTTCAATGTGTTTCATTGGGATCTTGCTTGAAAGTCTAACACAAAGTAGCACATAAAACCTTAAAAAAATAAAATTGAAAAGGTGTGTCGGGCATTTGTACAGTACACAGTCCAGCTGAGTACTTTGGAGATCCACCGTTCTCTGTGGAAAAAAACAGCTTCCAATTTTTTTAAATAAGTCATACCAGCTTTGTACATATAAAGATTGAACTTTTGCCAAGTTATTACTGTATTTGTAAAATAGTTCACACTCAGTCAAATTTAATGAAAGGCTTTCATTGAAGCATTGTATTAACATATGCAGCAAATACTGTCTATGATGACAAATCTTTTACAGTGAATATGAAAAGTACAAGTCTGTTTTTTACAAAACACCATTTGAGACTTATGACCATATAACAGAAGAAAGTTTTTTTCAGAAAACTGCCTAACAGCTTAAAGCTACCGCAGCACATCACTGAGCACTTTACTTGCTGACCTGCATAACTGATACAGGCACATAACAGCTGAGTCACCCAACGTAACCTTTCTTTTGTTGCATGGGAATGTCACTACATAATTAAATAGCTAGTCAATTACTGCAAATACTTTATTTCAATGGGACATAATCTGCAAAAATAAAAACTGAAAGTGTCTGAATGCTCTAAAGCAAAAATAATAATTTTTTCCCCCTTATATGCTGCATTTGTCCTTGTGTGTGTGAATGCGAAGTCATGCTGCTTAAGTTCAGGGGGGAAAAAAATCCGAATTTGAATTTGCTTTTATGCTGCCACACTCTTTAGACTTAGCTCCTTTTCTCTCGCTCTGTGTGTTCCACCACCCACCAAGCAGCTTGAAGACGTGGTTTGAACTTTGGCATGAGTGCAGCTCATTATTGCAGTGTCACAGAGATGGGGAAGGAGTCAGATGACATAAAATTCAATTTACATTAAGCAAAGTAGAGGTGAAATAAGGCAATTGATGACAAGATTAGGTAATGCTGCCTTTATTTCAGTAATTTCTTGACCTTTCTGCAGTCACCCCTAATCCTGAGAAGCCAAAGGTTTAGACCACAAAGATTAAATATAAAATGCTTTTTTAAATTGAGAAAAGACAACACCTTTCCTTTCCATTCCAGTAAGTTAAGATTTACTGTAAAGATGAGCACTCGGTGTATCAGATTGGAGCTGAAGCATCTTTTTGACTGGCAGAGAGTGTGACATTGATTTATCTGTTACTCAGACAGGACAGCATTAGAGTCTATCTCACCAACTTGATGCTGCCAGGAAAAGCCTAAGAAATGATTGGTAAGTGTGTGAATATGTGATAAGTTAGCTGGAGCTGTTTTGTTTTGAAATGTAGGCTGTGTATGTTGGTGGGATTGTTTTCTACATTAATGCAAATGTATGTAAGATGGAAAATGTGTTTTTCTTTGACAACAGACTTCTCAGATGTGTTTACCAGAAAAAAAAAAGATGTTGAAAAGCAGTTCATGATGACTGTTAAGTATTGAGGATAATTTGTGATGTAGTGGGCCTATTTCTCTTCTAAAAAGCTCTAGCAACCTTGCTAGAATGGCTGGCATTACATTTTTTCAGAATACTTGAGTAATTTAAAAAAATTTGAAAGGCTCATTTGAAAGAGGATAATGATCCAAGAAAGGAATTTTTCTCAGCATGTACAAAATAAGATTTTCTCCAATGGAACATTTTAGAGCAGTGTTTTCCAAGCCTGGTCCTCATGGCACACAGCCCTGTAGGTTTTAAATGTCTCCCTGCTTCAGCACACCTGATTGCAGTTGATGGCTGATTAACAGGAATTTGCTGAACTGCTGTTATCTGAAGCAGGTGTGCTAAAGCAGGGAAACATCTAAGACATGCAGGGCAGTTAGCCTTGAGGACCAGGGTTGGAAAACACTCCTACAGTATACAGATTGTACATAGAGGAATGGTCATGGTTTTCTCTCTTATTATGCTCCAACTATGTCCTGTTCTATTCGTAAAAGTGAGGTTTACAGAATATTGACAATAGAGGAATCAAAAAGTGTGGAGCTTTTTTGGAACGTTGTGTTCTTCCCCCAGTGTAATATCATGTTACTGCTTTAAAATATGTCTCTTAGTGTGCATTTCTAAGAAAAGAAAAATAAATTAAAAATAATCAAAACCAGTTGCCAGGAGACTGTATTCATGTATCTTCTTTGTCCCTATTAAAAGCTCCTGGCTCTATTGTTCTGTGTCTGAATACTGTACAGTGAAGTGTTTGCCTTCTTACATATTTCTTCCTCTATTTTTGTCACCCGTTTAAGTTTGACATTATTAAAGAAACCGTAATATCCTATAGATGACCTGCCCAAATACAAAATACCTTTTACAGGGGGTGGGTTTGTATAGCTTTTTTCAATATCAAATACAATGAGCATTTGAGAAAAACATCCTATAGAAACTCGCTGTCCTTTTGTACTAGTAAAATTTGGTTGCTCACCTGAAACATTTACATGTGACAAAACAGCAAAAGCAACAGATAGCTTATCCCAATACCCAGGCAAATTACTAAGCTCAAGCCTAATCACAAGAAGAAATGTTTTAAATACTCTTTGCATCTGTATACTGCAATCATCTTGAGCATCTATGTTTAGGATTCAGATTTCAAAGCAGGACTGAGAAAAAAGAAAAAAGACAAAATAACCTGCAGGGTAAGTTAGCTTTTAAATTAATGTTCATAAAATTGTATAGAATGCTAAATTATGTCAGAATTCAAGAGTTAAGAGCACTAAATCAGTTTCAGAAGAAAACTTCTTTTCAACATTGCCTACAAAACTTTTATTCAGTCTGCTTCTGCAAAGAAAACATTCCATCCTTTTATTACAGCTGCGTGCGTGTATATATAAGTGTAAATAAAAACACAGAACACTGAAAAGTAAATTTTTTTTAAAACAAATTGATTAGAAAAGTCAAGCTCATATATCACTGCCACGGACTGGCGACCTGTCCAGGGTGTACCCCGCCTCTCGCCCCATGACAGCTGGAGATGGGCACCAGCCCCCCGCCGCCCTGCATAGGAATGACGGATGGATGATGGAAGCTCATATATCATTTGATTCAACACATGCAGATATACTTCAAGCATTTATTTTTATTAAATTAATTTACTTCACAACTCTCTGTAGGGTGCAGTCAAATAACGCAAGTGAATTCCAGCCAAACACTTCAGTGAATCCGGTATTTTTCTTACTTGCTGCGAGTTTGTAGTCCAAGTCTAGGATCCAAGCTCAAGGATGCTGAAAGTTTCAGCGGATAAGCAGAAATGTTCAGTAGTTGGGTGTAATAATCCCCACCCGTCTTTACACCGTCTCCCAGGATCAGAACCTCTTCGACGTACCTGGTTGAGTTTTTGCGCTGCTGGATAATCGTATCTCTGCTGTCAAACTACAAAACTGGCTGAGTTGACCCCAGCTGCACCTCTGTGACCTGTAGGGGGGCGGAGTTTCAAGTGCCTCATTTGCATTTAAAGAGACAGCGCCAAAACGGGTTGCTCCCAGACCTCAGAACAGGGGTATAAGAGGGGCCTGTGGAACTTCAATAATGAGGAATTCAGACTCAAGCATTGTAGTTCCATAATGTAAGGACCACAACTGCATAGTTTAAATGTAAAAAGGAAATATTAAAAAGCATGATATGGCCGCTTTAAAGCCACTGCAGTTAAGAAAGTCCAACGATGAGTGAAAATCTTTCAACTTTACTAATAATCTCCAGGCATAATTGTCTGCAGTTTCATTGGGTAACTGGAAACAATTTCTGCTCTGATGGAACCAAATGTAACTGAAACAGAAAGGAAGTCTTCTTCAGAGGATAGATAAAACTGGATAAACAAAAAGGGATTATCACTATACTATACTATACTATACTATAGTACAGCACACTATAACTATATTTAGAAAAGTGAAGCTTAGTGTAAAATAAGGTCACAGAAACCAGATCATATTGGCTCAACATTCTTTAGTACATTCAAGGAGACCTTCAATATCATCTGGGACAAATTATGTTGGTTTTGGACTATCTGGATTAAAGCATCCCTAAATGGGAAAAGTCCAGCTCCATCTCTCCCGGCTCAACTCATGCCTCTCTCTTCTCAATCTTCTCACTCACAGCAGTATGTGAACTACAGTAAGTGCCTGTCCATGAGCAGATGAGAGGCTAAATCCAATCTGTTAAAAAGCCACAACTCTGCTTCACAGCCAGACGGCCACCATCCAGCACTTGACCCAAATCCCGCAGTTGTGTGCTGCTTCACAGCTAGGAGGGAAGCTTTTGTCATCTGAGAAACAAATGGGCTGTTGTCATGTATGTGCTTATTTTAGGCAGTGAGAATGTTTGTTTGTACATAAAAGGTCTGGCAAGGGCCTAATATAATCTCTGTGTGTGCCAAAGTACCAATAGATGCACGTTTTGGTATTTACAGCTAAACCAGTTAGCGGGGGCTGTAGTTTGCAGCAATAATGTGCACACTGCACAGACCTCTGAAAGACCATTGACCATGTCAATGAGCTACTTGGAGCATAGTGTTGGTTTCATGGCCTGCAACAGATTTAGAACAATGAGCATCATTTCACTCAATTTGCTGAGAGGCTAAACACTGTTTTATCACCGGACATATGGCAAACACCATATTCAAGCACTTTTACAGTACTAAAACAAAGCATTAATGCAAAACAGCAGCTAAGAACATAATCAATTAAACATTGGGTTTTTTTTTACAATTGCTGATAAATTAAATAGTATATACTGCAAGGCAATGTAGTTTCTTAGAAGAAGGATTCAAAGGCTTTACCGAGCTTAAATGGACAAGAATCCAAGTTTTTTTTAGCTCCAAGGACAAGCAAATGAATTTGGTCACTTAAAGTGAACATATTATGAAATATATTTTTTCAATGCCTTTGATTGTATGATTGAAAGTTTAATCTTACCACCGATTTAAAAACCAGAGTAGTAGATGTCTTTTAATCTACTTAGTCTGAGGTCATTTATTCACTTTAATATATTCGCTGCAAGACTTAACGTAGTTATAAGCATTCTTGATTTGTTTGCTCTTTAGCGCATATCAAATATTTTATAGAATCTGACAAAGATCTACCATATGTCAAAGTGGCCATGTTCCCAGGGGCCATGTGTGGTGGAGAAAATAACAACAATCGTAATAAAAGCCATTTTCCTAGAGATGTCAGAAGTTGGATTTTTATTTGCCACTAAAGTGAAGTCCAGAGATCTGTCAAACTACATTGTCTAAATGTTTCAATGTCCAGCACTGGTGGTCACAATGAGCTGTTGAATTATTTGCACCAACTGAAGATTAGGTTTGATTTTAGCTATTTGACATGAACTTACAATAGCTCATGTGTGAACCAGTTTCAAATAATTATTTGTCAGACAGCAAAAAAGTTGAAGAGAAGGCAACACCTACTAAAGAAAATTAATCACAAAAAAGAGCCTTGGAAAAATAGTTTCTTTGAAAATAAGTTGACAAGAGGGTTGCTTTCTGTTCATCAGAACACAGAGAGCTAGCTTGAAGCAACCTAAGCAGTCACGCTGTTAGGACAGAGTAACTTCTAAAACTAAGATTTATGGAATTTTATTGACTCAATCCAACTTCATGGATGTTTAGCATCCATGAAGTTTAACAAAGGCACACAAATTAAACAATAAAGTGACATCTCTTTAATTTGATGACTTTGAAAATCATACAGAAAAGCCTCAAAGCAGTAGGACAAAGTTTCACTTTGGCCTGCCTCGTCTGAAGTGGATTAACAACCCCAGCAAGACTGCTAAGCTTTAGGAAATATATGAAAAGGCCTCCTTACAGATTTCTTCTGATTTAGCTTTTTTAAAAACACACTTGAGTGTTTCAACACATCAAATAAATTTTGACTGCAATGATAACCTGAGCAAATATAAAATAATGTTTCCTGGAAATTTGACAAGCCTTTTTTGGTCTTCTTGCTTAGGTTGTTTATCCATCTTACTGTAGCTAATATGACAGAGTTTGGTCACTTTAAAATTTTTTCTGTATTACTTGTCCAGTCAGTGACTAGCACCTATGTCAACTAATTGCTTGCCTCATCTGGTATATTTGAGGACTCAAATCTACAACACACATCTATTTGATTGTTTTGACCTTTTGTTGCACTGAACACCCCAGACTTTGCATTGACTAACATGCAAACTGTAGCGTCCCCTTTCTCCTAAAAGGGGCATGGCCGTTTGGGGTAGAAGGAAGTGATGTCATGTCACAATTTATGAATTGAGCTTTAGAAATTGTAACAGCTAACTACACTTCTGCAGTGTGATGTATTGATGTAAGCTCATTAGATACGTAAAAAAAAAAAATCTGATGTCAAGCTCACAAACATTTTACCCTTCTTTGAAATTTGATTAAAATGATACTAACAGGATCTCTTTTACAATTAATTCTGTTCTCTGTTTGGGGGGTGGTCGTTCATTAAAGTATCATTCTTGGATGATCTAGTTCTTTGTTGTTGCTCCTGCTCAGTCCTGATGAGAATCCAATGCAAACAGCAGAGGGTCCTTATGTTGATAGGCATTTGGGGCATATGCAAAATGACTAAGGGAGTCATGATTCAAAGAAAACAAATGGTACCAGCCAGTTACACAGAAGCAGAGACAGGGAGGAGGATTAAAATGAAATTGCATTGGGAAAAAAATGAAAAAAATAATAATTTTACAGCATCTGGCTATATTTCAATAATAAAAATTAAAAAAGCCTAAAACTAAGGCTTTATTTTATAAAAACACTGACTAGAAAAAAATATTTGCTAGAGAAGGCTAAAACTCAAAACTCAGAGAGATGCAAAATGAAGAGCTATTCGAGAGCCATAAGTGCCGTCTCTTCTCAGGGAAAGAGTCGGATCTTCCATTGCTAAAGTACACTGTATCAATTCAAAAGGTTTTATCAAATACCCTATTCTTTATTTCAATTGTACTTAAATCTAACCTCAAGTGCCCAAACTCACAACTAACAGATTTGATCATTTCTTGTTTATTGAGTAACATTTACTTTTATAAACAAAAATTAAACCAAAATGGAAAGAAATAATTTAACGTGTATGTATCACCAGACCAGATAAAACTAGAATTTTTATGTGGAAGTGGGGTGTTCTTTCTTTCTAGCATGATGGTAAATACGACTTAATGCAAAAATAAACTTACATGTTAGAATCATTTTATTTATTCATTCACTATAATGGACTGGTGACCTTTCCAGGGTGTCTTTTCGCCCAAAAACCAATGAAAATAGGGACAAGACACCTCCCATTAGGGATGAATATATGTTTTTTAATTATTTATTCAGTTTGTAAGTGCTTTTTAAATATATGATCTTGTACCGGTATATTGTAGCTGATCTGACTATTTGGTTTTTGATTAATATTATGGTGAATTTTAACTGGTAGATCAAAGATGTAATGGTTGTTTTTAGTATGAGAATTAAACTAATTTGGGTCCTGAAGTGCCAGTGCCTAGGGACCCTATGTCTAGATGCCCAGAGGTTTCTGAAAGTGTTAATCTAGCTTTGATTAATTACACAATAAAGAGAGTAAACAGAACAGTTGGTACGCTGGGATAAATTGGACTAGTCTAATGTTCCATTTGGTCATTATTGGAGTAAATATGTTGTTTAGCAGCATGTGGTTCTTCAGAATACAATTTTCTTATCTTTACTCTCTTGCCCCTTGATTTGTTTCCTCATCTCCCTTTAGTTATTGTTTTGGCCCTGCACAAACACATCTTTGTTTCCACTTTGGCTCCCTCTCTTTTCCACAAGTCTGTCTTTGAGCAGATAAAAGTGTTGTTGCTTTCTGACAGGACATACTTGGTCGCCTTTTCCCCTCAGAGAGATGGGAGAGAGAAAGTTAGTAAGCGGGAGATAGATAAAAAGAAGAAAGCTGATATATGCAAGTACAAAAGTTCACCGTATGTGTGCAGCCTTTGATCAGCAGAGCACCTGTCTGCATCCCGGAGGGCCACCACAGTTCACAAGGTCAGCTATGCGTTGAGCTGTCACTCTTGTCTGGTACATTTGAAATATTAGAGCTTTAGGGTTTCCTGCAGATCAACAACTGCTACATACTGACAATCTGAAAAATATCTTCATAAGAAATTCAGAGGTTTACCTTTACCTCCAGGATAAAAAGTATAAGATAAGGGGGGAAGCTTTGTAATATATTAGCTTTTTACATTTAATTTTTATGTAAATTTTGTTATTCATCCCACCAAAACAAAACAAATCTGCAATGAAAAGGTTTTGCCTCCTTACAGATTTCTTCTGATTTTGCTTTTTTTAAAACACACTTGAGCAGCTCTAAAACCTTCATTTTGCTGGTTTTGAAGTCATTCAGAGGTGGACTTGCTGGTGTCTTACTACATAACCAAAGTGTGTTTGAGCTTGAGGTCAAAAATCTGAATAGATGGCCGGACATTCTCCTTAAGGTTTTTCTTCTAGAGAGCGGAATTCATGGTTCCATCAGTTATGGCAAGTTGTCCAGATCCCAAAGACGATACCCCTCATACCATCACACCACCACCACCATGTTTGACTACCCTGTGATCTTTTTGCATAATGCATGTAGGAAGGTGTGGGTCCAGCTATAACAGGTCCCACACCTTTGCAAATGCTCCACTTTCATCTCATTAGTCCCATATTTCATGGTCTAATCAGTCCAATATTCCTTAAAGGTTTTCAAATTCATCAAGATTGTTTTTTGGAAAATGTAAAATGAGCCTCCTGTATTCTTTTTTTTTAATATATATATAATCTTGGGTTTTGGCCTTGCAGCTACTAATGCCATTTTTACACAGACTTTTTCTTGTTGTTGAACCATGAACACTGACCTAACTGAGGCAACTGAGGGCTGCGGTCCTTTGGATTTTGTTCTAGGTTCTTTTTTCACCATAAGGATGAGTGGTTGATGTACTCCTGGAGTAATTTTGGTTGACTAGGCCCGGTATTTTCAGGTTAGGGACCATAGCCACTTGTGAATAGGTAAAATTAATAAAATGAAAATGAATACTTGAGACCCCCTCTAAAATCACTATATTTCAAGCTACATTTTCTTAATGTTTTAAATTTGTGCTATGAAAGAATCCACAAATAGGCAAGTTTTCTGTGAATAATTTGGTTACACAGAAGAAGAACATGTGAATCCACGAATATTGAACTGTGAATTGGTGCGGTTCCACTATAGCTGTTTTGCCTTAATGAACAAAATCATGATTTAAAAACTTTTACACTTGCTCAGGTTTTCTTTGTCTGGTTTTAAATTGTGTTAGATCTAAAAACATTTAAAGCTACATTGTGTAAGAACTTCTCCCATCTAGCAGTGAAACAACCAACTGAATATTACGTTCTAGCCCCACCTCCCACCTACCCATTCCGAGCGCGTTTTAACTCCTATGGTGGTCGTTTCATGCCAAGGTTAACATGGCTTCCAGTACCACGACTTCGTCCAGTGTTCCTTCCAGTGATGAGGTTACTTTAGAAAACTACATTGCATTTAGTTATATATTCAGACGTCTGCCGCGTCGCGAGTAGACAATCTTCCTCTGGCATTCGTCACGGTGCAACTGAGTGTAGCCAAAGCGCAAAAGGCGGAGCTAGAATTTCCAGGAATGTCCCTCGTTGGCAAATGTATTTCAAAGACGGAGGCTCAACATAGATTCAGCCATTAGCGCGACTCGCACGTATGTATTCTGAATAGCAGATTCTACACTTACTAGAATACTTTCATTAGTAGGTGGAAGTAATTACACATGAATGGGCACATATTTTTGAAAGAACAAAGGGGTTTTTGCTAAGAATTAACTCAAAAAAATACACAATGTAGCTTTAAGCATAAACATATTAAAGATGCAGGATGAAGGTGGCTGTATGTGGAAGGCTAGCAGTAGGATGAGGCAGAGTCAGAACAACTCCTGACACTAAACTGCAATGCATTTGGATTACATCACATATACATGTTTCAGACATTATCACTTCAACCAGGAAAAAAGGAGGTGGTTGCAACAGAGAGAGAGAAAATGGAGCAATGGTGAGTGAGAGGCCAGTGGTTCAAAAATAAGATGAAACAGAGTGGGTAAGAACCGTAAAGCAGTGAGAGAAAAACATGTAGGTAGCCAAGGAGTATGAGGAAGAGGGTAGGGATGAGTGAAGTGGTTTGGTAGAGAGCAATTTATTACAGCTCTCTTTCTTTGCGAGAAAACTGGGCAGCAAATGGCAATGTGAAATATTCAGATAGAGACCAGGAATGGAAACACTTGCTCTTTGTGACGTAATACAGCTGCAAAGCTGAAACAACACTACACCTAAATTAAAAAAAAGACATGCTTGCCTGGCTTTGGTATTTACCTCAAAATCTATGTAACAATGAGACAAGTTTCCTTGGGAACAATTTCCAGAAATAATATCTGTTCTCTCTGCCTCATTAGCATGTTTGACTCATTTATGATGCAAAATATGAATCATGATTTAATGACTGTTTTGAGAAAGGAAATGAAGTAACCATGAAAACCTTATAAAAAGGCTTACTTTCTAAAAGGAAGTTTAAAGTATCTTGCCAAAGCAGCTGTTTCTTTGGACTTCTTTACAGTTTGTCAAATTACAAACAGGCTTAGGAGTATTTGTTTTTCACAAAAAAAGATTAAGAAAAAAAACTTTTAAAGAAACCCAAAAGAACAAAGTTAAAATTTTGGCATAAGCCAATAAGCATGGAAACAGCAAACACATTGAAGAAGGAAGATCTCTCAGATCAGGCGGAAACTCAGATCAGATGGAACTATTTTATCTTCATTCAAAATGTTCAGCGTGATGAAAAACCAGCAGTGAATTTCACTGTAAACACGCCGATCTCATAGCATCACCATGGAGCATTATGTTATAGGAGTTCTTCTCCACAACAGGGACAACGAAGATGAATAGAGTAAAAAAAAAAATCACAAAACAGTCTGAGCAAGAATGGAGTGGCTTAGATCAAAGGACTTTCATGTGCTATTAATGGCCTAGTTAAAGTCCAGCCCTAAAACTAATTGAAAATGTATGGTAAGGCTTAAAATAATGAGGTTCAAGGACTTCATCCGATCTATGGATGAACGATATATAACAAAGCTATTTGCTGTATTGTGCTTTGCTACACTTGCGATCACTAAAATCACAACATTGTAAATACTTAAGTAGAAGATTCAACAGCAACCAGTGACTGCCTGCATCTAATTTGCTGGAAACTCACTTTCTTTTAGTGCTCCTGAACAGATAATTGACTCCATCCCCCAGATATGGGGAAAAAATGAGAGTGCAGAGATTGTTTACCAGGAGAGGAAGTGTGGTGACACTGTTTGGAGATCTTGAAGAGTTAGAAAAATGTTCCATGCCATAAACGTTGGATCAGTGGAGAGACAACTTGTTTATAAAGAAGAAAAGACCTGGTTCAAGTAGAGGTAATCAGGAAGGTACGTTAAATACACAGGACAGATTTCATGTCATCACCCTCAAAACTGTGTGGGTTTAATGTGTGCCATGGATTGGCTGATAAACGGGCAAAAGGATAATCAATTTTTATTATCACTGCCTTTGTTAAACAGGAATTAATTTGGTTGTAAGTGTGTAAAACAGCTTCTATTTTGGTCTTTGCACTGCAGCATTTTTTAGTCCCTCATTGACTTTGTTTAAAGCAGTTGTTATATCACTTATGTTGCTTTAATTCCGCTTATTTATCCAAGTTCCCTTTCACATTAAACAGTATTTATTTTAAGCCTAAAGAGTGAAAAACATTCCACTTTTAGGCTTGTATCATTGTTCCTGTTGTGATTTAGTTCTCTTTGTGTTTGACTGTTGCTAAATGACTTTGATTTTCATATTTGCTGTGTTGTCCTATAGTATGTTTCACTGTTAATTTCAAACAGTTGTTATATGATGCATAATTGTACTGTATTTTAAACCTGAAATATTTGTTGTAAAAAGTGTTCTGTCCAATGAAATGTGGCATTTCCTTCAAAGGCTGCTCTTTCAGTCCATCGGATGTTTTGGTGTTTGGCTCATATGTGCGCTATCATACTGTGTCAGCTGGTTTCAATTAGTTTTTGTGTGTTTGGAAGGTTATTCTGTAGTCTTGTCATTGTTTACCATCCGTGTGATCTGATTATTGCTTAGACATTGTCTTATTTAGTGAGAACTGATTTAATTAGTATAATATATATTGTGAACCACGATACATAAAACATATATCGCAAAATGAATTTTAGGTCATAACATCCACCCTTAATCAAAACTGATTATTTTGGCAAAATTTTTGAGTCTGAATATACAAAGCTGGAAGCGACATACCCCAAAAGATTGTAATCACAGCAAAAGGTGGAACAAGCAGTCAATAACATAAAATCCTGATAAAACTCACTAGTTTATGGTTGTAACAAAACAAAGTTTATGGAGTATCACTACTTTTGCAAGGCACAAGCTACTCCTGTCCAGTGTTCATGTTACAACTTAATGCTGTTAAAGCCTTATACTCCCACGAAGCTCCTCACTCTTACTCCATATGCCTGTCTCTCATTTCAGTTACAATTTCAAGGTCACACATTTAATAAATTCTTCTCATCCAGTCCCATTAAAGCTCCCATTTCAAATGATTCTGTTTCCAATATGCCTTTAGGCAAAGAAAGGGGAAGGTATGCATGTGTCGGCATATGTGTAGGTTGCAACATTATGGATGACTTTGTTTTGAGACACTAATAACAGTGCACGGCTCCAGGCTGTAGACCTTTCATATGAATTCTCCCAAGAGAGACAGGAAAGAGGAAAAATAGAAGAAGAAAACATCCCAGTGCACACAGCAAGCAGAGATGTCAGTGAATGAGAGGTGGGTGTTTGTATACAATTTAAAAGTAAGATTTGATAACAGTTTCCTGAATAGTGTCCATTTTTCCCCATTGTGAAGTAAAAATGTGCTGTAAAAGGTCCCTGGACTCCTGGCAGCAGCAGTGTAGAATACAGGATAAGGATCAAGT
Source organism: Valencia hispanica (assembly GCA_963556495.2). Classification (NCBI taxonomy): domain Eukaryota; kingdom Metazoa; phylum Chordata; class Actinopteri; order Cyprinodontiformes; family Valenciidae; genus Valencia; species Valencia hispanica. Next base: position 24,869,410 of record OY747700.1, on the reverse strand, counting down.
CTAAAATAAGTGCATGCAACTCTACCTTATAACCTTGTATGCACAAATACCTGCAGTGCATCCACAATGCACCGTTAAACGTGTGAAAAATACTGCTGTCAGTATTGCTATATTATTCTGTATGGATTCAAGACCCAGTGGCCCTTTTTCTCTGTCATTATACCTGTATGAGTGATAACATTTATAATGTAGTGAGCTAGTCTGACTATCAATCACATAATCAAAAGGGACAAATATAAAATGAAATTGCATGGAACCAGTCATAAATCTCCACTTCTCTGTATATAAGCAGAGGGCATTGAAGGTGTTGTAGTTTACCCACATTTTTTGTAACAGTAGCGCCATGACTCATGCACAGCTGTTTTGTGTCTTCTACATCTATTGCAGTTGCATTTTGTAACTGAGCCAATGCAAACAGTTCCAGCTGTTTTAATAGTTGGACATGACTGTCAATTTGGTTTATTATTTTATATTAAAAGTGCACAATAAATAGGATTTCAGTAGGTTTGCTCTTAAAAACATGAACGTTCTCTGCGGCCCTGAGGTCCTCTGGCAGCCTGTTCCAGAGGTGAGGGCCATAATAATGGAAAGACGCCTCACCGTGACTGTGTGTCCTAACATTTGGGATAACAAGGAGACGGCTGCCAGAGGAGCACAGAGACCACGAAGGTTCATATGGTAAAAGCAGTTCAGAGAGATAAGAAGGCCCAAGATCATTAAGACACTTAAAAACCATTGAAAGAACCTTAAAATCAATCCTTAAACGTACGGGGAGGCAATGGAATGAATTTAAGACGGGTGTAATGTGTTCCCCCCTCCTGGTCTTCGTCAGGATACGTGCTACTGAATTTTGTAGGAGTTGTAAACTGGATATACTCTTTTTGGGAAGACCATAATCCCTTCTACGGGAGATAAAAGCATGTATCAGTGTCTCCGTATTGGCCCGAGAGAGAATGGGGCGGACTCTGGCAATGATCTTTAGTTGATTAAAAACCTATTTTAGTAATATTTGTAATGTGAGGGACAAAAGTCAGCTCAGAGTCAAAAATCACACCCAGGTTCTTCACTTGTAAAGAAGGATTAAAAGATAGTGATTGTAGTTTTGGTAAATGTTTTTTTCTCTCTGAACCTCAGTTTTGTCCTGGTGGAGCTGAAGAAAAGTTTTCTGCCATCTAGGATTTGATGTCTAAAATGCAATTAAAAAGTGCATCCATTGGCTGTGTGTCATCGGGAGACATGGAGATGTATAACTGTGTATCATCAGCATAACTGTAAAAGTTAACTCCATGTCTTTTGATGACACCCCCAAGAGGGAGCATATACAGGTTAAAAAGCACTGGGCCTAAAATTAAACACTGGGCCACACCACATGTAATCTTGTGTACCTTAGAGGAGCAGGTATCTAAACTTACCATAAACGTCCTGTCTGTGAGATAAGATGTGAACCATTTGTGAACAGCACCAGAGAGGCCAATCTGTTTTAAACAGGTTCAAATGAATAGTGTGGTCTACTGTATCAAAGGCAGCGCTTAGATCCAGTAGGACCAACACTGTCACCTTCTGGGCATCGTAGTTTAACCAAAAATCATTTAAAATCTTCAAAATATTCACCCTGAAACCAGACTGAAATTTCTCCAGGACATTGTGTTCATTAATAAAATCATTAAGTTGAATTAAAACAAGCTTTAAAGCTAAAATTTTGCTTAAAAACGGTAAGTTAGATACCGGTCTGAAAGTGTTAGGATCATCAAAATCTAAATTGCTCTTCTTCAACAGGGGCCTCACTACCGCCCCTTTAAAGGCGGCAGGAAAGATCCCCGTCCAAAGGGAGCAATTCATCAGGGTTAAAATCTCATCTCTAAAAGATCCATAAAATTGTTTAAAAAAGGAAGTGGGAATCGGGTCCAAAACACATGTGGTGGCCCAAATCATGTAAAGCACCTTGAATTGCCCTGCTGTTGAAAGTGTGCTATACAAATAAAATTGCCTTGCCTTGCCTTACTGAGGAGAAAACTTCATCAAGAGTCCCAGCTTCTACCAGGACAAAACTGTCCAGCGTTTCCTCTGGTAGAGACACACATTCAGGTTTGTCTAAAACCATGTTATGTTGAGAAGATAAAAATATTACTTCTGATGGTGTCTAGCTTCCCTCTGAAGTGGTCTGTGAACTCTTTACAAAGAGCGTTTGAGGGGTTTTTCTGAAATCCAGCAGTAGCACTGTTAAAAAGTTTGTCAATGGAGGATAAAAGGATTTTGGAATTATTTTTATATTCTGAGATGACTTTGGAAAAGTATGTGTTTGTTGAATTTCTATATAACCAGGGGGCCAAACATGGTACAACTTCTATCAGCAAAGAAGATTGTTTTTTGCAAAAAAAAAACGTATTCTTCCTGTATCTTTATTTTTTTTTACTGAACATGGAAGTGAGCACTGAGATTAGATTTACTTTACTGAATGAAATTATCTTTGATAGATAAAAAGAAAAATTAAAAAACGACTCAGAATAATTAAGCAGTAGAGGGGATTGTCAAAACGGTAATACCTGACACGATTTTACATTGCCTGAGTGAAACTCAAAAAGGACTCTATTGTGGACTCACCTTAAAATACTTGGCTCTCCCCAAACACCTCTTTGCTATTCGTATTATCTGTGATGTTCTGTTCCATTTCAGTAAGAATATTAATTAGGGGTGTCAAATTATCACGTTAATTGCAATAAATTAATTACAGCCATATTTAGCGTGCTATGTTTTTTAATCGCGTTAATAACATTTTGAATCTTTAATTTTACAGTTTCTGCATGCGAGTTCCCTTTAAATAAAACCCGTTTTATGCACTGGGCTTCATGTGCTTGAGTTGTTCGCGGATAACCACACCGTGAAATGGACAGATTGGCTGTAAACTCATCAGAAGATGACTGGCTTCCATCGTAGTGGGGAGGGCGAGGTAAGGAGGAACGGTGAGTTGCCGACAGTGTTGCCACCTTTACTATTTCTGACGAGTTTTTAGAGCCCTTGAGCGATTCTTTCTAAAAATAAAAAACAACTAGTGGCAAATCTAGCAAATTTTTATGGGGTTATTGGAAACTTTTGGGTGAAGCATGTAGCGCTGTTGCCATTCTCACCGAAAAGCGGGGCGCTCTCCCGTCTCAGAGCTCACTGCAGGCAACCAGTCTGCATCGTACACTGCAGCTACACCCGGCCGCCCAGGTCCACCCGTATGGCAAGCCATCGGTATCAAAAATAATGCAGATATTACATGTTGTTTTAACCTGTAATACAGCTGGACCCAGAGAAGATATTTACCCCACTGCGACCAGAACGCTAATTAACCGCACATGCTCGAAGCAGAAGGTTGCAGGCGCCACTTGGGACTAGTCACAAAAACATCAGAATGTAAATGGGTGGGACTGCATCTGTTCAAATCTGTTAAATACAATAAATCACTTCATAAAGCCAGTTTTTTTAACTACATGTATCAAACTTTTGTTCTACTAATATAATGTAATGAATTTAAAAGATAATACCTCAAGATGAGGGCTTTTCTCAGCAATTGTTAGGTGAGAATAAAAAAGAGATTAATTAGATTAATTAATTACAGATCATAATTAATTAATCTCAAAGTTTTTTAATCTAAGGACACCACTAATAATAATAATACATTTTATTTGAGGGCGCCTTTCTAAAACCAAAAGTCACCTTACAGAGAAGAAAAAAACCCTGAAAAACAATACATAGACAAAAAATCAACAAAACAATTAATCAAATAGCAAATTAGAAGACATACAGCAACCAAAATCAGTGTCTAAAGTGAATAAGCATGTTTAAACAGAAGGGTTTCGAGCTGTGATTTAAATAAGGGAAGAGAATAAATATTTCTGATGTCAGGAGGAAGTGAGTTCCGGAGCCGAGGAGCGACTGAAAGCTTGGCTCCCCATGGTGATAAGCTGGGCGAAAGAAACAGCAAGATGAGTGGCTGATGAAGATCTGAGAGTATGGGAGGGAGTCGCGATGTGAAGCAGGTCGCACAGATAAGAAGACGCAAGGCTATGGATGCACTTAAATGCGAGAATTAGAATTTTGAAGTTGATCTGGGATTCTATGGCCAACCAGTGAAGCTGCTGAAGAACTGGGGTGATCTGTACTCTTGAGGGAGTTATGATCAGAGTTGCAAAGCTCTGAAGGAGTTGGAGTTTATTAAGGGACTTTTTGTGAAGACCAACAAGAAGAGAGTTTCAAATGTCGATCTGGAGGGGATGAGGCTATGGGCAAGGATGGCAGCAGCAGCATGTGGAGTAAGGAAAGGACGAAGTCGGTTAATGTTACGTAAGTAGTAGTACTGTAAGCAGATATAATTAATATGAGACTGAAATGGGAGTGTATTATCAAGTATGAGACCCAGACCTCTTTAATTGAGGGGAAGGATGAATGGGGGAGGTATTGTTGTTAATGGAGAAACTGTGGAGTTTGGTAAAAGTGGAGGCTGTTGCCACGAGTAACAATTCAGTTTTATTACTGTTGACTTTGAGGAAATGCGATGAGAACCATGATCTAATCTCCATGAGAAAGTCTGAATGCAAGGAAGGTGGAAGGAAGAAATTGGGTTTGGAAAAATGTAGAGCTGGGTGTCATGTGCTTAACAATAGAAATAGATAGTACATTTATGGAATATTTGGTCAAGAGGGAATATGTAAATAATGAATAGAAGGGGCCCTAATACTGCCCCCCCCCCAGAGGCACACCTGCAGAAACTGGAAACAAAGTTTTCACTACCTTTTCAACCTTGTTTAGCTCCTCTACTTTACCTTACAGAGTAATTGTTGTTCTTATGGTCTAGCCTTTTCTGTTAAGACACTGGTTTAAAAACATTTGGAGGCACGGCAAAGTTTTTAGTTAGTTGCAGATGAAGAACATCTCAGTTTCAAACAGTATTCCAGATGCAAAATTCAAATGCCTCTGAAATAAAATTTTACACTGAATTTGTGTATTGAATTTTTGCTCCACTCTGCTGCAGCTGTCTGACTGAGTCACTGCTGTTTTTTTTACTTATTGATTTAGGGCTGTGGCTTTGGACGTCGGAAAAGAAAACACTGCCTTATCAGGCAGTTAATTGAAAGTTTTGATCATGTTTAGCCACAGGGTGAGAAGCACAAATTGATATCAACTTCTAATCTATTGTAATTTTATCTAAAATCTCTACAGAAGAACCAAACTGTTTTTGTTGAAGCATTTCCTTTATGATCTTGTGTGTAAACAGTTTACCACACAATTGTTTTGAGAGGTTACTTTATCAGTGGGGACATATTCTGGGTATGGAAAGCTAAGTAAAGGAGCCGAAAGAAACACTCAAAAAGGAATGGGATTAGTCATTATCAGCTGATAAATATCCTGATGTAAGTTCCCGGATAAAATTGGGCAGGATAGCACTAAGAGTATAATCACATTCTAAGACATTTACACGTTTACATGCGCTCAGCATGAAAAGCAATGTAATAATAATTTAGATTTTATTTATTTTTCTTTCAAGTAGATTTGCTGTAATTCTAACAATTTAAAAACTGTAAACGGAGGCATTAATATAAATATGCCAATAACTCTGGATGTATATTTGACTACTCTTCTTATCAGGAATGGCAGAACTCATTTAAGTTAGTTAGCTTCCTGGCAGGGACTCTGCTTTTAGGCATAGTCCATAAATTAAACTGCTCTATCCAATCTGAAAAACATGTTTATCTGTGTTTAGGAGCATTATCCTGTTAAATGGATACCTGCTCCAGAATTGTACCTGCCCACATGGGCAAGCCAAGTGAATTTTGAGAAAGTTTCAGCCTGCAGCATAGGCTTTCAGACCTAGGAACTCTGTAGCAGCAGTCAAGCATAGTGGTGGGAGCATCATGCTGGGGAGTTGTTTTGTTTTCAGTGGTCCTTCTTCCTTGCACAAAGTGGATGGAATAATAGAATAAAAGAAGGGGTACATCCAAAGTATTCGACTTCACCTAATATCAATAGCAAGATAGCTAAAAGTTGGACACAGTTGGGTGTTCCAACAAGACAATGATCCCAAGCACACATCAAAATTGCCTGTGGTATTGATAAAACAGGCACCTTTTATCAAAAAAGCAGCCTCTGGAATTTCTCTGGCCACCCCATTACAGAAATTGTTTGTATTATGCTTAATGATGATAATAAGGAATGCATTAAAATGTTAAACAAGAATACTTTAAGAAGTTTGGCAAAGGCAACAAGAAATGTGTACTTTCTCTGTATCTTACTGCATTTACCCAAATACTGATGGGGGGCTTTGTATGTGTATTTAGAAAAAATACACACACTCAAAATACAGAAACAAGCTCAAACTTATAAGCCCTAATTTTGTAAAATAAAATCTTTAAAGATGTATGTTTTATAATCTCTCCAGACAGACAGACAGAACAGTTCAAATAAATCATTCAAAGGCCAACACTGATATGTCTTTCATGCCGATTACAAGAACATGTTTGGAAAATCAAACAAAAAAAGTGCACTATTGCACCATACTAAATATGCAAGATGCATGTAAACATTACTGATTTATTCTAACCTGAAAAGACTCATATTTTAGCTGAACTGTTTTACAGTGTCATGACAGAAAGCAGAGTTCCCAGTACATAGCTGAGGTAAAAAGAATGAATAAAGCAGAGCCAAGGATAAACTAGTGTTGACGGTGGGGCGTAATGATTCAAATCTTCACCCTCTCTGTGCTTCTATACAAACCCTCCCACACAATAAATGGATAGAAATGAGAGGCAATAAAGGGATGGGATGAAATCATTTTCAAAGGCACTATATTTATTTTCCTCCCATTTCCCTCATTAAACGCTGCGCTCTGCTGATGACAACAACCAATACACCTGCACATAAAGCTCCATGTCGACACACAAAGCAAAGATATAAACATCATGGCTGAGATAGATCTATGCTTCCCAAAATTGAGAACAGAATATAGAGATGTGTAGCTACACATACTGTCATCTGCAAAGGTATTCACCAAACCTTATTTATTTCTCTGAATTATATGTAAGAATCCAACACATTGTAGCACAGGATTTTGAAGAGGACTTTGAACAACTTCCAAATGTTTTTACAAATAAAAGTCTGAAAAGTGTGGAGTGCATACTGTATTAATTCAGCCCCCTTCAATGCAGACTGCAAGGAAAAATTAGGTCTGCAGAGAGGATAATCTCCATTAAGGACTTCTACAGGTTTAAGGTCAGGAAAAGAGCAGCTAACATATAGTATCTACAGACCCAACACATCCTGGACACAAACTGTTTAGACTTCTACCTTCAGATTGCCAATGCCAAGCGCTATTTGCAAAAACGACAGTCATAGAGAGTTTCTTCTCCCAGGCTGTTTTTTAGATGAACACAGAGAACAAATTACAGCCTGAGTAGTCAGCTACTCTGCTGTGAAATAAAATAAACTTATTTGCTTATTTATGTGCATGGGTGTGTGTGTGTGGTATGAACTATATGTTATTTGCGTTTAGAAAAGTTATAAATGGGTTCCAGATCTCTTCAAAAGCTAAAATATACTTCCTTTTCTGAGCATTAATTTTCTCCATTGTAATATAGTCAGATAATAAATGAATCCAGTGAGTAATGTGACATGAAGTCTTTGCTTTCCAGTTTTGGAGGACTACTTTCGTAGCGACAGCTAGAGAAATAAGCAACTGATTTTTGAATTTAGGTGGAATGACTAATTTAGAGAGATCACCTAGAAGACAGAGTGGAGCTGAAGCTGGGACTCTGCAGCCCAGGATGGTGGAGAGTGTCTCCGTAAAAGTGATCCATAGTGAGTGAACTAGTTGGCAAAGCCAGATGGCAAAACAATAGTTGTATGTGCTGCCTAAGGTGCATTGTGTGCAGATATCTGAATGAGCAAGTCCCATTTTAAAATTTTTGCTTTGAGTGATGCGAGTTCTGTGAATGACGTTGTATTGTAAAAAAAAGCAGGTTGGTGTTTGTGGTCATGGAGAAGATGTTTTTGCTGATTTGTTCTTTATATTTAAAGGAACGGCTGTACATACACATATATGTACACGCTGTTCCTTTATCCTTTATTTTATTTGCTCTAAAGTTAATATTTTTTATATTTAATGTCTGCATGCTGTGAGCGCTTAAAACTGAGGTTACGTTTTTTGTTTGAGTACGGATTTCTAGCCAATGAAGCGGAGTCTGATCCCCATAGTTGCAGAACTATCTTTCCTTCCAATAACAGCTGCAAGTCTTTTGGGATATGACTCTATCAGCTTTTTGAAAGTTGGCTTTTACATCACCACATTTGCTTGAACTTTAACCTCCAATGGGGAGAGGCAGTGGGTTATTTACATTTTTCTCTATTCTGTTCCACAAAAGGACTTAAAACTATACGTACAGTGGCTTGCAAAAGTATTCGGCCCCCTTGAACTTTTCCACATTTTGTCACATTACAGCCACAAACATGAATCAATTTTATTGGAATTCCACGTGAACAACCAATACAAAGGGGTGTACATGTGAGAAGTGGAACAAAAATCATACATGATTCCAAACATTTTTTACAAATAAATAACTGAAAAGTGGGGTGTGCGTAATTATCCAGCCCCCTTTGGTCTGAGTGCAGTCAGTTGCCCATAGACATTGTCTGATGAGTGCTAATGACTAAATAGAGTGCACCTGTGTGTAATCTAATGTCAGTACAAATACAGCTGCCCTGTGACGGCCTCAGAGGTTGTCTAAGAGAATGTTGGGAGCAACAACACCATGAAGTCCAAAGAACACACCAGACAGGTCAGGGATAAAGTTATTGAGAAATTTAAAGCAGGCTTAGGCTACAAAAAGATTTCCCAAGCCTTGAACATCCCACGGAGCACTGTTCAAGCGATCATTCAGAAATGGAAGGAGTATGGCACAACTGTAAACCTACCAAGACAAGGCCGTCCACCTAAACTCACAGGCCGAACAAGGAGAGCCCTGATCAGAAATGCAGCCAAGAGGCCCATGGTGGCTCTGGATGAGCTGCAGAGATCTACAGCTCAGGTGGGGGAATCTGTCTATAGGAAAACTATTAGTTGTGCACTGCACAAAGTCTCTAGATGTGCAAAGCTGGTAGAGACATACCCTAAAAGACTGGCAGCTGTAATTGCAGCAAAAGGTGGTTCTACAAAGCTTTGATTTAGGGGGCTGAATAATTAAGCACACCCCACTTTTCAGTTATTTATTTGTAAAAAATGTTTGGAATCATGTATGATTTTTGTTCCACTTCTCACGTGTACACCACTTGGTATTGGTCTTTCACATGGAATTCCAATAAAACTGATTTATGTTTGTGGCTGTAATGTGACAAAATGTGGAAAAGTTCAAGGGGGCCGAATACTTTTGCAAGCCACTGTATATTGTGGATTCTAAGTAGGCAAAACATGTAGCAGGTTATCAACAGCTGGGTGATTTATGGATCTAAATTTTGAGAGACAGGCACATTTTTCCACAGATCACAGCTCTCATGTGGTCAAAGGATCACACAGAGAGACTGTCTGCCTATTCTTTAGTCAACTTGTTTGTGTGAAGGGTTTGATGGGGAAAAAGGTCGGAGGAAAGGATTTGGAAAAGAAAAAAAAGATGTTGACAGGGTAAACTTTGTGAAATCATGAACCATGTGATGTAAATGCCTTTATTAGCAGTTTTGAATGAGGCTCTGTTCTCTGATTGGCCGTACCTGTCTGAAATATCATGAAGAAGAGTGCACTAGAATAATACCTTTCAAAGCAAATTCATAAACTGTACATCACATTTTGAGGTGTGAAAATTTGTATACGAATCATTTGCATAAGAATTTAATAATTTCTCTTTTACAACACACACAAGTGTTTATGATGACTTGTAAGCAATTTACCTTTCAACTTTGTAATAAAATAATTTCAAATAACAATGTTAATAACAGATCAAGAATGAATTTTGATTTCCACCGTTGTTTTCATTTGTTTTCTATTAATTTTTAATTGAAAGTAAGAAAATAGGGTCTAATTTAGCGCTCACATGATTGAGCCCTGCGGAATGTGAAAGTTTCTTTCTCCAAGGTGGAAATTTATGAGGAATAATATAATGCTGCTGTCATGTCAGAAGCTTTTCAAAACCTACAATGACATAATGTCACCCAACTGAAGAATGCATTATATTAAATGAATCCTGAATTTAAGAGCTCACTCAATTTAATAGGCAGGTAACTCAGGGAAGCTTAAAATGCTTTTAAAGACAAGAATGGTGAAATCTTTCTCAGGTACTAAAGCTCATGAATGGAAAAAGTGACCTAACCAGGAGTGTTTTTCCACGATACTGCGTGCAAATTGCAAAATGGGGAGTTTCAACCCCCCACCCCCCTCATTAAGGTAACAACAGAAGGTTGACAAAACATGTCCATGTTAATGTATCCGTATTCATCTTTCCTGTACATTTGTCTTTCCTCTTATGTTTAACTCGAGTTGATCATTAAAAGGTACTGCAGACATAAAATTACAGACAATAAACTGACATCGGGTATATGAAGCTGAGTTTTATTTACAAACTCTGATATAATTAATATAAAAATGCCTTGACTCAGGTGCAATACTTGGAATTCAATTGGAATTTCCTATAGCCATTCATACTAAACATAACCTGGAACTGTAGCAAAGTATGATTACCAAAGCTTTAAAGAGTGAAACTTGTCATCCAATTTTTAAAAATCTCAGACTGAGAATTGTTGTAAACTGTTCAAATGTTCAATAACTCTTTTTTTCTTTTGTAGAATGGGCCATACTCTGTCCGCTGGGCTCTGTAATGAGCAAACACTTAAGAGGCTGCTGGGAGGATCAGCTGTGAAGAAGAGACTTGTATTTACATAAATTACAGCAGAATTCAGCCTTTTATTTTCTCCTGTTCCCCTCCTTCCCAAATCGTACCCCCCATCTCTCTCTGCACACATCAATGCATTCCTGCTACTGTTGTGATCTTTAGTGCATGAAATCTGTTTCCTTTAAAGGGCCAATATGCTCACTTGCAAATTACAGAACACTGGTTCTAATATTGTCTGTATTAGTTTTACAGTATAATTAGTGTCACAGGAGGAAGTCATCTGATAGTTTATTTTCAATCTGAGCAGCATCACCTGTCAAAGAGTACAGCAAAACAACAAACACAATTTAAAGTGGAATTTGTTGTTTTGATTGATTACACTCATAATCTCACTTCGTTTACTTTCCTATCTGATAAGCAGGCTTATAAAAGCACAATACGTTATGATCGTTTAGTCGTCTATAATGTCTAATATAAAATGGAGGTTTTACTGCTTGTCAATATGTGTAATGTGCTGCAGTCTCTGTCTAACAAGCAGGATCCTTTGGAGGCTAAAGGGAGCATTAATCTCAGAGGGTAATATCTGCTTCGATCGGGCTTTGAAATCTTTACTGTTTTCTCTTTTCCTCACGCTCCTCTCTTCTCGTTTAGATCCACATCACTTATCTCAAACGTTTTATTATCTCTTTACTCTCCTTTTTCAGAAAGGCTCAGAAACTTTATCTTAGTATGCTAGACAATGTGTCATGTTGCAGCACAGCTTCTGGTTTCTTCTTTTTTCTCTCCATTGTTAACATCACCTGAGGTTTAGCTGGCACTGCTCTCGCCCAATACCCACACCTGTCAAAGCTCACCTCTTGTGGGCGATTTCTGCTGCCCACAGTGTTCTCACACATTGTGGCTTTAACAAATCTCCTAAACTCCTTGTGTAGTGATCAGTTATGGCTCTCAGGTTTCCAAAGCCAACACTTGGCAGCCACACTTAACTAATCCATATGCTTATACAAATGCTGGATGACATATTTCTTTAGCCTGCGGATAGTGCTATAACAAATTGACTGTATGTAAGCTGGACCGGTTGCCATGAATCAATGTCACAACAGAAATACTGAAGGGAAACACCGTGATTCTGAGAGCTACTGTTTATTATTAGGCAAAGCACTCAAATGTGCAAATAGCCCCCCACACATTAACCCTCAAATGTTCTGTATTTGAATAAGTCGCTGTGAACTGATGGGTCATTTGTCATCTAGCAACATTGTGCTATAATTATACTCTAGTTTCCAATTTTCGACTCTGCATCCAGTGACTGAAATGTTTATGAAGCACGCTGTGGAGGGCTTTGTCAACCATTATGGCTGAACGTGGATGGCTGTTATGCATTTGCACCAACTCAGGAGAGCCTGGGGGTTTTGTTCTAAGGGAAGTTAAGATGGGATAATGTTTTAATAATGATTCCCCTGGAGAAATTGGATATGGCAGTTGCAAAGAGTGTGAAATGTAAAGGTTTGTGGACAACAGGACATAATGTGTTTTTTTTATGCTGATCAGTTTAAAAATATGTTTCGCCTTCCTCAGTGTTACATTTTATAGTTAATATTTACAATGCTGTAGATAAAAAAAGATTGGATCTTAAAGTGTACACACTCCTGTTAAAATGCCAGTTTTGGGTAATGTGAAAAAATACAAACATTAAACCATGTTTTTGGACAAAAAGCTGGAAGAGGAAATAAAAGAGGTATAACAATCTGGCTGCACAACTGCAAACCCTGAAACTAATATAGAGTGAAGTGCCATTTATTTCAATGTCACTATTCAGTCTTCTTCAGTCATCTACCAAATATTGGGAATCAGAATTACCGGATATAAACTTCTGTTTAATTTGAGCAAATAGCAGTGTAACTTAAACTAGACAAGAACTGGTCAGGGTTGTTGCCAATTCAATTCAATTCAGTTTATTTATATAGCGCCGATTTACAACAGATGTAATCTCAGGGCATTTTACAAGAAAGGTCATTTCAATACAATCATACAAACATTCCACTCAGTTTAAACTTTTAATTAGTTTTCTATTTAAAGAATCCCATCAGATTGCATTGAGTCACTGACTGGCAGTTGCGCCCCGTTGATGCAGACTCCAACCACAGCAATCCCTCATACTGAGCAAGCATGTAGCAACAGTGGAGAGAAAAAAACTCCCCTTAAACAGGAAGAAACCTCAAGCAGAACCTGGCTCAGTACGAGCGGACATCTGCCACAACCAAGGCCGCCTTAATGCACGGGCCAACCGGGGAGGTGGCCAGGGGCCTATGACGCTCAGGGGGCCTATCATTTCAGGTAAGAAAAAACCCCCCAAAAGAAACGTTTTATTACTTGTCAGGTTTTCTGCCAATCATCTTATATGCTAATTTAATGCTGCTGATTGATCCAAATTACAAGTCACCCACGTGCCCTCTAAAGTTCCCATTGCACCATGAGCTCACCAATCAAACAATTTAGACAATTTCAGGGCATGGTCATCTGAATGTAAAGAAACATTGCAAAATGTCGGGGAAGAAATTTGAGAGCAGTGCTCAGAAAAGAAAAGCGATTCGTGAGAAGGAGCTTTGAGACAAAGAAATAAGAAAGAAATTGCCTAAGCTGACAGAATTCTTTAAGTCAGCTAAAGAAGTTGGACATAGCTAGCTCTCTGACACACCTTGCAGAGAGGAGGATGCAGCAGCAGCACCTGTAGGCATGGAGCAGCCAGCGCAGCAGGGAACCGCAGGTGAGGATACGCAGCCAATAGGAGCGAGACATGGGAGTTTTCCACTGCAGGTTTTCGTTTTTTTTCACTTTTTCTTTTCTAAATACACACTGGATATTTTAGTTATTTTGGAAATACAGTTATATCACAGTGGATTATTATTTTCAGTACGGAAAAAACAAAGGTAAGGAAAAATTGATGCTCTTGTTTTTCAAATGCTGTAGCCTACATAGTTTTGGGCTTATTTTGCTGCTTATTTGCTGAAATTTGCACGTAGCGTGATGAAACTTGCAGCTTTAGAATCTGTGAGATGCTGGCTTTCATGGAAGGCAAAGTTTGCTCGGTTCTGTTCGGCAGAGTGACCGACAGGTTCGGTTGAATGTGTTCACGTAAAAATCACAAAATAGCACAACTGCTCTTTTAGTTGCTTGTTATTGTTTCTGGGTGTGGAGGTCACAGAAAATATTTATGAGTCTTTAGCTGAGATTCTGAGGTTTATAATGATAGGACATGCTTAGCAATCAGTGACCACAGGTCAACTAAATTCGGACATTTCCCCCCCCCCCCCTTCCCCCACAGTGACCCGGCGGCGGGCCTGTGGGGTGGAACAGGTTAAATGTAAATCACTCAGCACTTGCTGACACATTGGCCATATTGCTGCCCATGGTGCTGAAAGGTGTTCTTGTATAGCTATCCTATTTAGGACCTTTTCTGGCATATTCGCTAACCTTCTGAAGACCGATGGACCATGTAGGGACCAAAGCCCGGTCCTAATGTGGTGGACCCCCTTTTTTAGGGTTAGGGGTTAGGTTTAGAGGTATGGTGTGAATTATGTTTTGGTTAAGGTTAGGGTTAGGAATAAACTGGTAATGGTTAGGGTTAGGGTTAGGCATAAATGTAGCTATTAAAATGAATGGAAGTCAATATAAAGTGTTTGGGCTACTGAGCCTCCCTGCCCCGGGGCCTATCAGCTGGTTACGGTGGCCCTGGCCAAGACCATCTGGGGGTTCGAGAAGACAGGGCAGAGTATTCTCTGACAGACAGACAGACAGAGCAGTTGATAACAGGACACAGGGGATGCTAAGTTACTTGGATGCCCCCCGTCCAACAGGGCATTGCAGCTAAGCAGGATACCAGACCAGGTGTACCTTCTATGGAGAGAATAACACTGACAGAAAACAAAGTTACCAGTCAGAATAACAACAAATAATGCAACTGAAGAGTAGTAGAAGAGAAAAGTAGCAGAGTTAAGAAAAGTGGTAAGTCTGTCCTCCAGTCTAAGACTCTAGCAGCATAACTACAGAGATAGCTCAGGATGACCTTAGCCACTCTAACTATAAGCTTTATCAAAAAGGAAAGTTTTAAGCCTGGCCTTAAAAGTAAACAGAGTGTCTGCCTCACGGACTAAAACTGGGAGCTGGTTCCACAGGAGAGGAGCCTGATAACTAAAAGATTTGCCTCCCATTCTGCTTTTAGATATACTAGGAACCACAAGTAAACCTGCAGTCTGAGAGCGAAGTGCTCTGTTAGGAACATATGGAACAATCAGATCAGTAATGTATGATGGAGCTGGATTATTAAGGGATTTATTTGCAAGAAGGAGGATCTTAAATTCTATTCTGGATTCAACAGGCAGCCAATGAAGGGAAGCTAAAACAGGAGAAATGTGATCTCTCTTTTAAATATTTATCAGAACTCCTGTTGCCGGATTTTGGATCAACTGAAGGCTTTAAATTACATTTTGTGGACTTCCTGATAGTAATGAATTACAGTAGTCCAGCCTTGAGGTAACAAATGCATGGACAAGTTTTTCAACATCACAGCTAGACAGGATGTTTTTAATTTTAGCAATATTCCTGAGGTGAAAGAAGGAAATCCTAGAAACCTGTTTAATATGGGAATAGAATGTCACATCTTGGTCAAAAATAACGCCGATGTTCTTTACGTTATTACTGGAGGCCAATTTAAATCCAGATGAAGTGATTGACTAAGCAGTTTCTTTTTTAGAGCTTCTGCCAAGAAGCCAAAAGTAGCACTGAAATTGCTAAAGGAGCTTCTGGAGAATATTGGTTAGGTTCTAAATTGGACAACAATGCAATATAATTTTCCATGTCAGCTTATACATTACCTTATCACAATATATGTCATTTCAATGCCCTTCACAAGACAAACAGGTCAATTTTAAAACTATATAAATTAATACATTTCATATCAATCCAATCTAGTTATTGAAAGATTTATATTCGGTTAGACACAGTTTAGTATTGTAATGGGAAATACAATACAGTCAATTTCAGTTATAATTCCAATTGATTAAAAGGTTGTCTATCACTAAAAAAATCACAGCACATTACTTCAAGTCATTAACTTTGCAACAGTCTCTCCTTCTGAGCAACAGGTGGAAAAATTTTATATGAAGTCAAAGTAGTACTTTCCTTCCAAAGCAAACACCAACCATCTTACAAAATCTTGTGGGAGAATATTTTACACTCAGGTGAACCCAAGGCTTTAACCAACCAAGAGGTAAGTTTGGCATTAAAAGACAAAATTCAATACTGAAAATTCTAAGCCCACATGGAAGTATGGTGGTGGCAGCGTCATGCTCTAGCATTCCTTTTCTTAAGATGAAACTGCTTTTTTAGTCAAACTAGATGACATTATGAACATCCATCCATCCATCCATCCATCCATCCATTATCTATACCCATCCATCCTCTGAAGGGTTGCGGGTGGCTGGTGTCTATGTCCAGCATTCATTGGGCAAGAGGCGGGGTACACCCTGGATAGGTTGCCAGTCCATCGCATTATGAACACTTCCACCTAAAACATTCAACGTGTTTCAGTAATCATCCTAAATCCAAGCACACGTTCAAGTCTACGATGGGCCAGTTTTACCACACTAAAGCTTAGGATAGAGTCCAGAGCTAAAGCCAATAGATAATCTGTGGGATCACCTGAGGAGGGGAGTGTTCAAAAAAAATAATCATAATGAGAGTTAGATTTGAAAAACATTTTCAAGGTAGAGTGGGCTAAAATTGACTGATCAACAGGTGGGATGCTAACAAATTCCTATTTAAGAAGACTGAATGTGATGATTAACTAACAAAAGTACCAGTTTGAGGGTTATGCATGTTAATTCTAAAGCAACCTTTCAAATTTTTTTTTACACATCTTTCTCGATAACATTTTACCTGGAGTGTATACATTTGTGCAATTTCCTTTATACATGGAAACATGCATACATTAAATCACCTTTGTAAATATAATGCAACCATTTCAATAGTTTTTTTTTTTACAAAAGGGACTTTGGTATTATAAGAGGACCAGTTCGAAACAAAGAATTAAATGGTCCCACATGCTATTTATAATATCTGCCGTATCTCCCAAGACTAAATACTATTGCAACATTAACTTACTTTTATAACTACCAATTCATGTCTGAACAAAACAACTACCTTGTTAAAAAAATCGCTCTTAAATTATTGATAATAAACTCTACTTATCTATGTGACTTCACTGTTTTGTGTGAAATCGTCTTCTGTTTTTAAAGGTTTAAAGATCTAAACACAACATTTGCGTAGGTATTTCTACGAGTCCAGGTTCAAGAATGCATGAAGCAATGAGTAAATGGAATTGTGGGGTGTTGTGGGTCATGGCGTGACGCTGATGGAGCGAGACAGCAATCATGTGTTAAATCACTGCCTGGGTCTCCTCTGCTCTCTGTTGCTTGTAATGCAGTGCCTGAAAACAAGATAGACAGAAATAGGGAGATAATCCCCTCCGTTTCCTCACTCAAACAGAAATCACCCCTTATCTCTGTCACATCCTCCTCTGGGAAACCAGTCAACACGTTAGATCGGTTTGATCAAATCTTATAAAACAAAAAAAAAAATGAAGAGAATTCTTACTACCCAATATCTCTGAACGTCGGCCAAGCTCATTTTACTGCTACAAAGCTGAAGTTTGATTTGAATAATCAGCTTGATTTTCGTTCTACAGCAAAAAAAGGGAATTTTCTACCTCAACACACGTACCCACCTGCTTTACCGTGTGAGTGTGCCCACTCTTGTGCACACTGAAGGGTACAACGTGAATGACGATTCGTGGCAAACAGAAAAGAGCCTGTTGTTGAAACTGAAAAAACAAAACAAGTGGGACATATGAAGAAGTGGGTCATGTGCAAAGGATGCAGACAATTAGCTTCTAAAGTTATCTGCAGATTTTTGCTTACGTGTGCACTTTTTTAGACTCACTGACAGTAATGGAAATAATAGCTAATCATCTCCACACATTTCCGACCATACCTTCACTGTATGCTGTGTCGTACTTCCTCATTTCACCACTTATATTCTTTTACAGGCGGACTTTCAACCCTTTATCATTTTAATGACCTGTAAAAGCAAAATGGGCTTTATGGGCTGCAAAACAACGGGGAGGCGAGGGGTGGTGAGGTTATTTAATTGCTTTCTTAATCAATTATGTGTGTCTCTGGGCAAGTGTAATTAAGGCCCAACATATGTTGCTGACCATTATGTCCAAATTCTTCACTGACACAATTTGTCAACACCGTAGTTTGAGTCAGGAAAATATCAACAATGTTTATATGTATGTGTGGTGGAGACTGACTTACAGTGTGTCTCCTTGCTTCCTGGCTCTATTTTACAGGACTGGGTCTCTGTGCATTTGGACTGTGCCTTTTAAGGCCTACGGGCGGATCGAGACTTAAAGGAAAGCTTTTCTCTTTCTTTTCTGTGCCTCTCTAGGTAATTGTGCCGAAGCACAGAGAGACAGAAGGCAGGCACAACCCCGCCAAGGGGATCAAGCGGAGAGAGCAACATAAATTCACCTCTGCTCTTGTAGTCCAACCAGAGAATTAAAGACAGACAGTGGGATAAAAGATAAAGACAAAACCAAAACAGGAAGAAAAAACACAGAATCAACCTCAAAGAAATGTGGATTCGTGGGACTATTTTTGCATATGTACAATGAGCTAGCTTAAAGGTTTACATATGCTCATCATTGGTAATCATTGGTATAAATGCCATCGTAATTTTTATAATTTTAATGACTTATAAAAAATCGTTTTTGCCAAGGTGGAATGATTGGACAACATACATGTTTAATCAAACTGAACAGGATTGGTAGACTTAATAATGATTGATTGTTTTTGAGGGCACAGACTCGGTTTTTTAAGTGTAGCTTGTGAATTTTAATAGGGTTGAGGTCAGCCTAGTCCATAAGCTTAATGTTAGCCTCGTTTATCCATTCAAAAACCTGCTTTGATATATATGTGGGATCATTTTCCTGTTGGAACACCCGACATTATGCACATTTCGAACTGCCCGCAGTTGATTTGAAATTGATGATTTTAGAGGTACACTTCTTGTCTTCATTAATTATCTATTATGAAAAGATCCCTCAGCATGACGCTGCCCCCATTACATTTGACTGTTGGTTCAGAGTTCTTGGGCTTAAAAGCCTAATCTTGAATGTTCCAAACACTGAATTTTCAGCAGCTTCCAGTAAAAAAAAAAAAAATATTAACCAGCTGAATTTCTTAAGCAGTTGTCTTTCGTTAAGGGTGGAAGTTAGGGTCAGATGGTTGAGAATTATACAGAGTTTAGTATTAATATGTTTTTGGGTCAATGATCCCAAAGACAGGTCATGTAATGTATAACAGGCTAGCATTTAGTATTCTGGCAGGCCTGACTTGAACCACATAAAAAATTTATAGAATACAATCAAAAGCAAGGTCCATGCTTGGAAAACAACCAGTTCGGAGCAAATCTACAATTTCTATTTATGCCAGAAAATCTGTCATTACATCTATTCAATCTATTACAAAATCTATGATTTTCTATTAATGGCTACAAAAAGTGTGGATTCTCTGAAACCAAATATTAGCGGAGATGTGTGTACATACCTATTCGAGCCTATGAGTGTAATTTGAAGACCGTATACATTAGAGAAACTTTACAATGATTTCAAACTTGTGCATCCCTGACTAGAGGTGTACGCACAGTTTTTTAAAACTTATTTTAAATGAATGGCCTGAACTATCTCTTTTATTGGGTTCAGTTTGGGTTAGTCTCTGGGCTCTGGGGAGCTGGCAGCTTAAGGATGTCCTGATCAATACGTCAAACCCCGAGCCGAGCTGAGGCGGGGCACTGCAGCAAGGGCACAGACACATACTTTAAGGCAGATGTAAAAGTGGAGACAATTACAGATAAAGGTTTGGAGTCAGTCTGAAGAGAGTAACGGTGCTAAAACTGCAAGAAAATCTCACAGTAGATGAGATTTCCGAAACTATAATGGAAAGGAGAGCAAAAAACTCCAGAACACATCTTCCCTTTTGTGCTTTGTTGCAGCTGTTCTATAATTTCATTTCCCTATGGCACTGAGTGCTCTATAATGTTTTTCTTTCTCAAACACTATCTCAAATAGTTGCCTGTAATCGGCACAAATAATCCTCTTTCATGAACCGCAGCAGTGATAGTAACAGTGCTGATTAAAGTATCATACAAAATGTATGTGGAGAAATCCTCTTATGGCCAAAACATGCTGATCTAATTCAATCAAGGATCTGATACGGCAGATGAGGACTGAAAAGTGATTTGTAAGAAGAGAAGTGAGCATGAGGAGGAGTGTGTGGGTTAGCTTCAGAAAGGGTGTGGGTGAGGGATCTACCCAGCATTCTTGGATAGGAATCTTTGATGGTTTGCAACTTAGGTAGCAAGTTGAAACACAGTCATACATGCAGGCGTATCATGATGACAAGCTTGGTGTTGCTGTCAGCATGTAGAACTGAAATTAATCTTTGAAAACCCACTTATTTCAAATCATGACTCCCTCCTCTCCAATGCCTTCCTTTATCCCTTTTCTCCTAGCATCCTTGATCCGATCACAAAGCTTCTCCTGGGATTCAAAGCATTTACACAAAAAAAATCCAATAGGTCCTTCTCTTTCTGTCTTTTTCTTTACCCCTGTGATTACCTTTTTTTGCCTGCAAAGGGTTTTGCCTCATCTGACAAACAGTCGAGACATCACAGAGATCCAATTACAAAGGCAAAGGACATGAGAACACTGACACATGGAAGAAGATGCACAGAGAAACATTTAAAAAAATTGTGTTTGTAATAGGCTTGCCTTCTGAGAGAGCTGTCCCCATGCATCTGTGCATAACAAAAAGTGTAATCACACAAGTCTTTTGAATCAATTCCCCTTACACATTAGATGATACATATTCGCTGAAGCGTAAAAGGCTTTGAATTCCAAAGCAAGATTTATTTATGCTGTCATTTTTCAGGGAGAAGGCTTGAAAACTCAGTTATCTCTCTGAACCCCAGAATGTACTGTAAAGTAAATGAGGTTTGCTGTCTGCTGGCAGGAATGTAACACAAAACTAATATGCAGTTTGTACTTGATGTCACTTGGAGGTCCGTCAGTGTGCCTACAAGTACAGCTGCCTGCAAGGTCACTCACATTTTAAGAAATACTTGTATGTCCTTTGTGGGTAAGTGTCCTCCAAACTACCACAAAAAGCACCATCTATCTGCACAGAACCACCAGAGACAATTGTAGAACCAAATTAGAGCATACAGTCGTGGCCAAAGGTTTTGAGAATTACATAAATATTAGAAATTGGAAAAGTTGCGAAACGCGTGCAGCCATCATTGCGTTGCATAAAAATGGCTTCACAGGCAAGGATATTTTGGCTACTAAAATTGCACCTAAATCAACAATTTATAGGATTATCAAGAACTTCAAGGAAAGAGGTTTAATTCTTGTTAAGAAGGCTTCAGGGCGTCCAAGAAAGTCCAGCAAGCGCCAGGATCTTCTCCTAAAGTGGATTCAGCTGTGGGATATGACAGCCACCAGTGCAGAGCTTGCTCAGGAATGGCAGCAGGCAGGCGTGAGCGCATCTGCACGCACAGTGAGGCGAAGACTTTTGGAAGATGGCCTGGGGTGTCAAGAAGGGCAGCAAAGAAGCCACTTCTCTCCAAAAAAACATCAGGGACAGATTGATCTTCTGCAGAAAGTATGGTGAATAGAGGACTGGGGCAAAGTCATATTCTCCGATGAAGCCTCTTTCCGATTGTTTGGGGCATCTGGAAAAAAGCTTGACCGGAGAAGAAAAGGTGAGCGCTACCATCAGTCCTGTGTCATGCCAACAGTACTGATGGTAGCGCTCACCTTTTCTTCTCCGATGAAGCCTCTTTCCGATTGTTTGGGGCATCTGGAAAAAGGCTTGACCGGAGAAGAAAAGGTGAGCGCTACCATCAGTCCTGTGTCATGCCAACAGTAAAGCATCCTGAGACCATTCATGTGTGGGGTTGCTTCTCATCCAAGGGAGTGGGCTCACTTACAATTTTGCCCAAAAACACAGCCATGAATAAAGAATGGTACCAAAACACCCTCCAACAGCAACTTCTTCCAACAATCCAACGACAGTTTGGTGAAGAACAATCCATTTTCCAGCACGATGGAGCACCGTGCCATAAGGCAAAAGTGATGACTAAGTGGCTCGGGGGACCAAAACGTTGAAATTTTGGGTCCATGACCTTGAAACTCCCTAGATCTTAATCCCATTGAGAACTTGTGGTCAGTCCTCAAGAGGCGGGTGGACAAACAAAAACCCACTAATTCTGACAAACTCCAAGAAGTGATTATGAAAGAATGGCCCAGAAGTGGATTGAGAGCATGCCCAGTCGAATTGCAGAGGTCCTGAAAAAGAAGGGCCAACACTGCAAATACTGACTCTGCATAAATGTCATGTAATTGTCAATAAAAGCCTTTGAAACGTATAAAGTGCTTGTAATTATATTTCAGTACATCACCGCAACAACTGAAACAAAGATCCAAAAGTTGTTTTGCAGCAAACTTTGTGAAAACTAATATTTGTCATTCTCAAAACCTTTGGCCACGACTGTACAGACATAGACAGAGCAAAAGAAAATCTCTCCCAAGACCTGCCTGACTCTCTAAATTAGAATAATCTTTATTCAAAAAGTATTCCTATTTGATCACATTACATCCACAAACGTCAAAGTAATTTTGGGGAATTTTTAGTACATTTTTGGTCATCATGGACTGATGAGCTGTTCAGGGTGTATCCTACCTCTTGATCAGAATTGTCTCATATCTAATGCAGGTCATCTTCTCATCTTTTCATCTATACTACCTACGCATGTTAAAAAATTGCATCTCATCAGCATCATAATGATTCCTCCACGTTCCACACCATACAGTGTGATGAGTGGGTTGATGTTCACAGATAATGCTTTGCATGTAAGTCAGAAAGTTCAGTTTTGGTCAGCTAACTGGAGAATCCTAAATCTACATTAGTTCTGTGGCCTGTACGTTGCTGGAGGTAATCTCTACATTGCACTTTTCATGGCTTTCTTTCAACAGTTGTTTTTTTCTTGCATCTATTTCTCAAACTCCCGATTTGTGGAGTGCACAGCAAGTAGCTGTTGATTCTCCCACCTAAGCTAGGGATCTCTGTAGCTCTGTCTGAGTTAACACTAGCCTCTTGGCTGCTTCTTTGATTCCTGCCCTCCTTGCCTGGACTGCAAGTTTAGGTGGACGACCATGTATTAGTAAGTTTGGTTGTGCTTTGGGAATTGTTTTATCACCTAACGCCACTTTTAACCTCTCCATAACTTTATCCATAACGTGTCTGCGGCGTTTGTTGGTTTCCATGATGTTTAACAATCTTAACTGACAAAATTCTGAGGGCTCAACAGAACAGCCACATTTACAGAGAGATCAAATTACATACAGCTGGAGGCAGTTTACTAATTCGGTGATTCCTGAAGGTAATTCATTGCACAGGAGTATTTTTTGGAGGGGTATCTAAGTAAAGTGGGTTCAAGATAACTATAAACTTCACTTTTTAGATTTTTTACATAAACGTTATACGTGTAAAGTGATAAAATGTGAAAATACCCTGTCAGTCACATTATTCCAGCAGCTCTTTGTCATCCTGCAGCAAATTCAGAACCTCACTGTGGCCAATTAACGTTGCTTATGGTCACAAACACACAAATATTACGTCTTCAGAGCCTGAGCCTGTCAGTACCAGCTGTCAATATTATAACTGGCTTGGAGAGAAGTGACCAAGCTTGAAAGGATTCTATACCATGTGCCCCTGTGGATCCACAGTGTGTAACAGCACAGGTTGATAAGGAATCCGATGAGCTAGCATGAAATGGCTACTATTGACCGCTGTGGCAAGTGGTGAGTGACAAGATGTTTTTCTGTGTTCAAGTTTCATCTCTCCAAGGGGAAGCTCAGACAGCTCCAAGAGAGATGAACATGGACTGTAATCAGTCACTTTACTGTTCATGCTTTGACTGTGTCTGCCGAATGAGCCAACAGACCATTGCCTCTGTAATTAGCCAAGCAAAAGCAAAAGGAAAAGAGGTAACGCACAGAAACACTATCTCATCCACAATTAGCTAGAACACTTTAATTAGCAATGTGATTAAAGACAGAGAGGCAGAAAATCCCTCAGCAAGTTTCTCAGCCTCCCACTCCCTGCAAACTCTGATGAGAGTGAGTCCGACTGGAGCTGCGTTTGCGTTTTTTTCCTAAACAAATATGTGTGGAGGACTGTGGTCTATCTGGGCTTAAACTAACACCGCTCAGCACTTACACAGAGGATCAGGACACAGGAGTTGACGACAGCAAAAAGGGAGCAGAGCTACAAAACATATTTAACATTTACCTGTCTAAAATGAACTTTGCTTAAAATCTTTCCTATGTACAAATGCTCGTATCTTAGCAGAAGTGAGTAGAAATGAATCAGAAAGACAATCATATTTGGAAGTAGCCTACTTCTTTTTAAACTAAGATCACCAAAGGTATTAGTTAGGTGGTGAGCATTTGCTTTGTTGCAAATGATGTCACTATCCCCCACATCAGGGATTCTCAAAGTCCAGCTGAGGCGTAACTGACACCCATGTGTGAGTGACCTGAACATGGCACACTGCTATAACACTACTCATTAATATTGACTATGTTCAAAGAAAAGTGCTTACTTTATGTACAGTAATAGGAGAAGTGAGTATAAGCATTTACAGTTAAGTTTAGAATTATTCATACCAACAAAAGAGTTTGTTTTTATTAAATCATTAGGATTCGTTTGCTTCTATGTAAGGCAAGGCAAGGCATGGCAATTTTATTTGTATAGCACACTTTCAACAGCAGGGTAATTTAAGGTGCTTTACATGATTTGGTGATTTAGAAGAAACACATAAAAGAAACACACATTACACATGATACACAATAAAGCAAGAGAAAAATAAAATAAAAAAAGCAAGAGAGCATGAACACATTTCATACATATAACATCAAGCATTTACTCAAAGGCAATTCTAAACAGATGGGTTTTTAGTCTCGATTTAAAGCAGTTCAGAGTTTCAGCAGCTCTACACTCGTCAGGAAGTCTGTTCCAGATAAGGGGAGCATAGAAACTGAAAGCTGCTTCTCCATGTTTAGTTCTGAGTCTAGGGATGTTTAGTAGGCTAGAGTTGGAGGACCTGAGTGGTCTTGGTGGTTGGTACCATGACAACAGGTCTTCAAAATATTTGGTGCTAAGCCATGTAATGATTTATAAACTAGTAAAAGTATTTTAAAGTCTATTCTCTGAGCTACAGGGAGCCAGTGTAAGGACTTTAGAACTGGGGTGATGTGCTCTACTTTCCTGGTTCTAGTGAGGACGCGAGCGGCAGCGTTCTGGATCAGCTGCAGCTGTCTGATTGACTTTTTAGACAGACCTGTGAAGATGCTGTTGCAGTAATCAATCCGACTAAAGATAAACGCATGGATGAGTTTTTCTAGGTCGTGTTGCAAAATCAGTCCTTTAATCCTAGAGATGTTCTTCAGGTGATAGAACGCTGACCTTGTTATTGCCTTTATGTGACCCTGGAGGTTCAGGTCTGAGTCCATTACTACACCTAGGTTACGAACCTGATCAGTAGTTTCTAGCTGTATTAATTGAAGCTGTGTGCTGACTCTTGATCGTTCCTCCTTGGGTCCAAAAATAATCACTTCAGTTTTGTTTCTATTCAGCTGGAGAAAGTTATGGCACATCCATCCATTTATTTGGTCAATGCATTGATTTACGGTTTGAATGGGTTCAGAGTCACCTGGTAACATTGTAATGTAGAGCTGAGTGTCATCTGCGTAGTTATGGTAGCTAATGTTATTGGTCGCTATAATCTTGCCTAGTGGGAGCATGTAGATATTAAATAAGAGGGGCCCCAGGATGGAGCCCTGGGGCACCCCACATGTGATTTCTGTTCGTTCTGATGAAAAGTTTCCTATTGAAACATAGAAGTCCCTGTTCTTTAGGTAAGACTCGAACCAGCCAAGTACTGTACCAGAGAGTCCGACCCAGCTCTCCAGTCGTTCCAATAAAATATCATGATCAACAGTGTCAAATGCTGCACTGAGGTCCAACAGAACCAGCACTGTGGTTCTTCCACAGTCTGTATTTATGCGGATGTCATTAAAAACTTTGACGAGGACAGTCTCGGTGCTGTGGTGAGCGGAAACCAGACTGAAAAGCATCAAAACGGTTTGTCATTGTTATGAAGCCATTTAACTGCTGAAACACAGCTTTTTCAATAATCTTACTGATGAATGGGAGATTAGAGATTGGCCTGTAGTTCTGCATTAACGTGTTGTCCAGAAGCAAAAAAACAGAGTTCAGTCAAGAAAATCCGACCAGAGCTGTTATCCATTTGCTAAAGAACAACTTTACCTTTCATTCATGAACTTTGTTAGCATTCACTATGGGACAGATATTAGTACAACTTAAAAGTTGTAAACTTTTGATATTTAGACAACTGAATTGTAAATTAGGAGTAGCCTGCAGTCACAGATAAGTAAAAGAAGTAAAACATTCCAAGAAAAGTCTCTACAAACAAAGTAACATACAGTCAAGAAAAAAAAACAGCTCGTACCACAGCACTGTCTGTCGTCAACACTGCAGGTGCAATGATTCATGGGAAAATTAATCTAGGGATGAGCTAGAAACCTATAAATCACTTCTACTGCAAGACATCTGCACCCAGCAGCCCCTGCCTTTTTACTCTATGGTTGTTTGTAGAAGTTTATGGGTGACACCTCGTAGAAGGGTGTGGCTGTGGGAGGTTTTCTTAAAAAGCGGTTTATCATTAGCTAAATCAGAGGCTGTCTGACCGTAATCTCACTACACTTAAGCCTATTGATTTCTGACTGATTCAAGGCACAAATAAAACCTGAAAAGATAGAATGTGAATCATGTTACATAGTAAATGTACACACATTACTTTTTCTCTGCCTATTTTGTTCCGTTTCATTCTGCAAAATATCCCTCTGTTTCCTTCCTCGCTGCACTGTGCCCGCTCCCTTAACAATAACTTGGTCTTAAAAGCAACATATTTATCTCTGCATCAGTGACATCACCAAAGGATAAACAGGAACAGAATCAAAGAAAAGGAGATGGAGGGAGGGAGCACAGAAAGATGAAGTAAAACCAGGGAGTCCTGACACCTCTTTGTCTGACAAAGAAACAAAGTTTGATGCTACACAGGAGAAAGTTGTTCAGTTAAAATTTTATTTTATTTCTTTGGTTTTCTTTTCCATACAGGTCATTTCTTATCATCTTTAAGGTTTTCCTGAAGATAATACAGAAGCCCAAAGCTCACAATACTGTGTAGTCAGTGAAACAGAAAAAAGCAAAAAAAAACAAAAAAGCTGAACACGGGACAGAGGATCTCACTGCAGAGCTAAAATCAGATACTATATATTCCCCTCAAATAGACAAGCTGACCTTCTTGCTTTGGTTGTCTGACAGTGTATTTACTTACTTTCACAGCTTTCTTTTGGCCGCGTGATTTTCTATATCTACTCTTTTGTTATTTTTAAACCGTCTGTATAAATTTTGTATCTTTTTGGTATTTGCTATAGCAGGGTGAGTACCACCCAGTCAAACGCTTACAGGGAAGCCAAAAAAGCTTAAAAATGGTTATTCAGCTACACTGGAACAAAGGGAGAAAGATAAAGGAGTCTCCTAAGGTACCAGTTGCAGAGCTCCTATGCATCTTTCATTTTGAAACTCCATGCATTTTCAGACTTATTAGTCAATTCCCAAGGAATACATTTACAGAAGATATTTACACAGTTGTCAGCATGGACGCTTTTAGGCAGGGGCCAACAGGGGTGCCCAGTGCCCCTGTAGAACTGGTCCCGGCCCCTCTACTAAAGATAGAATACTAAATCAATTTCTTAAGGTGATATGATACAGAAATGTTCCTTGGACCAATTAAGTTTTTTACCTTCACAATTTTACATTAAAAAATGAATTAAAATTTATGGTGTTGTATAAATTGAGATTGGATCACAGTTTTCATCTGTTAGATCAATGGTCTGCAACCTTCTGCTCCAGAGCTACAAGTGTCTCTTTAGCTCTGTGGCTTATATTAAACAATGACATGTTGCCCTGTTGTTCTGTTTCATTTGTGTTTTGTTCTGTGCCTCTATAACAAAAACCCTAGCCTCTTCCTGTCACCCGTGGAAAATTTGGTCTAGAGCTGCCACTGGTTGTCAGGCTTTAAATATGTAAAGCACAAAAACCACAAAAAACTACAGAAGGTAACAAGGACTAATACTTTTCTGGATTTTCCTTTATAATATTTTCATGGCCCTGCGATGAACTGGCGACCTGTCCGGGGTGTACCGTGCTTCTGGCACCATGACTGCTGGAGATAGGTACCAAATGTGCTTTCTGTTGCTTTGTTTGTCTGAATATGTTGCAATTAATCGGGAATGGATGCCCTATGTGCTGCATGGATTCTAAACAGTGTAAAAAAATAATTAAAACGACCATATAACAGGGATGGCTAGTGACATTAAAGTTAGTATTTGAATCACAGTTTCATGTTAAGTGCTAAATTAGGGACTATTTCAGATGCATTAAACCATTCAAAATTCAAAACATTTGGACTGGTCTGCCCTCAACTATAATGTTCAACAATGGACACAGTTTGAGAGTACAGAATCCAAAATTGGACTCCAGCTTCCTCCCACAGTCCAAAAACATGACTGTTAAGTTAACCGGTCTTTCTAAATTGCCCTTAGGTATGAGTGCGTGTGTGCATGGTTGTTTGTCCTGTGTGTCTCTGTGTTGCCATGCTATGGACTGCGGACCTGTCCAGGGTCTCGCCTCTCGCCTGATGATTGTTGGAGATAGGCACCAGCCCCCCCTCAACCCTTCATGAGATAGACGGTATAGATAATCGATGGATGGATAGAAGTACAATATATTGAATGATCAAATTATTTTACACTGATTACATATTCTTGTTCAAGTATTGTGAAACATTTACACCATTTGTAAAAAAAGGGGTTCTCTGTTTTTTTTCCAAAAACATCCATCCATCCATCCATCCAACCCATTTCTTCAAACGTTATTCTTCTGTTTTCCTTTCACGTTGCCTAATTGGAGTCAAAAGCAGCATGACTTGGAAAAATATCACATTGAACGATTTAAAAATGAAATGATATAAATATACATACAAAAGAATAATGTTTGGAATTAGGATTATAGATTAAGATTGCTGTATTGCTGTTTTTTTAATTAAATACATTTTGTGAAAATATGTGTAGATTTGACATGGGGACAAGCTGGTAGCTAATCTCTTCATACAACCTTTGAAAGGGTACATGCACAGAGGCAAAGCATTTACCCATTCATGTTCCTGGGCCTTTTTCTCTGTTAGTGATACGCATTGCTTCCATTCTGACATCTGGTGCTGTCAGACCTTAGAAATAGCAGCCTGAATGTCAGAACAGGCACAAAGCTATCAACATTTTCCAGCCTTAGCAATAAAAACGAAGCAACACAGAATCCGGCCCTTACAGAAAAGAGAAAACTGAAGAAAAACTGAGATGAAAAACAATATTTCACCAGGGAAAATTCCAGCAATGCATAGGGATGTGTAAGTATGAAATAATGATATTGTTGTTATAGTTACAATACTTGTTAGAGTAACCAAACTATTTGTTCATTTCTACTGATAATTGTCCAAATTGCACATGTCCTGTCGAGTTCAGCAGAAGGGTACACAAGAAAAACATCACAGAACCAATACAGAACTACAGAACAGCTACAGAAGGTGTGGCATTTTAATCAAGAGCTGTTACCATAGCCCAACTTTGACTTATTGGTGGGTTGAGAACGTGAGTTTGCAAAGGATAATCTGATCAAGATGTTTTGTCCTCAATACAATTACTTCCATTTAAGATTAAGCATTTACCAATTCTGCATTTGTCCTATATTATAAAATAATAATAATAATAATTCAACACCATGCATTGAAAAACTCACCCAGAAAGTGCTTTAATATCATGATATATATTTATTTTTAATTTTCTAGATTAGCATGGTCAATTGGTGGGAGCATAACTTTATCTTTAGCTACTGCATATATTTACACCTTAGTCCGGCTGAAGTCAACCCAAACTGGATTTCTCTTAATTGGACTAATGCACCCAGATAATGCGGTTAAAAAATCTGATTTCTCTGCATGTAAACTCCAGCTGAGCATGTCCCCACCTAGCGTTGTTGAGTCAAACGCACTTCATTCAATAATTCACTTTTCTGAGAGACATGTAAACTGGGATAAAGCCTCCCTTTCTGGTTAAGCTATTAGTCCAATTATAAAATTAAATTAATTAAATTTAGATGTACATGCAAACGTACTGAGTGATTGGAAGCGAAAGCAGCCAATAAATGATCTCTTTTACTGTGAATGTCATTGTAGAAGGTGAAAAACACTTAAGTAGGTTGTTGGGAAAAACCCAAATATGTTGGGTTAAGAAAAGACCATAGACTTCCTACAGTGCAGTTTTTTAAGTGGTGCACAGTACAATAGGCTTGATTTGATCAAAATTTGCTGTGCAGTATCTGACACAGACAAAAACTTAATAACAAGAAAGAGGAAGAAGAAAGCAAATTGTATGGCAGAACAAGTTAATCCCAACTAATGCGGTCTGCTAAACTGTGTCTGAGAGGTGTTTGTACTGTAAATGCAGTTTGGCCAAATGTTTCTATCTTGGTTTTATTTTTTTTAAAAGAGCAAACCATCACATAAAAAATACTAACATTCATATACTTTTTAATTAGGTGTGGTCCCAAAAGATATATTAGACCTAAAAGACATGTTCATGAAAATGTTCAAAAAGGTTTTCCTCTTTTGTTATTTTCTGGCACATCGTTATGGTGAATTGCTAAAAAATGTTTATCAGACACTCCATAAAAGATTAAAATGGCAAAATGCCCACAACTCATTCTTCTCTGTCCCCTGTTAAAGAAGATGTATGCTGATTTATCCTTTTGGTGAAGTACTGTCTGTCCATACAGTCCAAAAATATATTGACTTAATTTTTACAAAGAGTGCTTCCCCTCCTATACAGGCATTTAATCAAGGAGCACAGATAGCACTGTGTACTTGACACTCCACTAACAGGCACATGTGCTATCTGGACTAAATAGAAAATAAAAGACATGTGCAGAGCACCATCCATTCAGTGTCCATTACCCCACAGATAGGCTTTCTCAGTCCCAGGCTAGCCATCATCAACAGCCATTAGCCAGCTTAAGCACCCATATAGACCCTGTGTTCTGTCTTCCAGCCAATTAAGTAGCCGTTATGAGTCCAACTCCACACATCTGATGGGAGAGTTGACGAATAACTAGACAAGCTCCGTCCAAAAGTGGGCTGGAGCCTAATTGGTGAACATAAGCTCAATGAGAGTAGTTTGGACCAGATGGAACAGTTGAGCGACTGCAACAGTGTGACTGCACCGCAGTAAGATTCGATTGAGGTGTGATGGCCTGCATCCAGAATAAACTAAGGAAGCACCATTGTACCAGCAGCCCCCCCCCCCCCACTTCATTTCCATCTGAGAACTCTACATCTGCTCCACACACAAACTTCCAGCTTGGAGTGCATCCACAAGCGGCTAGATGCACCTCCACATGCGGTGAAGTGTTGAGCTGTGAAGAAGTAGAGAAAAAAACTTGGAAAAAGGAGGAACACCAAAAGGAGGAGCTGAGAATTTTCGAGCATGAGGGATTGAACAGACTGCAACATTTCATCATCAAAACTCAAACATGCAGCTATTCAAGCCCTGAACCGTGTCGATTTGTTTCAAAGGGTGAAAAGCCAGAAGGGAGATCAAACAGACCTTTGATATTTCTGTCGTGTACAAAGGGAGCCGTACTCCTGGGAGGATACGAGAGTGAATAAGCTCATCTTCCATTCACTGTTTATCCTATGCTCTTTTCTAATGTATACATACATCTCAGTGAAGGTTTACTAAAAATACATACGCTACAGAGATTCCTGTTATCTGTTGCACAGGCATTCAAAGCCCCTGAGCTTTTGCAGTATTGTGTTTGTCTGTGATTGTGGGAAGAATTACTTGCCATCCTGTTCTTTGAGAAAATGTATATAGCTGCTAAAAAGCCCCAAAGATGGGAGAAAGAAGTAGAACGCAGTCATGCTAAAACTACTTATGAGTCCACCCGCTTTCTCTTCTGCCCTAGTTTTAGTTCTCAGGCTAGATTGATGTTTTACGATGATAAAGCGCATTAAGTTCTACAGTCAATCTACTAATGAAGACAAATGGCTGCAAGGTTAATCCAAGACACAGTGGGCAGAAACATTAAAAAGGATCAAGAGAAGCAGGGTGGCGTAAAGGAGTTTATTCAAAGAAAACAATTAGCACTGCTTTGATATGCATTTGGAAAACCTTTTGCTAGGATTATCTCACCTTCTCCGAACACATTCTGGGCCTCCTTGAACATCTGACACTAACACTGGGATGCGGGTGGGGACAGCCTCTAAAGCTCAATCAAATAAATCAAGAAAATGAAAGACTTGCTGGGAGTATCAAGTGATACATCAATGAATTAGTAGAGCACAAAGAAATCAGCTGGTGGTCGACAGATGCAGTGGCTTGCAAAAGTATTTGGCCCCCTTGAACTTTTCCACATTTTGTCCCATTACAGCCACAAGCATGAATCAATTTTATTGGAATTCCACGTGCAAGACCAATGCAAAGTGGTGTACATGTGAGAAGTGGAACAAAAATCATACATGATTCCAATTTTTTTTACAAATAAATAACTGAAAAGTGGGGTGTGCGTAATTATTCAGCCCCCTAAATCAAAGCTTTGTAGAACCACCTTTTGCTGCAATTACAGCTGCCAGTCTTTTAGGGTATGTCTCTACCAGCTTTGCACATCTAGAGACTGAAATTCTTGCCCATTCTTCTTTGCAAAACAGCTCCAGCTCAGTCAGATTAGATGGACAGCGTTTGTGAACAGCAGTTTTCAGATCTTGCCACAGATTCTCGATTGGATTCAGATCTGGACTTTGACTGGGCCATTCTAATACATGGATATGTTTTGTTTTAAACCATTCCATTTTTGCCCTGGCTTTATGTTTAGGGTTGTTGTCCTGCTGGAAGGTGAACCTCCGCCCCAGTCTCAAGTCTTTTGCAGACTCCAAGAGGTTTTCTTCCAAGATTGCTCTGTATTTGGCTCCATCCATCTTCCCATCAACTCTGACCAGCTTCCCTGTCCCTGCTGAAGAGAAGCACCCCCAGAGCATGATGCTGTGGGGATGGTGTGTTCAGAGTGATGTGCAGTGTTAGTTTCCCGCCACACATAACGTTTTGCATTTTGGCTAAAAAGTTCAATTTTGGTCTCATCTGACCAGAGCACCTTCTTCCACATGTTTGCTGTGTCCCCCACATGGCTTGTGGCAAACTGCAAACAGGACTTCTCATGGTTTTCCTTTAACAATGGCTTTCTTCTTGCCACTCTTCCATAAAGGCCAACTTTGTGCAGTGCACGACTAATAGTTTTCCTATAGACAGATTCCCCCACCTGAGCTGTAGATCTCTGCAGCTCGTCCAGAGTCACCATGGGCCTCTTGGCTGCATTTCTGATCAGCGCTCTCCTTGTTCGGCCTGTGAGTTTAGGTGGACGGCCTTGTCTTGGTAGGTTTACAGTTGTGCCATACTCCTTCCATTTCTGAATGATCGCTTGAACAGTGCTCCGTGGGATGTTGAAGGCTTGGGAAATCTTTTTGTAGCCTAAGCCTGCTTTAAATTTCTCAATAACTTTATCCCTGACCTGTCTGGTGTGTTCTTTGGACTTCATTGTCTTGTTGCTCCCAACATTCTCTTAGACAACCTCTGAGGCCGTCACAGGGCAGCTGTATTTGTACTGACATTATATCACACACAGGTGCATTCTATTTAGTCATTAGCACTCATCAGACAATGTCTATGGGCAACTGACTGCACTCAGACCAAAGGGGGCTGAATAATTACCCACACCCCACTTTTCAGTTATTTATTTGTAAAAAATGTTTGGAATCATGTATGATTTTTGTTCCACTTCTCACGTGTACACCACTTTGTATTGGTCTTTTACGTGGAATTCCAATACAATTGATTCATGTTTGTGGCTGTAATGTGACAAAATGTGGAAAAGTTCAAGGGGGCCGAATACTTTTGCAAGCCACTGTATTCAGCCTAATTGGTTGTGATTTGTGACTGGCTGGTTGGAAACTCAAAAATTAAATATTTCTTTGATCAGTTAATGCACCCTAAGCAGCAATGGGTCCAATAACATTATTTAGAGCAAATGCTGCTAGTAGGGAAAGAAGACTAAAAATTAATAGGGAGGTGTTTAAATATGAGGAGATGTAAATTTGCTATTTAAAAGTAAAATGTCTTTTTAACGACATGTCAATTTATGTCTGTGGTTCATTCAGGCTGCCAAAGAGTGAGAGAGAGATTGAGAATTTCAGCTAATCCCTTTTGAATTAGGAAATCTTATAGAAATCTCAGAGTTAAGGTTAAGTATAGATTTCTGAGCGAATATACATGTAGATTGCTGTTTTAGTAATGCCAGCTATGCTAATCATGGGAATTGCACTAATTGCTTATATAAGATACAATGACTATCTCAAAATATCAAGTCCAAAATCATTCTTTGTTTTAACAAAAAAAAACAACTTTCTTTTACAGACTCCTCTTTTATCCACACCTCTTCTTCTAATATAAATAATTTAAATCTGCTCACAGTAGAAAGACTAGTATGTCAGATAGCTAAATGATATCATGTAATTAAGGTTTTGGAAAGATAGTAGGGGGTAATGAATTGATGACTTCAGTATGAGAAAAGGACAGCACAGCCATGATTTCCATATTTCAGCTCCAGGCTTAAAGTAAAAATGTTCAGTTGGTGATGGATTGAATTAAACTATGCAATTTGGAAACGAGTGGTGTCATTGGAACTGTTTATTAAAGACTCAATCTCTCAGTTTCCTCTCAGCCATTTCTTTGGTGTTGAGTGATGTTGATTTAGATGGAGAAATATGCAAAACATATGTGGTCTTCTAACAGGTTGATATGATACATAAAAACATTTGAATCATGTCAAAATCCATCAGGAAACAACTTTCTTATTTCTTGCTGATGGACACAACAAAAACTATTCTTCAACTAGAAAGCACACAGATGGCTTCTAACACAGTAATCATTTAAGGATAAGATACTTTATTGTTTGCAGTGGTACACTATATCATTCATCTATCTGTCCATCCGTCCGTCCATCCATCCATCCATCCATCCATCCATCCATCCATCCATCCATCCATCCATCCATCCATCCATCCATCCATCCATCCATCCATCCATCCATCCATCCATCCATCCTGTGTCTGTTCGATTGAGGATGGGACATTAAAAAAAATCGGACACAATTCAAAGGGTTAACAGCTTTTTCATTATGCATAGTGTAATTAACACAATCCCTAAAAAAAAGCAAGGTTTCAAAAACAAGAACTTTGAAGGCTGGATTTTCAAGATATTTATTAATGAAAAATATATTTATTTGAAGGCTGCCAATATTCAATTCAATTCAATTCAAAAATACTTTATTGATCCCAGAAGGAAATTAAGTGTTGGTATAGCTCATATAATTAATTCTTTAAGGAGTTGTTGTAGATGATGATGGCTGTGGGCAGGAAGGATTTTCTGTAGCGGTCTGTATTGCAGCGAAACTGAAGAAGCCTCCGACTGAAGACGCTCTGTTGTTGTATGACAGTCTCAGGAAGAGGATGCTCAGGGTTGTCCATAATTTTTTTGATTTTGTGAAGAATCCTTCTTTGCATCATCATCTCCAGATGTTCCACAGTAGTCCCAAGAACAGAACCAGCCTTCTTTATCCGGTTGTTTAGCCTATTTAAACCCCTGGCTCTGATGCTGCTACCCCAACAGATGACAGCTGAAGAGATTACACTCTCCACAACAGACTTGTAGAAGATCTCCAGCATCTTGCTGCAAACCTTGAAGGACCTAAGCTTCCTCAAGAAGTACAGTCTGCTCTGTCCCTTCTTGTAGACAGTTTCACTGTTGCGCCTCCAGTCCAGTCTGTTGTCAAGGTGAACTCCGAGGTATTTATACTCCTCAACCATCTCCACTTCTTCTCCTATGATGGAAACAGTTTTTGACTTATCCCTGTTTCTTCTGAAATCTACAATCATCTCCTTTGTTTTGTTCACATTCAAGGTGAGACGATTGTTTCCACACCATGTCACAAAGCGGTCCACCAGCTCTCTGTATTCAGCTTCTTGTCCATCTCTGATACACCCGACAATTGCAGAGTCATCTGAGTATTTCTGCAGATGACAGGTCTCTGATTTGTACTGGAAGTCGGAGGTGTACAGAGTGAAAAGGAATGGTGAGAGTACGGTCCCCTGTGGTGCTCCTGTGCTGCTGACCACCTGGTGTGACACACAATTCTTCAGTCTCACAAATTGTGGTCTGTTGGTCAGGTAGTTATTGATCCAGGCAATTGTTGAGGGCTCCACCTGTGTCTTCAGGAGTTTCTGACAAAGCAAATCAGGCTGAATTGTGTTAAATGCACTGGAGAAATCAAAGAACACGATCCTCACAGTGCTGCCTGCTTTGTCCAGATGACAGTGGGTTGGTTGAAGTAGGTGGATGATGGCATCTTCAACTCCAACTCCACAGCGATAAGCAAACTGCAGTGGGTCCTGATATGTTCTTGTTTGCTTATTCAGGGGGGCCAACAGGAGTCTCTCCAGGACCTTCATGATGTGGGATGTCAGGGCAACAGGTCTATAGTCATTGATGGCTGATGGGTGAGTTCTCTTTGGTACTGGAACAAGGCAGGATGTCTTTCACAACACTGGAACCTTCTCCTGAGTTAGGCTAAGGTTGAAGAGGTGCTGCAGAATCCCACAGAGCTGCTCTGCACAGGCCTTCAGGACTCTGGGGCTGACACCATCTGGACCTGCAGCCTTGTTCTGGTTCAGTTTCTCCAGCTGCCTCTTCACCTGACTTTTTTGGGAGGGGTAGGCAAAGGGGATAGCAGCATCTCCTGACTTGTTTGAAGTCAAACTTGTGGAATTAGAAGAGTCCATGGCTGAGGTGAAGGATAAAACATCCGACGTGTAACAGGAAAGCTATTGATCAGAGGAGAGTGGGATGTCTGTTTGGCTGGGAACAGGAGAGGGGGATGCTGAGCTAGTTCCTGAACTGAACCTGTTGAAGAATGTGTTCAGTTCATTGGCTCTGTCCAGACTTCCATCTATCCAATCCTTCCTGTCCTTAAAACCTGTGATCTTTCTCATTCCTGACCAGACACCTCGGATATTGTTCCTCTGTAGTTTGTTCTCCAGCTTCTTCCTGTATGCCTCTTTGCTGTCTCCGATCTTGACCTTAAGTTGCTTCTGTATACTCCTCAGTAATTCCCTGTCTCCCTCCCTGAAGGCTCTTTTTTTTTTTGTTTAGCAGTTCCTTCAGGTCACTGGTGATCCAGGGTTTGTTATTAGGGAAGCATCTCACTGTTCTGGTGGGGATGATGTTGTCCACACAGAAGTTTATATAGTCAGTCACACACTCAGTCTGGGAATAGCACTAATTGCAATTGGTTGTGATTTGTGACTGGCTGGTTGGAAACTCAAAAATAAAATATTTCTCTGACCAGTGAATGCACCCTAAGCAGCAATGGGTCCAATTTACATCTCCTCATATTTAAACACCTCACTATTAATTTTGAGTCTTCTTTCCCTACTAGCAGTATGTGGAGGGTGCTGAATGTTTTCACACATTTAGAAGTAATTGATCTCTTTATATAGGAAAAAAAATAAAAATACAGGAGATATGCACGAAGAAAATAGTCTTGGACCGGAATCAGTTGATTTAGACATAGACTCTGACCAGTGAATGACCACTTAGTAACTCAAAAATGCAATTGTTATCTGGTCTGAATGCACTCTACTTAAGCACTACCAGGTTGCACCAACAAATCTCTTGGGTGTTACTGAGGGAAACAAACTCAGAATCAGTCATTTAAGTCTGGTGTTTCAAAATAGAAACACAGCGATGCAAGAAGCTATTTAAAAGGAAACGGTATGTTCTAGCAGATAACAGGAAGGCTGAATGGAGTACAACAAAGCTTCCCTTTATTATTTTATTGTATAATTTCTGTCCATCATGGAACATACTGGATTAAATCTCCTGGCCATCTTTTGGAAATCTAAGAGTTAACATAAAAATGTACATTTGATAGGAAACACAGAGACTCATGTTAGTACTGCTAGCCAAACAGCTAATATAATTTTTTAAATTATTTTTAAATTTTTTAAATGCTAAAGCCAGTTTAAAATGTCATCTCCATAATAATTTTATTTTTTACTTTGTTTTAAAGTATTAGTTAAATCTGTTTTTACACCAACTGCTCTTCTCACATTTGAGTGTTCTCTCTTGCAGATCAAAATGTGTTGAGGGCAATTGTTTTGGGTCACCATTACTTTAGTGTATAAATTAGCATTTTCACATCATGTAAAACAAAAGAAAAACACCCCAGTTGCTCATTTTTAAAGGTCACCCAGTGGGTAAAAACAGAAAATGTTAAATGCTCACCTTCAATAACAAAAACAGTGTGTAATGAAAAGTTGTCATATCACAACTCCACATCTGTGTGTGCTCAAGAGGGAGATAGTGTGCGTGGGTGTGTGTGTGTGTGTGTGTGTATATGAGGTAGAATGACTGCACTAACTTCATCATGCAGGATTAATTGATTGCCACTGTGGTGATTCATTTCCTACAGGGAGAAAGAGAGATGTGCTTCCTAGCAACAATCTTGCAGGACACACACTGCACAGCTAGTTAATGTGAACACCTTTCTCTTGCCGTCACTCTCTCACACACACCTCCACACTCTCATTTTTTTATATGCAGTAGAGCTCAACACATAGAGGAAACTCAAATCAATTGTACCTTCACTAATCAAATTCATCGGCATCAGCATTCAGTTAGAAACTTCAGGACAATGAAATAAAGACTTGAACATCCCGAGCCAGGGATTAGAATGAAATGTACATATATCTATGTAATGTTCCAACTGCAAACTTGGATGCATTTCCTTGGTGTTTTGTTTGTGACAGAACACAAAGCACAGCATAACTCTGAAGGACAGTAAAAGAGATATATGATTTTTACAAACAAAACCTGAAAAGAGTTGCGTGCATTGCTATTTAGTCCGCCTTTAATAAAAAAAACACATTTTACTGATTTACAGAAGAGCATCTCTGAACAACGACTCTGTTTTGCAACAGATTATCAATTAAAAATAAATCTGGACTGTGCCGTTTTAATCATTCGCTTGTAGCTATGGCTGTAGGTTTAGGGTGGTTTCTCTTACTAGAAAGTAAAAATAAATCTGAAGTTCCTTTCGTTTCCTTTCAAAAAAATCAGGCATGTCTTCACACCTAAAACATTAACAAAAAGAAAATAAGTTTTTGGACAAAATAAAAATAATATCTTAACAACTTCAAATAATCTTTCAACATACAACCCGCTAAATATTCGAACAGAGATAGAAAATAATGAGCATTCACCTCCACCCCAGTCAGTTTCATTTAATTTCTACTTTGTTTCATTTCCACCATAACCATCCACTAACACTGAAAAATAAAACCAAAAAACTAAAAAAATTCTTCCCAAATCAACACTACTGACAGAATCCTCTAATAAAACAGAACTAAAAAAGAAACCCACAAACACCCCAAATGCAACTGCCGGCTACAGTATGTTGTTTCAACACCAGAGATATGACCACAATTTTGCACTTTTCTTTAATTTCATAGTAAAAAGGACCACATCTATCCAGTTACTTTTACTCAAAAGCAGGCTTCTTTTTCAATAGAGCCCAAACAAATTTGCCATCATAAAGTGTTGGATCCACCATCATTTACACATCTATTTACAAAAGGAAAAATCTGGCTACTTCAATTGTTTAATTAAAATATTTAATTATTAGTTATTGTTGAGCAGGTAAAAAAACAAAAACAAGATAATTCTTTTAGATTTTTGTTTGTAAAACAAAATGTTTTTGAATTAGCCAGCGAGTACTTTTCACTTGACGATTTTGGCCCAGCTGACACAACATAGACACCACTGCTGTAGAGCACAACCAATAGTAGTCCAGTCTTCTCCTCCTGAACTGTGGGTCTGTGTGTTGTGAGATGTCCAACGCTTGGGATCTTGTCTAAGTCCTCTTTAAACCTCACCATAAAATGACCCCTGACCTGCCTGGTGCTTTCATTGGTTTTTATGATGCTACTGTTTACAGTACAATTAAGTTAACAAAAGTGTACTCTATTAATTTTAGTATTTTGAAGGTAACTGGTAGTATTTTAATGTTAAGGGTGTTGAATTAAAGGAAGCTAAACAAAAACACAAACACATGTTGCCTTTTTTATGTTTATTTCTAAAATATAAAGGAAGCCCTGGATCATTTACCTTCAGCACTACTATGTGCTGGAGTACCTTTGAAAATCCAGATGAATTATGTTGATGTTTGTGGTTGTATTGAAACAATTTGAAAAAGTTCTAAGTGCATGAATACTTTTGCAATGCACTGTGTGTCCAGATGAGGATACACTTTAGGAATAAGCACGCTAAGAGAAGTTAGTACTGGAAGGTCTGATTACATCAGTAAACTATCTAGCCCAAGCGCTTGCTATCAATCCACGAACCTATATTCTCTTTAGAGTTCATTTGATTGAGTAAAAGGATGCATTCTCGCTTCCTAATGGTAAGAGAACAGCTGGAGCTTTCTCAGCTTGACAAAGCAGGTCCTGCTCCCTCAGACACTGCAGTGCAGGAGTTATACTGATCCACTATTCATCCTGGAATACTGGACCAGTGGGAGGCATTTAAGGTCTTAGCTTAGTGCCTGCCTCCCGTCTGCAAGGATATCTTTTTGGAGGGTTTAATTGGGAGAGGTAGAATGATGACCGACGAAGGTATTCTGTGGTGAAACATAATGATCTAGCTCACCCTTCCTCTCTAATACCTTCTTTCTTTACTCTTCCTTCACTTCTCTCAGTTAATGGCTTCCCAGTCTCATGTTTAATAGCTCATAGCAAAAGGTTTGCCAACAAAAGCAAAGCAAAGCATCATAGGAAAGAGAAACAAAATAAATAAACCAAGAAGGAATGTTTTTGTCTTT
Organism: Valencia hispanica; assembly: GCA_963556495.2. NCBI lineage: Eukaryota > Metazoa > Chordata > Actinopteri > Cyprinodontiformes > Valenciidae > Valencia > Valencia hispanica. The sequence continues at coordinate 24,828,195 of OY747700.1, read as the reverse complement.
GTCTAATTTTTTTTGCTGATGTCATACAACTAGCAAGATTTGAGCTAAATTTGAAAAACATTATCTTTGGCTTTACCAGATATAGTGATATTTTCATCACTGTTGTTGCACCTTTCCATAAAAAAAGGAAGACACTAAGTTAATAAAGAAAATGTCTTTGATCTTAGCCTCTAAGCAGCTGTGACAAAGTACGAAAATGGATCAAAAATTTAAATGAATAAAACAGGAGTAATTACCTGTGGATTATCTCTTTCTAGTAATTAATCATCATTGGCATATGTCTGACACTGATCGGTCCACAGAGCTTTATGAATTATTCTTATGGCAGATCAGCCTGGAGCTATTGTTGTGCTTTGTGTTATCTCTGATATTGGACAGATAACACACAGAGGTGAAAGCAGATGAGCACAGGAAATATTGTTGAATAATAGCTTTCTTTTCTCCAAGCAGTCCTCCAAATAAATTGAATGCAATTGATTTGAGCTTGTTATGAATTTAATAATTGACTTTTCGAGAAAGTGCTCAGCATCTTTATGAGTTACCAGTCCTTCCCCACTGCAAGCATAAAACCAATAGCAAAAAGCATTCACCTCAAATGTTTTGGTTTTAATTGTTGTCTACCAGTGAGGGGAAAATAAGGAAGATATTGAATATACAGAAGTTCCCGATAGAGGTTTACATACAATCATCATCAGGATTAATGTAAACATTTCTGGCTTTAATAATATATGTAAATCATTTTGTAAAATTGGGTGCATAGGTTTTTATAATGTTTTAGCTCTAATCTACACAGGATCAAAATTATAAATACAGGCTTAACTATACACATAAACCCACACTAATATCTGGATAAATGTCTCTCAGAGGTTCCAGAGAAAACAAATGCTTTTTGAAGAAAACTCCAAAGCCCTGATAATTGACATATTTTATTATCAGAATTGGTAGAGTTGATGTAAAATAGTGCATTTTTCTAGTCTAGAGCATTTGTTCCCAAACTTTCCAGCATCTGACCCACATAATAAAAATTTAAGAGGGTTGTGACCCCGATTCTTGGTTGAGCATACAAACATTTTTACCGTCAGGTAAAAAGTGGTGAAATGACAACACAATCAGGACCAAGAGTCAATATATTGGCCAATGTTTTGCTTTTATTTATTTTTCCAACCTTGCTATTTTATCTGTTACAGCATCTCTACAATGCAAATGCTTTCTCATCATCATTTTTGGTATTTAGGTAAATTTATTAAGAAGACCTCATGACCCCAGACTTACATACTCATGACCCCAAGTGGGGTCCCGACCCCAACTTTGGGAACTACTGGTCTAGACCAAGTTGATGAATATATAAATTAATCAAATTCATTTTCTGAATATATAATCTAGGCATTCCAATATATTAGTATTGGTGTGTTTTATTCATTGGAAAGCCAATTTTGATTTGTGTTTGGAATGAGTGTTTGGTCCTGCTGAAACTCCCAGTTATGTTGTGTTATGTTGATTTCAGGTAAAGGTGAGGAATTTATAGGTAGTACTCCTTTTTCAATGTGCATATTCCTGAATGCTAGACAGTTGGTACAGTGTTCAAAAGGTTTGAGAGCTGACCGTTGACTCCAAAGTTACTGTCACTGTGGCTAAACAGTTGAATCTTCGTCTGGTCTCTTTCGATCATAAAACTTTGGTCCAGAACGCATTAATCTCGTCCTTGTAAGTAGCTGCAAATTTCAGTCATGCCTAAACCTACTGATTTTTGAGGAGGTGCCTTTTCTTAGTCGTGACACTCTTAATCCCTGCTGATCTAAAAGTTGCCTATCTGTGGATAATGACACAGGTGTTCCAGTGGGTTAAGCGTTATTTGTTCCAGGTTTGCCCCTCAACCCCCTAAGATATTTCCTTTTAGCCCTGACATTATTAAACGTTTAAAGCCTAGTTTAAACTTCTCTGTCTGCGGAGGTGCGGAGACACGCAGTTCCATTTTCCGTCGACCCAAAGGCTCTTCAACAGTCACGCAACGATGAACAGAGTAGACCCCAATTTTTTAACTATCCATTGAATGCAACGAGAGCGTATGTCTGTGATTGGTCAGCCCAACATCATTTCACCAGAACGGTGCTCTACATGCTTTATATTGCAAGGCCAGTTTATCTAATAAGGTCTATTAGCGATTTTGAACACCAGGAGAAGTAGAGAACAACAAAACAGACCCCTGTGTTTGTTTGTTTACATGCGTTTTCAGAGTATTCAATGAGCTGCACTTCTAGGAAAAAGCTTTCCAGCTCTATCAAAACTCGCTCTCTGTCGGCCATTGCTTCTTTAGTGGATGTGCATTTACAAGCTTAAGTAAATAAACTATTGTGGACCAGGAACGTCACTGCAATGGTAGGCAGACCCGCTAGAAAAGGTCTGCACTCCTGCTGTCCTGGCAGGGAATTGCTTTGCAACACTGACACACCAACGGAGAAGCATAAAAAGAAAACATGTCCGTCAATACATGTGAGTGTTGGTGCAAACTTGCTTACGGAGAGGCATAAACTAGGCTTAACACTTCTAATCCTAAACTTCCTTTAAGGCAGGCCTCTGTAACTCTAGTCCTCAAGTGCCACTGTCCTGCAACTTTTGGATGCATTCCTGTTCCAACACACCTGGATCAAATGAATGGGTATTGAACAGGGCTTTGCAAAACTTGCTGACATACCAAGTTGGTAATTCAACTCTTTGATTCAGATGTGTTGAAGAAGGTATGCATTCAAAAGTTACAGGGCAGTAGCACCAAAGCACTGGTGTTGCAGGCCCCTGCTTTTAAAATGGTGTCTAATGTAGTGACATCTGTAGGCAAAATTTAAAAATGCTAATTTACCAAATCAAATCAAATATAAACCTGGGCTTGTGAACATAAAACATCTGCTTTTGCTGTTTTTTTTGTCTGTCCCTTTTGGTGTACTATAAAAACATAAAAGCGACATATGACCCTTGGGGGGGTGTAGTTACTCACTCAGGTTTTTGAACTACTTTTTTTAGAGGACAGTTTCTCCATTTTCATTCATCTCAACATTGAACGAAAGGTAAAGTATACTATTAGATTCAGCATTACATTATTGTTGGGTTTGTTAGGTGTTTGTGTTTCAGTTATTTAATTTACTTATCCAGTTTACCTCATCATTTTAGTGCTAGGATCTTTGGGTGTGATTTGAGTTTTCTTCTTAGTGTTTGTACGTTTTTTTTTTCCCCACTACGTTTTCTCCTCTTCTCCTGTTTTTTTCCCCCTCAGGTGTCTGTGCTTTGAGTTTCTGTTTTCTGGTCATTCCTTATTTATTTACCTAGGTCTTCAGTCACTCCTGTGTTAGTCTTTCTTATCTTTGCTAGATACTGTAGACACTATTTTTATTCTATTGAGGTGATCTTTTATTAGTCATTTTGTTATTTCATCTGTTAGCTCTGCTTTACTTCATTTCTCTTTTTATGATTGTTTTTTTTTATTAGAATCTCCCTCTGTTTCTCTCCTGTTCAAAAGTACTTTATTTCTTGAGTTTTTCTTAGGTTTTTATCATCTTAGATTTCTTTCATCCTTAGTTACCTTAGAGTTACCCCCCCCATACCTTCCAGTGTAATCATTTTAAGTATACCTTTTTTGTTACTGAGCATCCGTATCCAACATTGCTTTTATTGCTTTCCAATTTTTTGTATTTTTAAGTCATCTCTGTGCACTAGTGCTTTAAAAACATAAAGTACTGCAAGAGGAAATAAATAAATATTGTCCTTCAATCATCATAACCTTTCAGAACCTGTTGTGATGTCACTTTATCTGCCAGGTGGAGGTGTGTGTTTCCGCCCTGCATCAAGGAATTTGATTAATTGTACATTCGTTTCAGGAAAAAGAAAATCACTGTATGCAAGTTTAATAAAAAACTTGTTACAGTAAAATTTGTTGGCATGATCGCTACAATCGTCTTTAAAAAGAGGCGGATATCTTCTCGCAGACCCTGGACAGCACCTACCCACCTGACGGTGGTCAGAATAGCTGTCTGGTTGGAGCCCATTTCCTTGCACAGTACTGAAGAAATCCTTTGACAGGTTGTGTTTAAAAGTAGTTGACTGTGCCGAAGACATCGATCAGTACATGATTTAGTTCTGGACTCGGCTGTTTAGATCCCTCATATGGGGGGAGACGCGCTTGATGCAGCCCTCTGCGCCCTGTCTGTGCAGAGCCCTTCGAAGTCCCTACATGTAAAAGGTCATAAATGCACTTGCCAATGGAATTAGCCAAGTATTTTACGTATTTGAAGGGTTTTTTAGTCTCCAGTGTAGGAGCGTAGCCTCCAGAACAACATCTAAGCCTCCATCATCTGTCTGAGGCAAAAATCCAAAAACTTATAATAATAACCTCTGCAGCAATCTGAGACATTTGATTAAGCACAAGTGCACATTTCAGTTCCATGCAGACTGGGGAGAGAATGTGAGACTGTGCGTTCAAGCGACAGGTGAACTGTTCATATTTTAAGTGCAGTTGTGTGCAATTTCAGTCTTTATATGTAGTTCTAAGTTCAGTTTTTTTGGACTGAAAATTATTAAAAATTAAAAAAAAATTCTAATGAATATGTAATAATTTTAAAAAAAGGAACTTGTAAAAATAGATTTTGGATTTTTTTTCTTACCCCAGAAAAATATGTAGCGGCACCTCTGGTAATACTGGACAGAGGAATAACTGGTAGTGTGCTGGCTGCTGTTGTCCGTCATTGTTGTAATCGTCCATAGTACAGTATTAAATCCTCTACAATTGTGTGAGGCTTTTTACACTTTGCCACTCGGTTCGAAAAAGTTTTTGAGCTCAGTTGAACATTTGTAGGAGTTTGGTGTAACAAAACCAAAGGCTTCGTCATATTTTCTACTCTTTGGCTTCGAAAGAAGTTTGTTTAGACGCATGTTTGGTGGTATTTTATTTTCTGATTTGCGTTTATGTGGGAACCTCGTGAAAAACCTGTTCATTATGTTAGCAGTGTCCAAGCATTTATTTTATCCATTCGTACCATAATCCACCCCCCCCCCCCTTTAGGAACCACTTTGGGAACCACTGCTTTAGAGCTAGGTCTTACTTTCTTCATTTAGAATTATTTTCTGTCCAATCTTCTGTTGACACATCTGCTCTCTCCTCTGCTTCCTCCCTGCCATTCTGCTCCCCTGCCCAGCTGTAAGTCATCTCCAGTCTTCCCCTGCTCTCTTTCTCACCTGCAGCCGTTTGTTACTAATTGGTTCTTAGGCTTTAGTGTCACTCCTCACTCCCTCTTCAGTATTTAAGCAGTCTTCCCTCAGTCATACCTCGCTGGTTCCTCGTCTTCTCTCCGTCGTATTTTTCCCGTTGCCCACTCCTCAAAAAACTTTGTGAGAGATTTGTTTTAATTCCTATTAAAGATTGTTAACATGAGATTTTGGCTCTCCTGTCTGCATTTTGGTCCAATTTCACACAACAAGACAGTTATTCACAGTTAGGCACATTTTCAAATGCTTATTCACATATTAAAGTAACATACTGCTGTAGTCATCATAATACATCAGCTCTGAATTATTGGTAGTCTAAGCACTTAGATGCTGATTGTACCAATTAGACAGAACTTTTAGAACTTTTCAGGTCATTTTGACCCAGACTTGCACTTGTGTTAGATATTAAAATATTTATTTTCACGGCAAAAAGGAAATTTATGCTCTCAGTGTCCTTCAGACATTCAGAGACAAAGTGACATGCATGCTCAAACAAACTAAAATGAGATAGCAGAACGTGCCTCTCCTCTGTGCTTCCCCCAAGTGTGTGTCCATCATGGATAAATGAGAGATGAGAGGCTCAGCTTGGTGAGACTAGAATACAATACTAATGACAGGGACACAGCACTACAGCATTCATGAACATATTTTCATGACAACATGCATCTATAATTATATATATATATATATATATTAGGGATGCACCGATATGAAAATTTGGGCCGATACCGATGTCCGATATTAATCCTGCTGTTATGGCCGATAACCGATACACACCGATATGGTATACGGTATATTTCCTTACACTTTTGACACAGTGAAAAATCAACCACACCATCTACATCGCTTCTCTGCTTGAGTTAAACACGCCCACAATCCTGTGCCGCATCACTTTTGCTGTCACATGACCAAGCAAAACTAACATCGGCCGATACCGATGTTGATGCCGATATATTGTGCATCCCTAATATATATATATATATATATATAAATATATATATATATATATTAGATGTGTAGGCCTGTGTATGTGTGTGTGTATATGTTTTTGTGTAATGGTAAGTCTCAGTTTGGTAGCCAAGGTGGTTCAGTTTCACAGTTCAGTTAATTTTCGGTAAGGTCAAAAAGCAAAGTGAAAAAAAAAAAATCAGTTCATGTATGACATAAAGAGCAGGTTGCAGGTTTGAGTCCCCCTTAAACCACTTGTTTAGAAAAAATATTAGGATGTTTCTAAATAAAACTGTACTCATGCATAAATTATTTTGGCTTTTGGAGTCTTTTGGGAGAAAGTTTAACCAGCCTGACCGGACGTGACAACCTGTCAGCTGAATCAATAGAAAACTATGGATTTTAATGCTGATTCTATCCATGCCTTGACAGGCTGGTGATTCTATAGCCTCCATAAACACAATAATTTACTATTTTTAGGAAACATTTTGTGGACACACTGACTCGATGACACGAGCTAAGAGCTACCTGAAGTGGATAACCAGTTACAATGACAATGTGTTGTTCTGTAAAACAGGTGTTACGTCAGGATGTGTTACCCTTACAGCTTCGTGCCGCGGACGCGGCAAAAAGCGCACATACTCAGTCCAAGCTCGCTACAGAACTGTTCTAGCAGCGCTCTGCTTGTAAAAAGGGGGGAGACGGCAGCTGTGGAAGTTCAAACGTCCTATTGTGGCCAAGCCGACGCCTTCGCTACCGTTCTCAATCATACTGTTCCATTAGCAAACAATAACAAAAATGACAGACAGACAGACAGACAGACAGACAGACAGAAGGAAAGGCAGGAAGGCAATTTTGTTTTTTAAGTTTTTTATCATTTTAATATGTTCCCAATTCTGTGATAAATAAAGTTCAGCCTTATTTGATCCTATTATCATATAGGCACCTTCGTGAACTATAAGCACAGGAATACTCCCAGGGTCTACATAGCCCTTCACATACAGTTCTCTCTGTAATATACAGGGGAAACGCATCCTGATGGAGGCCCATCACATAACTTTCCCTCATAATATACAGGGGAAAAGTGCACTTTCAAAGTTCTAAAGCATAAAAGCCCTCCATTCTCAGCACTAGTTAAAAATCTGACAAGCATTGAATTGGGGGAATGTTTATAACAAAACATAAATTATCAATCATACCTGTACAACCAACTTGAATTAAGAAAAAAAACTAAAGGTAAACGGTGAGGTTGTTCAGATGTTTTAAATATTGTTTTTGTTGGGCAGGATTGGCAAAGCCAATAATGTTTTTCTCTATAACAATTTTAATGAAAGTCTATAACCTGAAAAAACACAAATGAGGATGCGTTTCCACTGTTTATTACAGGGGGAATGTTATGTGACAGAGTTTATAGAGCTGTTAGGATCCGTTTCCCCTGTTTATTACAGAGAGAACTGTATGTGACGGGCTGTGTAGACTATGGGAGTATTCCCCTGCTTATGGCTCACGGAGGTGCTTATTTGATAACAGGTTAAAATAAGATGTACTTTATTCACCACAGAATTGGGAAATTATTGAAATGATGATGAAAAAATAAAACAAAAATCTGCCTGCCTGCCAGCCATTTTTGCTATTATTTGCTGATAGAACACTATGATTCTGAACAGTAGCAGAGGGGTTGGCTTTGAGCTTTCACAGCTGCCGTCGCTCCCCTGTGTACGAGCAGAGCGCAGCAAGTAACGTTCGGGATCGATCTTGGATTATGTACTCGCGTTTTTTGCTGCTTGGGAAGCACAGAGCTGTAGAGGGAACACATCGTGATGGGGAAACACAGATTGACGTAACACAGAGAAGCCGACGTGTTCCCAAACGGGGGGGCTTTCACGATGGAAACAGGTATTCCAGCTCCTTCTTTCAATTAAAAAGAGTTGGTGGCCATAACATTTGCAACAAAAGAAAAATCTAAATCGAATCAATATTTGGTGTTACTACCTTTTGTCTTCAAACCAGTATCAATTCTTTTAGGTACACTTGCACAAAGTCAGGAATATTATAGGATTATAGTCAGGTGTATGATCAACCAATTATACCAAACAGGTGCTAATCATCATCAAATCAATCTTTATTTAATAAAGTGCTTTTCATGCCATTAACAGCACAAAGTGCAATACAGGATAAAAACTATTTAGATCAAACAAAATTAAAACCTAGTAAATTGAAAATACACACTGTTATACACAATCAGAGAACACCCACCACACCCCCTCAACATACCCATTCCCTCAAGTAATATCAACATGGTCTCCACCCCTTGTATCTGTCTCTAAATTATAAACAAAAACAATAAATAAATAAATAAATAAAATAAATAAATAAATAAATAAATATGATTTAAAAGCTAACCTAAAAAGGTAGGTCTTGTGCCTCTTTTTGAAAACATCAACATTCTGGGTCATAATATCATCAATGTCACTCGTAGGTTGAAACAGTCATTACCTGAAACAGAAACAGCTGTGTAGGAGGCTTAAAACTAGGTGAGGAACAGGCAAACTCTGCTACCAAGATAAGATTGTGGAAGATAGTTTCATATCATGGCAAGATTGAGCACAGCAACAAGACACAAGGTAGTAATACTGAATCACCAAGGTCTCTCCCAGACAAAGATTTCAAAGCAGACTGGGATTTCAAGATGTGCTTTTTTTAAAGAAACACAAAGAAAAGGGCAACGCTGAGGATCGTAGATGCAGTGGTCAGCCAAGAAAACTTACTCCGACATCATTTGTGCAACCTGTGTTTACACTCAGAAACAGCATTTATGCCCTAAGAGATGTGTTGGGATCATTGATTCTCCAAGCGCTTTTTGTTTGCTTGTTTTTACAAGCTCAATTACTGCTCTATGTAGAAGTTAAAATATAGAAGTTACTCTGAGAGGATAGGATTTGGGGGAACTACTGCCCCCAACAGGTTTGGCATGTCTATGAATGTGCTTAACAACACATATGTGGTTAGATGTGGACAGAGATTTTTTTAAACAAGGTGGTGAGAATATTTGTTTAAAAAAAAAACCTGGCTGAGTGTGTACATGGCATTAGTGCAGCAGATAAAACACATATCAAGCTTATTACCCTTCAAGATGGGAAGATGTCCAGCAGTGCCATCAGCTCAGAACTGTCAGAAACCAGTGGGACCCAGGTATACTCATCGACCTTCCGGTGAAGTCTGGCCAAAAGTGGTCTTCAAAGAAGAGTTGCAGCCAAAAAGCCATACCTTCGACGTGAAAAACATGAAATATGCACGAAAACATAGGAACTGGGGTGCAGAACAATGGCAGCAGGTGCTCTGGACTGATGAGTCAAAATTGAAAATATTTGGCTCTAACAGAAGGCAGTTTGTTTGTCAAAGGGTTGGAGAGCGGTAGAATAATGAGTGTCTGCAGGCAACAGTGAAGCGTGGTGAAGGTTCCTTGAATGTGTGGGGCTGCCAAATGGAGTTGGGGATTTAGTCAGGATAAATGCTGTTCTCAATGCTGAGAAATGCAGGCAGATACTTATCAATCACGCAATACCATCAGGGAGACGTATGATTAGTCCCAAATTTATTCTGCAGTAGGACAACGACCGCAAACATACAGCCAAAGTAATTAAGAACTATCTTCAGTGTAAAGAAGAACAAGAAGTCCCAGAAGTGATGGTACGGCCCCTACAGAGCCCTGATCTCAACATCATCGAGTGAGTCTGGGATTACATGAAGATCAAGAAGGATATGAGGAAGCCTACATTCACAGAAGATATGTGGTTAGTTCTCCAAGATGTTTGGAACAACCTACCAGCTGAGTTCCTTAAAAGTCTGTGTGCTAGTGTACCTAGGAGAATTGATGCTGTTTTGAAGGCAAAGTCTGGTCACACCAAATATTGATTTAATTAAAAAATAAATGATCAACACTTCTATTTTTGAAAGCATTCTTTGTTTACAGCATTTTTTCACACCTGCCTAAAACTTTTGCACAGCACTATATATATATATATATATATATATATATATATATATATATATATATATATATATATATATATATATATATATAAATATGCTTTACACATACATACACATGCGTGCACCTACAGACATGAGAATTGGCAACTATCACCTTCAATCAATGCATTATCTCAGAGGCATTTCAAGGACAAAAACAGGTGAGAGTTTTAATCACACAAGAAAAACCTGCAGGGACCATAGCTGGGGGCTTCTTTTGGTGAACTGGAATCATGCTATAGCACACAAGAGAACAACTTTAAAATAGTACTAAGAGTGTCAACTCACTGAATGATAGTTTCATACAGTGGTTAGGTCTATTCCAGCTGTGACTAGATTTGTCTTAGTATTCACACTCCATAGTCATCAAGAAAGTCTCCACATGTAAGAACTTACAACATGAACAAAACTGCATTTGGCTCCTGTTATGGGACAGGTGAGCAGGGCTGACATACCTGCACTTTAGCTGATAAAATAGAAGAACCCCTGCAGGGCGTTGTTCTGCTTGATTTCCTACAGCTCTGCAGTCAGCCAAAGCCTGCCACCAGGTGACTATTCCTGTCTACACGTTAATGGCAAACTAGGACCTGGCTTTGTGTGAGCTCCAGAGTGAATATCAGTGAAAGGCATTCAAAACTCCCCCACACTGCAGAAAACACAGAGTGTATACACAGTGTATACCAGGGATGTAAATTCATCATTAGAAAGGCCATTTCTATGTAGTTAAAGTTTTTTAGTTTCCTTGAATTAACAAAGACATCCCCTGTATAACACAATGTTTGTTTTTCCTCCACTTTTAATTATTACTTAAAATTATATAATTAATGTCAATCATTCTAATAAAAATCTTCTTTAATTACAGCTTGTCTAATGTGAGTATTAGTGCAAACACCACTGTAATTGGCATATTCTTTTCAGCTATAGGGCTATGGTTTATTAAAATACAACAGTAATGTGCTGCACACAAACTTCAAATTTCATTAGCTTTTTTTGACAGGGGGAACCTTCCTCTAATATTACTGGGGTACTATTTGGTAAAGTGCAAGTCAAAGCTGGGGTAAATAGATTTAAACATTAAAGTAGCTTAAAAAATACTAACATTTGACCATCTGACCCCAAGCCATACTTTATCCAAGGATTATGAAATTAGGTACACATCTGTAGTGTCTCAGGACCAACAAAAAACTCAGTTGGTCCAAACTTATTCAAAGGATTTTGCTGTGTCAAAGCACGTGGGCGTGGCCAAGCCTCAAAGTATGGCTTCTCGCCATAACAGTAGAAAGGATAATAACTTCCACTCACAAGGTCACAGCGCTACCAAACTTCCTGTCTCATCACATACCAGCACCCAACACATTCAACAGGGCTCATTTGGTCACCTAAACCGCGCCCCCTGAGAACAGGAAGTGCAATGTTTTACTTAGAAATTTCCATATTTGACCCATTTTTCCTAATCAACATGTAGATATTGCCAGTGACTGAAAACAAGTTGGTGTAACTTGGTTTCCAGAGCTGAACGGTTTCGAAAGAGTGTGGCTGTGGCATGGTGAAGCCTGACATCACGCCATGGAAATAAGTTTAGGTCCAATTTGAACATACATCATCTGATCTGCACCAAATTCAACAACATGGATATTGGTCTAATCCCTAACAGATATGCATGCAAATATTTGGTGGGCGTGGCCTAAGTCATGCCCACCATCCCGTAGAAGAATTAAAAATAATCATCCATAAGGAATGCAGCAAGGATTGTGAAATTCAGTACATATATGCAGTTTCTAGAGACCTATAAAAAGTTTGTTGAAGCCAGGGTCCATTCCCCGGTCAGCCATTTTAGTCTAAAGCTTCCATTTTGTGCCTTTTGAGCACTTTGTCATGCAGATTGAATCAGCAGGCTCAGTGGAAACATTGAGGTGGCGTTAAATCGGCGGTGCGTGAGTCTCACGGCACACCCCAGAGCGAGGGCCATTTGAGGCTGCTTGCAGCTTTAATTGTTTATATTTTAAGTTAGATATCAAAATTTTGTCAGTATTTTATTTGAACATTTCCCATATTCAATAGTCGAGGTGAGGGGGAGCGGAGGGGGACGCCGCTCCCCTTAGAAAGAAATCCGACATATAACGTCACACCAGTAAAAGTCCCATCCTCCATCTCCATCCCTTCCATTTTACAGTAAATATTGTATGGAAATATAAATCATAAATAGGCTTAGCCTATATTAAATAATTTCATCATCAGAAAATGTAAGGTCTGCGCATGTTGAGCGAAAATAAACAGTCTAATAAAATCCGGGGGACAAGGGCACGAAACGCAATGATGCAACATTGTTTTTGCCTGAGAGTAGGCCAGGTGAACCCAGTTTTCGTTTAATCTCGTTCCAACCTCTGGCATCTACAAAAACTGTTTACTTCATAAAATCTATACGTTCGCACTGAGTTCAAAAGTAAAAGTTCTCCTTCTGTAATAGCGCAGTTGTTTTGTGATCGACGTTATAATTCGGGACTAGTTTGTTTTCACCGTAGTGATTAAGGAGTTACACGGCTGCTACGTACCTATTTTAGACCAAGAGATGGATTTAACATGAAATCCATGTCTTGTTCATGTTTCATGGAAGTTAAATGCATGTAACACATTTTACATTGGCCTACATCCTTTTACTCGGTTTTGTAAAAGTTTTAAAGTTTTCATCATGACCTTAGCTGTCTCCATATCCGCATACGTCATCATGTCGGTTAAACTCTGCCACCGCATTGGTCTAAAACGGGTACGTAGCAGCCGTATCACTCCTTTCTCACTACGGCGAAAACAAACTAGTCCCGAATTAAAACACCGATCATAAAAAAACAGTGCTATTACAGAAGGAGAACTTTTACTTTTGAACTAAGTGCGAACGTATTTATTTTACGAAGTAAAAAGTTTGTAGATGCCAGAGGTCGGAACGAGATTCATTTTCTAAAGACATTCTCGGGGTTCACCTTATGGCCTAGAGAGCGGCAAAAGCTGCATTACAGAAGTGCAAACATGCCCAAACGAGCGGATGGTCAACGGGATGTCCGGGATTTTTTTTAAAAGAAAAAAATTACAGGTGAGCTATTAATCTCAGTTATTAACCTAGCCTGCTTTTGTTATCTAAAGACCACACGACTTGCCACAGGTGTACGCACAGATCCCAGGATGCTACCCTCCAAACTAGCTAGAATTAACGGGCAACCCTCCACATTTCTCGTTAATTAGCTTGCTAAAATACATGACTTGTCAATCAGTCAAGACACTCATGCGGCTTGGTGAATCTGCACTAGATGTCGACTCTTTTTACACATCCAGCCATAATCGGCCTAGGAAAAATGATCACCTTGTCAGAGCTCATCTGACAGTGCTGACATTTAGTCATAATCAGGACGAATGTGAAAAAGACCAAGAAAAACTGTTGAAAAAAAAACATGATTACGAAAGTGTTTGGAAACTGCTATGAGCATGTGGATTTAGTGAGGGTTGTAATGAATAAAATAGAAATTACAAATTGTGTTTGGTCTTTCATGTTAAACTAATCCAATACTTTTTTTTGTATAGGCCTAGTTTGCATGAAAAAAATTATTCTGCACTGCAATTATTTGCTAAGGCTTCTTTGCAAGGTGCTGGTATTTGCTTTGCTTCACAGATTTATAAAGCCTCCATTTCACCTGATCTTGTTTAATTCTAATGCAGGCTATTCAGTAGAAGTCCCCTAACTTTCGGCCAATTCGGTGATACAAAATACTCTATAAATACCACCTTTTTTAAAATTAAAATCCAGATTTTTTTAATAGGCAAAAACAATGACCATCCCCCCTGAATTTTTTTTACAACTCGACTACTGGCCATATTGCTTTACACAAAGCTGGTTTCAGAATTTGTTGCTAAGGATCTAGTCCACCAGGCTAATAGCGCTTCAGAACAGACTTGGGGGCTGAGAGATTGAAGGCCTTGAAACATGCTTAATTCACCTGTATGCTTTGGGCTGGCTTCTAGTTGAAGTTTAGTATTGTGGTATTATCATAAAAAAAACTACTTGCTGTATCTTTTTCAGGAGAGCAAGCACTGTTACAATCCACATTTGGGAACAGACAAAGGAAATGTTTTTTAATAAAAACATCTAATTATTAGTTAAGAATTGCTGCTCTGCAAAGTCCTACACATTTTCTCTCTGTTTCTCTGCATCCATGTTTGACAAAAACTGCATTGCATTTTGCATTCTCTATCTTTGTGTGAGTTAACCTCTCTTTCTTTGACTCAAAATTTTCTCCCTGCAGCAATAAGAATTAGAAATCATTTTACTGCTACAGAAGAAAAACAATTGTTTATTTGTTGGGAGTATTACAATAAACAGGTAAATCATTTTTTTCAGCTGAGAATATGAAAGCAAGTAAACAAAAAAAATCACAGAAAAAAAGTCCTTTTCATTTTAGAAAGGACTTTGAGCTTTTATTTTCAATAATAAAAAGCAATCTATGCCTATCAACTAAATTTAACATATTAAATATTAATTATTCAATGGCATTAATGAGTGAGATGTAATACTTTATTTTCAGCAGAACGTGTCCTAATAGTAGCTGAACATATCAAACACTTGCTAACATTATCATTGATTTTATTTCCTGTTGGACCAAACAGATTCATCAAAAACACATCTTTTCTGAAATATGCATGAAAAAATATATTGTCGAAAGATGAGTGGAGTTCCAAATGCTCCTGGTAGTCAGAATAAATATCTAACCCCCCTAGTGAGCAAGAAAATGGCTTTTTGGGGTCTGACTGAGTGTATACCAGGGCTCAGAAATGACTTGGGCTTTAATATATGCAAAGAACATCACAGAAAAGAGAGCTTAAGGTTTTGATTTTAAAAGCTGTGCTTTATGTGTTTATGGTTCTGAATACTTGTACAAAGAAATGCTTCACTGAAAAACCACCACATTCAGGTGATAAAAGGTTTCATTTGTTATGTTTTCTGATGGTTTATAATTGTGTGTATGTGCATAGAAAAGCAATTTATCTCCAAAACAGGGTACTTATTTCCATGGTTAACAATTAATATAAAAGATTAAAGCAGACATGCACTCATCTATTGATCTAGTTGACAGAAATTCTTTTTCTCTCCGTTCAACATGCCAGAAGCCAGTTGCGGTGTTAACTGATCTGTCTCCCCCACTTTTCTCATAACACATAAACTCATTTTATTCACTGTCAGGCAGATTTATCCCTTCTGAATTTCCATTCATCAGCGTTTAAACACATTTCAGGTAATGTGCCGTCATCATGATATGTGGTAAAGACCATAAATTGTCTTTGTGAGAAACTGGTCACAAAAATATCTATGCATCTTTAAACAACCAATTTAGACCATCCCAGACTTCTTTGTGAGATGTCAATTGACATCTACAATTGTAGAATCAATTATTTGATTCATGAATGTTGAAGCAGAACACATGTCAGAGTTGCTGGATATCTTCCCCTTGAGGAGAGGTGTTTGAGATTGCTGTTTCAATGGGATGGCTCAGAATTTTTAAAAGGTTTTTTTAAGGTTCTGTTAAAGATTATAGATAGTTAATATTTTACTCAATTGAGATGGCTATTTTGGCATCTTTATTTAGTTTAAATCCAGTGGATTCCGACCCGGAGACAAAAGTCTTCTAGCCCTAGACTCAAGTAGATTTCAATCTTAAACAATATTATAACAGTTCCTTTCTGAAATATATCATTGTGGTTTATGCAAATACTATATTTATTGTCACATTAGCACTAGACAGTCATTTATTGAGAAGGTGATGATTATTTTCACAGGAAGTTGAGATATGAAATGGTGCACCATCAATGATCTTCCTGTGCAAAACAGGTATCCAGAACAAAACATAAGATGGCTGTCAGATATGAAAGGAATAAAAAGCAACAAAATAGCAATCACATGACCAGATTTTGCTTTCTGAACCTCTTTAATTTCATATCAGACAGTTACTTTGACTGGACTGTTCTCAACATGTGTTTCAGACTTTAAGTATTGCACCCTTGCTACCTCCATTTCCTATGCAAATAGTAATCGGCTTTGTTGTAAATAATCTTCCAATGCAAGCATGTCAACAGTTTATAGTTTGTTTTGATTATTAAAAAAAAGAACGTTTTAACATAAGCCGCTATGAGATATTTGTGATTGGAGCTATTTTAAAGTGGTACAAGTCTTGGACCAACTGTTTGGTTTAACCTCTGGGTCTAACTATTCTGGGTTAATAATAAAGAAGACACCAAGGGTGTTAACTACTGCAGGTAAGATATTAAATGCTCTTAATCTTTAAACAGAACCTGAATGATCCCAATATCTTAGCAGGAGTGTTTTTACTTTGATGAAGCATCCTTTTCAGTGAAAGGCTTTTAGAGACCATTTAAAAAAAAAGAAAAAAATATTACTGCATTTACATGTACAGTATCTAAGAGTGCTTTCTTAAGATATGTTCAAAATGAAGGACATTTTGATCAAAGAATATGTTAAGCATTAGTATTTTCAGTGGACCTGGTTTCATCTGTTTCAATAAATACTGCATCTCTTATTCATAATGTAAAAGTGGAAAGAGTTGTACTACTGCACCTTTACAGTATATCTTAATATCTAAATGTATTTAGTATATTTATTTGCAAACACAGTCAGGGAATTGCTAATGGAGCATTGATGATTAGTCCTCCTTTGATAAGCAAAAGGTTATTAGAGGAAATCTGTAATCAAATTGGTCTAGTAAGGAATACAAATAAATGCATATAAGAGGATGCACTACAGTGCAAAAAAAACCCGACAAATAAAAAACAAGAAGCTGTGTGCAAATAACTTACACCTCTTCCATGCACAGGGTAAAAGCTCTTTAAATGCATTTAAAATGCTCAAGTTAACCGTGGCTTATAAGACACCTCATACAAGGTAATCAGAGACAGCCCTAAAGTGAGTCTTCACAGTCTTTGTTTTTGTTTAGGAGAACAAGGTGGTGACTGTGTCATTCGGTTTCACTCTGTAAGTAGGCTATCTTCTCTCTGGTGTTCAGTGGTCCTTTGGGAATTGTCAGTTTGCTCACTTTGTCAAATGAGGTGCACTTATGGCTCTCTTTTGTAGCATTCTGCCATTCCCCACAATCATATTTTCTGCTTTAAAATTGGCCCTACATCTAAAAGAAGAAGAGCTCCACTCAGTCACTTAATTAATACCAACCAGACAGTACTTTGGACAGTATATGACCAATACAATCTGCTTTATTTGTCCCCTGATGGTTTGATAATTTCAATAAGCATAAAAGAAGAAATCAGCAAAAAGGCAAGAATGAGCTAAACAAAAAATGGGTAAAACTACAGACACCACAGAGGGGAAATGTGTTTGCAATTGTGAGACAATCCAAGGGGATATGACAGCCCAAAGACAAGAACCAGAAAAGTAGCTGGGGTTGGCAAAGTCTAGAACAGTAAATGGGAGACTGACCAAGTGTCTCAGACTCAACGCTGCCTAATAACCCTAAGCTGCTGATCAGGCTCTTTTTGGGTGGCAACATTAAATGTTCTTTTCAGACACATAATCCTCTTATCCAAGCTAATTTCCAAACTGCAAAGTTACAAGCAAGTGTTTTGCGGTGAATCTGTCCATAACAGAGCTGTGATCACCATCCCTGTATACAATTCAAATGATAAAGTCCAGGAAAGCAAAATAAGGAGCTGGATAAATACAAGAGGACAGAGGGTCCATGTAGTGGGAGTACCAAAGAAATGAAGCTAGTTGAACCTGAACCTTCTGAGATGTACCTCCCTCACTTTACTTAAAATGGTTTAATCAGGAGGAAAGTAAATTCACAGAAACCTTTTATTCTCTCAAAGGGATCAGCACAAAAACACCAGTAAAAAACCTAGAAGAACAGTAAAACAAGTGATCATACTCTGATGTGACCTAAAGTTAAGGACTTTGTAATTTAACTCTTGACCTAAACATGGAAACCAAGTATTACAACATTTTGTATGTTTTTATACAGTATCTGACCTTGGTTGAGTCACATGCTGAGTATAAAGAACTGATGTGACAGCTTCAGACAGGAACCTTCATTCATTTTACTGAGAAAAAGAAGTAAGAAACCATGCAGGTGGAACAGTGGCCTGTTGGTTAGCACTGGTTTAAATCTTGAACTCAATGGTACCTGCAGAGACTTTTCATTGGTGTTTGGGCATCTCAAGAATTTCAAGGAAACAACTAATATGCCAGAAACTATGCTTAGATGACCCATAACAATCAAAAAATCCAAACACCCCAGAACTGTGACATAGTAAGAGAGAACTTACATGGTTTAGGTGAAACCTGTTTGCAAGGACTGAGATGTATACCTCTTAGCAAGGGCCACTGACGGAGCTCATCATGAAATAGTCATGTTCCTGAAACAGGGACATTGAATTGGTTCAGTGAGGGTTAAAAATTTACAATGTGTCTTGGCCCTGGAACATTCCAGGGATGATAGATATTTACTGTTTCAGGAATAAATGTACTGTTTTGCAGAACTTCCAGGAACTGTCAAGCAAAAAGTGTGAGCTCTTTCCTCTCTCTGCAGGTGGCTGCTGTCTTCTCAATGAGCGCTAGGAACAAACATCCAGTCAGTGTGTCAATTTAGTCTCCTTGATTTAGCACAATGATGAATCACAGCTTACATTTTACTTAATCTGTTGCTCCGTTTAGATGTGCATTCTTACCCCCGATTTCCACTGCATGTGCTCCGCTCCGGTGTGGTCCGGTCCGCCACGCACTCCGCAGCCGTTCGCAATTTCCACTGCATGCGCTCTAGATCCGCTCTGCTCCGGTCCGTAGCCCACAGGTGGTCGAAGAAGCATGCGCGGGAATTACGAGATCTCACGATAAAAGCCAGTAATAAATGCGGAAGTCAGAACAAAATTCTTCATTCCGTGGAAGACGAACAGAAAATAACAGTTATTCTCTGTTATTCTGTGTCTAGATATTTTGCACAACATATGTATAAATATACGCAGGCTTATATTAATATAGCTATGCATACAAAAAATGTCCAGTCCGTCTTTATTGATTTATTTTGAAAAACACCCGGAAATGTAGTTGTTCTATATCCGGTTGGTGCTCAGTTATTTGTGTAGATTGACTGCGGACTTGATCCGGCAAAAATAGAATCGATCCTATTTTTGCTGGATGGCAAAACGGTGGCCGGCGCCCTGCGCCGCTCGGCGGCGGCAGTGGAAATGCTCTCATTGACTACAATGGGAGCGTTTTTCCTGCGGAGTGCGTGCCGGAGCGGAGCGCATGCAGTGGAAATAGGGGGTTAGACTTATAACAGAAGAAACAGAATTCATTGAGTTTCTTCTTTTCACCAGTGTGGCAAAGGAAAAGTCTTGAAATACTGGCCATTATCTCAGTAAAAGGATTCATTAGCCATAAAATACAATATATATATTTTCAAGCTAAACCCAAGCTAAATAGGAAATTAGTTTTCTTGCTGTGCTTGGTTTTCTTGCGTTTAAAGTCTGAAATTACTCTGCAGTAGTTCTGGTTTTTAATAGCCAAACAATTGCCTGGTGCTGATGTCTTAGCAAAGGTTATGCTCATATCTTTTGTCTGTTCATAAATATTATCATTGCAAAAATATAAGAAATATTCAAAGCAGTTTATATTCCAAAAAAATTGTGTCCTCCAATATTTCTTTCCTTTTTAATTAAAAGGCTAATCTCACTCATCTCTTGCTAAATGAATATTAGGATTGGGCATTAGGTCAGATAGCACAAATGACACCATGTAATTAAGGCTCTGGAAAGATATGGGGAAAATGAATTGATGACTTCAATATGAAAAAGGGATAGGGCAGTTATAATTTTCACATTTCAGCTTCAAGCTGCAAGGAGTGGAAACTTTCTGTTAGTGATGGACTTAGCTAAACCATGCAATCTGGCAGCAAGTGATATCATTGGAACTGTTCATTAAAGACGCAATCCCTCACATTCTCTCTTCAACTTTCATTTTGGAGTGGTAATGTCTATGCAGAACGAAGTTGGGTAAGGTGGAGATATAGGCAGAAAGTATGGGGTCTTCTTTCACCTTTCAGTTTAAAATAGGTTGACATGAGATATAAATATCTACATCATGTCAAGACCTGTAAAGAACTAGCTTCCTATGTTTTTCCTGATAAATTGAACTAAATATTAAAGCTTTAAATGGCATATCACATGGCAAACCCATATCAGCTGACTACTTACCAGAGAATGGGATTAAGGATATTGAACAAAATCACATTACTGGATTATCAGTGCAAAAACCACTGATTAAGATACAGTTTGAATCACCCATAGCATCAGCTCTGGCTTCATCTAGGCCTGCTTTGGCCTACAAGCTCAAAAAGTTGCTTAAATACTTGCTATTACTTGCAGTTTTCCATAGTCTTTTAAACATTTTTTTTGCAGAAATATATAAAGCAATGTTTGTGTATTTTTTCAATTATCTTACTCAGTTTCAAATTTCTAGAGTATGCTACAGTATTTTTCTAAACGTATAGTCTTATCTTACATTGTCAATTTATAGTATGTATAGTATATCTTAGTTTCCTTTTTTACAATAATTACTATCTTTAGGTATATCTATGTGCTTTTAATACACCCGAATTTCACCAGTGGGGGACAATAGAGGATATTTCTCTTCTATTTCTATTTTTATCCCAAAATTTAGCAGCAGTATTAGGCAAGGCAAGGCAAATGTATTTGTATAGCTCACTTTCCACAACAACATGGCATTTCAGGTATTATTAATCATTTACTCAAAGGCAGCTCTAAACAGATGGGGTTTTAGCCTTGATTTAAAGGAACTCAGTGTTTCAGCAGTTTTGCAGTGGTCTGGAAGTTTGTTCCAGATAAGAGGAGTATAGAAACTGTAAGCTGTTTCTCCATGTCCGGCTCTAATTCTAGGGATAATTAGTAGACCAGAGTTGGAAGACCTGAGGGGTCTGGGGGGTTGGTATAGCAACAGCAGATCTTCAACATACTTTGGTGCTAAGCCTTTCAATGATTTATAAACTAGTAAAAGTATTTTGAAATCTATTCTCTGAGCTACAGGGATCCAGTGTAAGAACTTTAGAACTGGGGTTATATGCTCTACTTTCCTAGTTCTAATGAGAACACGAGCAGCAGCGTTCTGAATCAGCTGCAGCTGTCTGTTTGACTTTTTAGGCAGACCTGTGAGAACGCAGTAATCAATCAGACTAAAGATAAACGCATGGATGAGTTTTTCAAGGTTTTGTTGCAACATTAGTCCTTTTGTCCTAGAAATGTTCTTCAGCTGATAGACGGCTGACCTTGTGATTGCATTTATGTGACTCTGGAGGTTCAGGTCTGATTCCATTACTACACCTAGATTTCGGGCCTTGTCAGTAGTTTCTAGCTGTATTAACGGAAGCTGACTCTTGATCGTTCCTCTTTAGGTCCAAAAATAATGACTTCAGTTTTGTTTCTATTCAGCAGAAGAAAATTTTAGCACATCCATCCATTGATTTGCTTAATGCTTTCACTTAGGGTTTGGATAGGTTCAAAGTCAACTGGTGACATTGAAATGTAGAGCTGAGTATCATCTGTAACTAATCTTATTGGCTGTTGATCTGGTTTAACGTGAGCATGTAGATAATAAATAGAAGGGGCCCAGGATGGAGTCCTGGGGCACCCCAGATGTGATTTCTGTCTATTCTGACAAAAAACTGCCTAATTACACAAAGAAGTTCCTGTGCTTTAGGTAAGACTCAAACCAGCCAAGTACTGTACCAAAAAGTCTGACCCAGCTCTCCAGTCGTTCCAATAGTATATCATGATCACCATTGTCAAATGCAGCACTGAGGTCCAAAAGTACCAGCACTGTGGTTCTACTACAGTCTGTATTTATGCGGATGTCAATGAACACTTTGACGAGGGCAATCTTGGTGCTGTGGTGAGCAAAGAAACCAGACTGAAAAACATCAAAACGGTTGATCGTTGTCAGGAAGCAATTTAATTGTTGAAACAGAGCTTGTTCAATAATCTAGCATAATGGTACGGGCGCTGTCTGTCTGTCCTATGAGTCATCTTCAGCACCGTGGACAGTGCCTGGACCCGCACCTCACCGTTCAGCACTGCGGACAGCGGCAAGCAACTCTGGGATTTCCACCCCTCCTCCTGCTCCTTGCTGCGCACAGGTATTCCAACTTGGCCTGATGACTTTGAGGCAGCGGCTCACCCATAAAACGTACTCCTGCCATTCAGTCAGGGGGTGCAGATCTGTGCTGCTGTCCCCACTTTACCTTTTTCTGCTTTATGTGATCTTTGTTTGTCTAGATTGCTAAACCTAATGGCTTAACCTTTCTAAACATCACCTGGTAATAATTGTAACAGGCTGAATAGTTGTCTTGCCTTTCCTAGTTTCCCATTTTCTGCAGTTTTGGACTTGGTGGAGTGTTGCCACAGCTTTTTAGTTCAACCTCCTTAGTTATTTGATTTAAAGATATCCAACATTCTTCCTCCCTTAGGGGTTATTTTCTATTAAGATATAATTCAGTGAAGAACTTTTTTTTATTTAGTTTTCAAAGACATTGTGTCTGTTAGGAGTCTGGGTTTTTTGTCTGTCTTTGTTTGTCTTTATCTTTCTTCCTGTGTCTTTTTCTCCACCTTTTTGGAGGCCCTGTGTGAGCTGAGGACCTGTCCATCAAGCCAGGGGCTGGAGCCATCTCCCTGCAACCTGCACTGTTGCAGCTCATTGAGGCTCATCACAGGATGGATATAAGGAGCTGGCTATCAGATCCCACTTGCCTGAGTGTTTGGTAAACCCCTTGCCCTCCGTGTTTTCCCAGAGACTCCTAGTTTTAGTTGTCTCCTGCTTTAATGCTGACCTGTGCTCCTTCTAAAGGTTTTTCTTGGATATAAATTCTTCTCATGATCAGTACTCCTGCTTTATTACAAGCCTTTGGTCTTCAGTCCACATCTGACAGGCTCCAAGCTCCTCCGTGTTCCTTGCTTAATCTCTGGGCTCTGCCAGCCCCACCTCCATGCTCGGTCCTCGCTCCCGGATTCCACTACCTCTTCGTCCCCTGGAACTCAGCAGGAAGCTCTTGCAGACACCCTGGATTCCAAGCTCTCTCTCCCAGGCATTCTATTCACCATCTATCTAGTAAGCCTCACCTGAGTACATCCAAACAGTCAGATTCACCCCAAGACTCTGTTTAACCTCTGGACTTCTCCTCCTGCAGTTCTTCATATCTCCATTTCCCTGTGCAGTTTTTCTGATACCCGCGATCATTATCTAATTATTATTTCAATAAAACTTTAATAATTTTAACAACTGGTCTCTCTAGTGGTGTTCTGCATGAGGGTCAAAAAGCTTAACTAGAACATAACAGTGTCTGACATTTTCTCCGTATTGTTATAGGACATTGTTATTGGATTTGGTACTGATGTACAGATAAATTTGTTTAGAGGTTTCAACTGAAATCTCCCAGAGAAAACGCCTTTTTATAATGGTCTCACTGTGGCTAGATAGTTTAGCAGAGATGGTGCTTTCAATGATAACATTGAAATGGTTAGATAACGCAACATCGATTACCGAGATGTTGGGAATTTTTAAACCTTTGCCAATGATTAAGTCCAGAGGGTGTCCTTGATTGTGTGTTGGTTGTTTGCATTTGTTACATTTTTCGATCTTTCAACCTCCCTGTCACTGGACATGCTGGATTTAGAAATGTTGGTAGGCTTTTGGGGGGCTTAGAGGAAAGGATCTACATTCCCTAGAGAAGACATGTACTGCACTAATCGCCAATCAAAAATTGTTAAGATGCTGAAGAAAATTTCAAAATGTCAATCGCATAATTTGTCTGAATTTTTCACCATGGTTTTTTGTGTTGAATGTGATCGCTTATCTCTGTTCTGTTCTATTATATCCATATAAAGCACATTTCCATATAGATGAAGCTGTACAAATAAAAATACCTTGCTTTTGTTTTAAAATAATATCTTAACCCGATTGACGTGACATAAACTCTGGTCCTAAAATAAATAATGACAACTGATGGCAGGAAAGCTAGGAAAAACAACAACTTTTAAATGCCCTTCTTATATCTTTTTATCTTAGAACTCTAAGTAAGAAAGTGCAATTTGAATTGGCATAAAGTTTTTTTTTAAACCCTGGAGTTTGGCCACAGAATTCTGATAGACACATCTCCAACAAACAGCTTAATGATTGCTTGTACAACATATTTTCCTCCCACTAATCACATTGAACACCTGGTTGGTGGTGAAAGAGTTCCCTGGGTTTCCAGGATCTACATTTCTCAGTCTAGTACATGTTGAAAGACAACAAAACAATCATGCCATGTGTTCTCTCCAACAAGATACAGTAACTAGCTACACAAAGCTGAACTCTGATTCAATAATATTATAGTTGTTTAAGGAAAATGTCTTATAGGTACAATTTCAAAGTGCTACAACCACCTGTTTTATGTTTAAGGCATATAATTAACAAAATTATATGCTAGGGGCTTTTTTATGTCAAACATAACAGGTGGAAAAAGGAAGGCCATAAATACAGACATGCTTTTCATTCTGGTGGTAGAGAACAAAAAAGAATGAAGCTTGCGTTCAAGCTGAGTGATCTGCTTTACTGAAAACTGAATTAGTCTTAGTCCATAATTCAAAGACCCTGACTACATCTAGGCCAGACATATGGAGGTATACGGTCCAGTAAGTTTTACTTAAAAGCATATTCAGGGACACAGACATTCACAAAAGGAAGTGCATATGAACACATTCAACACTTAGATATGTAAATATGTCTTAGTGGTGTATCTATATTTCTTTGTCACACTTTCTCTGCACACTCAAGATCTACTTGCTTGTCCATATCTCAAAGATACATATGTCACCAATTTCCTACTGTTGATAAAGATCTGAGTTATTCTCTAATCATCAGATAAGGTTCCACAGACTTCATCCTTTAGCATCCATCATGAGATTTGTTCAGTTACCTGTAGACTGTTGTTTTAAACATTTTTAAAGATCATTAATGCTACTGGGAAGACACTTCTTATCTTTTACTGCATGGCGGTGAATCTAAAAACCCTGCATATAAATATGATGAAATAAAGAGCATTTTAGGATCCTCAAGTGATGTCGCATATGTGAATGATGTTTACCCCAAGCATTTGGCATGTTGAGTTAAATACATCTTCATCAGAGTATGCAAAGCTGCAACATATTGCTTTTCATTTACAGACATATGCATAGACACCTTTATGCATATATATCATATTTCTAAGTTGTAATGTACATATCAATCTGCATCGATCATCCACCTATCACCTTGGTGTAGGTGATTTTATTTTCATAGCTTTTCCCCCCTCTTTATTAGGCCTTGTAAATAGGCAATTAAAAAAAAGAGTATTGTTTTTCCAAGAAGTATTTGATATGTAAATCTGTGTGTTTGAATTAACCAAGTTTTCTGATTCAACATGTAAACGTAGATGTGCCATTTAAATTATAGGTAGACCTTGTTCCTCTACAGACCTACACGTGTGGGAGATGCAGCAGCTGTATGCCCCCACAAGGAAAGGCACCAAAGTGCCATTACTAGTACATATTAAACATTTTTACACTGATTTCTGATAACTTTAGGTTAGTAAGACTAGCTTTAATTACAATAATACACATTTTTGAGGGCTAGGTAAATGTCTTATCTTCATGTAGAGAAAAAATTAGTTTAAAAATTAACATTATCTTGTCACAATCTTATAAAAACTGGATCTAATATTAATACAATGGACGATAATATGTAAGATTCAACTGTTAATCAAACATAT
The DNA here is from genome assembly GCA_963556495.2 of Valencia hispanica. NCBI lineage: Eukaryota > Metazoa > Chordata > Actinopteri > Cyprinodontiformes > Valenciidae > Valencia > Valencia hispanica. Next base: position 24,802,105 of record OY747700.1, on the reverse strand, counting down.
TAATGCTAATTTAGTAATTTGTCATTTAACTACTGCTACATGACTGAAACATAGTGACCAAGCTTATTTTGGTACCTTCCTGCACTGAACAAGATGGATCTGACCTGACACAGCTGTGTTGCATAAATAAATAAAAAAGTTCTGTATTATGTATGCAGAGCGTATTGCTCCACTCAAACAGTACTTGCACCACACTGAATTTGTAGAAGACTCTGAGGCATATGATAATAAGGGTTTGTGCTATAGAATTGTATATACTGTTTATTGTGATTGATGTTGTGCAATTTGAATACATTCACTGTATAAATGTGACTCCATTTTCAAGCTGCCGGCTGCCGACTGAAAATGGAAATCATCCAGTGGCTTATATATGCACACTGTACTGCCAGGGAAAACACACAGAGACAGCGACACAGCAAATTAATAACAAAACTGACTGAAACCAACCTATAGTCAGGATTTTTAGCAGGATAATCATTTCCAAGATTGTGATTAATAGGGCATGACAGGAACGAGAAAACTTGTCTGTCTCTAAATTAGTTAGCCTCTCTAACCTCCTACATGCTGAACTTTCTACCTCTATCGGCCCCAAGTGAGATCTGCTTACTATAAAGTAGATAAAAATGGCTTTGCCACAATAGTGATGGATCGCTTTTCTCAGCAAAACTTATGTTACCCCCACAGGAGCAAGGATTCATTGAAAGCTTTTCAGAAATGAAAGAGTTCGTGAAGAGACGTCTTTTCCTACACATTTTCCTGTTGTACTCCTTACAGTTGCTCCCTCACACACGCCACATCTTTCTTGTACGACTTAATTCTCTCTCCCTCCTCCAAGTTTTTTTTCAGAGTTCATGAACTCGTGAATGTGTCAGGATCGCCGGTGGACAGGGAGAGGCGATCGGGTGAAGCTTGACGCTCCAGACGCGGATGGGAGTCCCCCTGGATTAAAGGCGCAGGGTGGAGCAGGCTGCTGAGCTGATGAAAAGAGACTGGTTAGGTTGGATGGCAACGACTGGTAGGAGGAAGACTTCTGGTTTGACGAGTAGGAGCTCTGGGCATTGGATTACCGATGACTGAGCGATACTTCCTGACAGAGCCCCCCCCTCTAGGTCCGGCTCCTGAAGGGCCTGGACGGTCTGGATGACAGCTGTTAAAGTCAGAGACGAGGGAGGGGTCCAGGACGTGCCGGGACGGCACCCAGGAGCGTTCCTCAGGACCATAGCCCTGCCAATCCACCAGATACTGGTACCCCCTGCCGCGGGGTCGAGAGTCCAGAATCCGCCTCACTGTGTAGGCCGGACCACCGTCGATGAAACGAGGGGGGGGTGGGGAGATTGCCGGAGGAGACAGAGGCGAGGTGACGTGGCGTTTGAGGAGGGAGCAGTGGAACACCGGGTGGACCTTGAGGGAGGCTGGAAGGCGGAGACGGTATGTGACCGGGTTGATGCTTCGAAGGACTGGATACGGGCCGATGAAGCGGGGGGTCAACTTCCGACAGTCAGTCGGCAGCTTGAGATGCCGAGTGGAGAGCCAGACCAGGTCCCCTGGGTGAAAGGTGGGACCGGAACGGTGGCGACGGCGGTGCTGTTCCACATAACCGGAGGTTGCCCGTCTGATGGCGGCCCGAGCACGGATCCACATGGCCTTGGCGCGGCGTATAAGTTGTTGGGCCGCTGGTACCTCTACCTCTGGTTCCTGGTGAGAGAAGATGGATGGTTGGTAGCCGTTGCAGACCTCGAAAGGCGACATGCCTGTGGCGGAGGAGACCTGGAGGTTGAGGGATACCTCAGCCCACAGCAACGCACGCGGCCAGGTGGAGGGCTGCGTTGAGGCGAAGCATCTGAGGTATTTTCCCACCTGCTGGTTGGCCCTCTCTGTTTGGCCGTTGGTCTCCGGATGAAAGCCGGACGAGAGGCTGGCAGTTGCTCCGATAAGACGGCAAAAAGCTTTCCAGAACTTAGCGGAGAACTGGGGCCCACGGTCGGAGACAATGTCCTGGGGGAAGCCGTGCAACCGCACCACGTGTTCCAGGACCAGCTTGGCTGTTCCTTTGGCCGTGGGCAGGCCAGGCAGTGCAACGAGGTGGACCGCTTTGGAAAAACGGTCTACGAAGGTGGCGATGGTGTTCAAGCCATCTGCGGTGGGGAGTCCCGTCACAAAGTCCACCCCGATATGGGACCAAGGGCGAGTTGGAACAGGTAGAGGTCAAAGGGGTCCCAATCGTGGTTGGGTGGTGGACTTGGCTCTGGCACAGGTGGTGCAAGCGCCGACGAAGCTGCTGACGTCCTGTGCCATAGTGGGCCACCATAGGGCGCGGCGGATGAATTTGAGGGTCCTAGCAATGCCTGGATGACCGGCTATGGCTGAAGAATGACCCCAAAGCAGAGCCTCCTGGCGGCAATTGGTTGGGACGTAGAGACGGTTTGGTGGTGTCTCCGGCGGTGCTGGTTCCTGAACCAGTGCCGATCGGATAGAGTCCTCCAGCGGCCACTGGAGAGACGCCAAGATGCGGTGGGGGGGTATGATGGCATCTGGCTGAATCGGGACGGTGGCTTGGGAGTGCTGACGGGAGAGGGCGTCAGCCTTACCGTTTTTGGAACCGGGCCGGTAGGAGAGGTGAAAGTTATAGTGTTCAAAGAGAAGCGCCCAGCGAGCCTGGCGAGGGTTTAGCTGCTTGGCATTACGAATGTGGAGGAGGTTCTGGTGGTCTGTCCAGATTAGGAATGGCTCGGACGTCCCTACGAGCAGATAAGGGTGTAGAGGATGGGAGCTGAGGTGAACAGCGTGATGACTTGGTTGAACGCTTGTCGGGCCTCGGGGGGTAGACTGAACAAGCGTGGCCGGTCGGTCGACTTTGTAAGGTTGGTGAGTGGAGCAACAATCGTGCTGTAGTTCCGGATGAACCGTCTGTAGAAATTTGCAAAGCCAAGGAAGGACTGGAGCTGTCTGAGGGTCCGGGGCAGTGGCCATTCCTTCACTGCTGCCACCTTCTGGGGATCCATGGCTACCCCTTCAGCCGAGATGACGTAGCCTAGGAAGGTGGTGGAGCACTGGTGGGCTGTTGCAGAGACCGAATGGCATCACCAAGTACTCCCAGTGGCCAGAGGGGGTGCTGAACGCCGTCTTCCATTCATCCCCTTCTCGAATGCGAACCAGATTGTAGGCATTCCGGAGGTCGAGCCGAGTAAAAATGGTTGCATGGGAAAGGGAGTCCAGAATAGTGTTCAGCAGGGGGAGTGGATGGCGATCCTTTATGGTGACCTGATTTAGTCCTCTGTAATCGATGCAGGGGCGCAGCGTCCCCTCCTTCTTTTTAACAAAGAAGAAGCCGGCCGATGCTGGAGAAGTGGATGGGCGGATGAATCCTTGGTCTAGAGATTCGGCAATGTAAGTCTCCATCTGGGCTGATTCCGCTTGTGAGAGAGGAAACTGACGGGTGCGTGGAGGCTCCGCCCCTGACATCAGGTTGATAGCCATATCATAGGATCGATGCGGTGGTAGCTTGGCAGCTCGGCTTACGATGGGGGATCCCCCACCCACAGGCGGATCTTGATGGTGCGATGTCGGACAGGGTAGGGCTGCAGGGGGTGTCCGTCGACGGAAGTCACCGGGACTGGACTGCAAAGGGTCTCCAGCGGTATCTGGAGCTTCGTGGCTAGTTGGGTGGAGATGAAATTCTCCGCCGCTCCAGTGTCGAGCAGAGCGCCGAATGTATGCTGTGGATTGCGATGAATGAGCTGGACAGGAAGAAGGAAGCGAGCTGGTCCTGTCGGGCCAGGTAAGACCCCCCCGAGTCTCACCTGGCCTGGTCGTTTCCCGGTCGGTGAGGGCACTGCAGGCGGCGATGTTTGGGCGACCCACAGTAGGCGCAGAGCCCTTCCCGGAAACGTCGATCCCGTTCCTTCGGTGACAGATGCCCTAGCTGCATCGGCTCCTCTCTGTCGCCGGAGTAGGAGCGGTCGGGAGCAGTGCTGGGCTCAACTGAGCGGAGTGAAGCGGGACCCAGTGGTGGAAGACGGGATGGTGTTCTAGGGCGGCTCATGACTCGACGGTCGATCTCGAGAGCCAGATTGACAGCCTCGTCAAGGGATTTGGGAGCTTCTCTGCCAACCATCTCGTCCCGGATATAGTTGGCGAGACCCTCCAAAAAGAGCGATCGCAGGACCGCATCTCCCAAGGCTAGCTTAGCCGCGAGCGTCCTGAACTCTGCAGCGAAGAGGTGAACAGGCTGGTCTTGTTGACGGAGATGAAGGAGTTGAGTCTCCGCGTCCACTTCACTGCAGGGCGGCACAAAAGTTTTGCGCAGCTCTGCAACGAACTGGACGTAATCGTTGCAGAGCACGGACCTCCGATTGTAGAGGGCAGCCGCCCATTCTTGTGCCTGCCCGGAAAGGAGGGAGGTGAGCAGAGCTACCCTGGGAGCAGAGGAGGCGTACATTGAGGGCTGGCACTCAAAAATCATGTCCAGGGTGGCTAACAAACCGTCTGGCTTGCCGTCAGACCCATTCCACTTATCCGGGAGGCAGATCCTAGGTTCGGTGAGCCCGGAGGTGTATCACCTCAGACCGAAGGGCCTCTACCTCCGCTGGAGCGCTCGTTGAGGGCTCAGTCATCCTGTCAGGATCGCCGGTGGACAGGGAGAGGCGATCGGGTGAAGCTTGACGCTCCAGACGCGGATGGGAGTCCCCCTGGATTAAAGGCGCAGGGTGGAGCAGGCTGCTGAGCTGATGAAAAGAGACTGGTTAGGTTGGATGGCAACGACTGGTAGGAGGAAGACTTCTGGTTTGACGAGTAGGAGCTCTGGGCATTGGATTACCGATGACTGAGCGATGTGAAGGTGAGTGGAAGGGTCTTTTAAACTGAGGGGAGAGTGGAGTAATTGTCAGGAAGCTCATCAGACACGGCTGGTCTGAGTTGGAGCTGATGACTTCCTGACAGAATGAGTGATTTTAAAACCGAGGAACTCTGATATCAAAGCTGTCAAGCATTTTCTGTTTAGGTGCATCATAGCTGATGCAAATATAAACACATTTTGTGTTGTCTGGGACAGCCTCTGTTGTCATGCAATAGTACAAAGGGAGTGTGCAAGCTGTTTATGGGGAAAATAAGTTCGATATCACCAAACACAAAAAAACAGAATAAAAGGAAATAATTTTAAAGTTGAACGACACATGGCTTGCTCATTTTGGCAAAAGTATTAAGTGCATTGAACAGCAGTAACTCTCTTTAGTTACTCCAGAGCTGTTCAGCTACTAAAGGCAATTTTAGCAAAGTTTCAATATCACTGAAAATGTGCAAACAGTTGCATCGTTACTAGACACTAAAAACATTGTTATGCTCTCATTGTATTTCCATCATAATATGTTCAAATGGAGCTTTTCAAAGTGGGGGTGTTCAAGTCTGATTTATTTTTGATAAGTGAGAATGAAGCCATGGAAGTTGGAGACAGCAAATCAGCTGAAGAAATTTGAAAAATGTTTCAAATGGCTATGCTGGAGGTTAGCTTAAAACATACTGATTAACATGAGCTCTGATACAAGAACTCCATGTAACTGCAATTCAACATCACTCAGTCGTTTTCAAGATTACTTTTGGGAGTACAAACACAGTGCCAGGATTATTTTACCATGAGCAATTTAAATAAAAGTCTAAATTGACTAAATGTATCACAATAAAAAGTAAAGTGCATAGCTGTCCAAAGTGAAATGTTCCAACAGCAAATACATATCCATCCATCCATCCATCCATCCATCCATCCATCCATCCATCCATCCATCCATCCATCCATCATTTTATTTGGAGGTGGGGAGGGATTAAGGGGCCTTGACTTGAGGAGGATGCCATGCCAGTAGTTAGGAGCCAGTTTGGTCTCCAGTCCATTACAGCATATGATTGGATGGCACTTCCTTTTTAGCTTTACATTTCAGACCTGGTGTTTGAGTCTATTTTATAGGATAATTGTTAAGCTTGAAGCTGGTAGTGTTAGAGAGAGATTGTAGTGTTGCTTAAATGTTCCGAGTTATATCTGGTGTTATTTTCTCTTCTCACAACACAGCTCCGCTTCTGTCTACCCAAAACCAACTGCTGTTTATTTTTAAACATAAATAGTTAGAAGCTTTAAATAAAGCTGTGGTTCTTAAAACAAAATTTAGCATTTTGGGATTAAATATTTGCAGTATAAAACAAATTAGACATGTTAATATTTAACTCGAACACTCAATATTGGCATTTTAAATGGGACACACTTTTCAACAACAATTTCAATGCAGGCAGAATTACAGCTCCCTGAAAACCTAATTTGCCTTGCCAAATTAGATCAATCTACAGTACACATTACACCAAGGAGATAGGGCTGCTGAATGAGGACACTACAAAAAAAATCTCAGATACCAGCCAGTTCAGGTAATTTCAGCAGCCCTGACTATGGTCCCGAGCAGTCTACCCTTTAATGTATTCTGGCCATGAAGGACTGAGAGGAGACCCTTGGGACAAAACTAATAGTTGCTGCTGGTAGACCTTAAGCCCATATAGAATCTCCACTCTCTAAGTGAAATTGATTACTTTTCTTTAAACGTCCATAAGTTTCTTTAAATACTCTGCTTGAATTTCTCAAACTTCCTTCTTTGCTACGTCTGACATTTGCCTGACCCTTATGGCTTGCCTCACCTCTCCGTGGCACTTTCACCTGCTCACTACCAACACTATATGACAGCATGTTTAAAAATCAAAGCACACCTTCTCAACAGCCAGTCTTTGAGGAGAAAATGCTGCCTCTCTTTCCAATTACCATATTTTCCTTTTACGCCTCCAACCTCATGTCCCTACTCTTGACACACAAAAAACTGTTTGCTTTTCCCAGAGTAATGTCACGCATGTGAATGATAAGCTGAACCTTGGTTGCTTGTGACAGACACTTGCAACACTGCGTCGTGGTTTCTGATCTTCTAGGTGTCGCATATCGTAATACTTTTGCTCACCCCTATTCAACCTTTACTTATCTTACAACTTCTCCATCTTGGTTATTTCTCTAACCTCCTGTTTTCATCCACAGTGTGCTGTCTATTCACTTTTAACACCATTTTGGGACTAACTTCCCCCTACATCTTCTACGTGTCTCTACACTTGTCTGCACAGATTCACTGCATGAATAAGAAAGCCAAAAGGTTGGCCTGTAATATCAGTACAGCACTGTGTAATGAGCTGGTGATGATAAGAACGATGGCTGATAACATTTTACTGACTTAATAAGGCATAAAAAAGCTCTTTAAAACTCAGCTTCTCCAGCTTTCCTGTCATTTTGTATCACATTAAACCTTTAAGTAAAATGTTATAGCAGATACCTGCCTAGATCATTTCTAATATGCTACTAAAGAAAAAAATTAAATGTGCAGGTGCTCAAAGTAAAAAACAACAACCCAAAAACTATAAAAGAAAACGTGGACTAATATAATTTAAACAGTAAGCTGTTGTATTAAAACTACCTATGTTAAAACAGAAATGTACTAATCTTAAAATCTGTTTATGCACATATAGTGTGGTTAAAAAAGTATTTGACAGCCTAGTTGTCCCACTTAAAAAGATGAGAGAGGTCTGTAATTATCATCGTAGGTTCAATTCAACTGGTGAATGACCTGAAGAGAGCTTGGACCACAGTAACAAAGGTTACTATTAGTAACACACTATGTCATCGTGGATTAAAATCCTGGATGTCCCCCTGCTTAAACCAGCACATGTCCTGGCCGTCTAAAGTTTGCCATTTGGATGATCCAGACGAGGATTGGGAAAATGTCATATGGTCAGATAAGACCAAAATAGAACTCATTGGTATAAACGCCACTTGCCATGTTTGGCGGGGGAAGAATGCTAAGTTGCATCCCAAGAACACCATACCCACTGTGAAGCACGGGGGTGGAAACATTAAGCTTTGGGACTTCTTTTCTGCAAAGGGGACAGGATGACTGATCCGTATTAAGCAAAGGATGAATGGGGCCATGTAGAGTGAGACTTTGGGCAAAAAAACTCCTTCCATCAATGAGAGCATTGAAGATGAAATGTGTCTGGATCTTCCAGCATGACAATGATTCCAAACACACTGCCCAGGCAACAAAGTAGTGGATACCCAAAAAGCATTTCAAGGTTTTGGAGTGGCCAAAATACCAGCTACAGTGTGTGCAAACCTGGTGACCTATAGGAATCAGAAAGGGTTTTATTGCCAAATGTTGGGTAGGTTTACAACATTAGGAAATTGCTGCGGTACTTTGTGCAAACATACAAGAACAAACAGACAAAAACTTAAATAAAAATATAATATGCTAAACAGATTGATATATACATGACTGCAGGCAACGATAGGTGCAAATCAGACAGGTGCAAAAAAACCACAATATGGGTCATGTAACTGAGCGGGTGGTGGGAACAGTCTTAGGGTTATTGTTCATGAGTCCAACAGCAGAGAGGAAGAAACTGTTCTTATGGTAAGAGGTTCTGTCTGAGGGGAGCAGGTCAAACAGTCTGTGTCCAGGGTGAGAAGGGTCGGCTGTGATCCGACCTGCACGCCAAAGTGTCCTGGAGGTGTACAGGTCCTGCAGAGATGGGAGTCTGCGGCCAATCACCTTCTCAGCAGAGCGCACAACACGCTGCAGTCTCTGTTTGTCCTTGATGGTGGCGCCAGCATACCACACGGTGATGGAGGAGGTGAGGATGGACTCGATGATTGCAGTGTAGAACTGCATCATCATACGTGTTGGCAGGTTGAATTTCTTCAGCTGCCTCAGGAAGTACATCCTCTGCTGGGCCTTCTTTATGACGGAGGTGATGGTGGGCTCCCACTTGAGGTCCTGGGTGATGGTGGTACCCAGGAAGCGGAATGAGTCCACAGTGGTGATGGGGGTGTCAGTCAGGATGATGCGTTTGATCTCTGTCACTGTCAACCAAGGTTACATTACTAAGTATTGAGGTGAACTTTAGTTGTTGACAAAATACTTATTTTCCGCACCATTATATAAATATATTCTTTAAAAATCACACAATGTGATTTCCTGGATTTTTTTTCCACATTCTGTCTCTCACAGTTGAATTGTACCTGATGAAAATTACAGACCTCTCATCTTTTTAAGTGGAACAACTTGCACAATCGGTGACTGCCAAATACTTTTTTGGCCCACTGTACATACATAAGATGTGGCCTTCCACCTTGCAGCCATGTTGTGCACCTTTGTTTTTGCTCACATCTTGACACTTTACATGCCATTTTAACACAGCAGAATAACATATTCTTAGTTTTCTATCCTTCTGCCGGAGCCAAAATTGCATGAAAAAACCCCCCAACAGAATCTATTTACATTCCGTGTAGCTAAAAATTTAATGTTGGGCACAGATGTTTCTTCTAAATGTACGATGAGTCTAAGCCAAGATCCAAATTGGCTTAAGGACGATAAAAGCGATGATTTACAGTGGTCATAACCAAATCCTGATATCAGTTCCAAAGCAAATTTGCGATCAGGGCTGAAAAAGGTGTGTAAGACCTGAAAAGTTAGTTCTACCAAATACTAAGGTAATGCATTTATAAAAAATCTTATTTTAAAATTTATACATTTTTAAATACAAAATATAAAATTTACCAAACAGAATAGATTGTCTTAACTGACCCCAAAAATAAACTCATTTAGCTATGATGTCGAACAAAAATAAAGAGGAAGAAAAAATAGCTTTCCAAAGTAGAGATCTATAAACATTCTGCTTTTGGTGGGTCTGTATGTACTTTACTAACTGACATTTTGAGAAATTATGTGGTAGCAGCCTACTTTATGTAACACTTGGAGAGTGGATGGAGTGGAAAAAGTGAGAGTTTTCCACTAGTTTTTCCAGACCTGGAAAAATTGGCCTAAACCCTATAGTGACAAAAATTCAGCTATGATGGTGAAATTAGGCATTGTCAAAGAAAACAATATTTGCTAGCTTTGCTCACATTATGTTTGCATTGCATTTCAATGTGTTCCTTTTGTCCACCTTATCAATAACGACTGTTATGGCATGGGTATTTCAGCTTAAAAGTTAGATGTTTGCTCATATAAAATAAATGCAGTTTTCATTCAATATACAGTTGGACTGCAGAAGCCAGCATTTCAATAGGTTAAAATCTTGAAAAACAGTACTAGTTAAAAGTAAAAATTATAGTGTCTGCTTCTGAAGATCATCTTCAGTACCAAAAAGCTTGATTAGTCATTTTATGCAAAAGGCTAATTGCCATTTTTGTGCACAAATATGAGTGCTGTAGTAGTGTTGGGTTTTTAATTAGGGATATCACGGATTTTCTACTCTTTAAATAATTTGTCTTTGATTATATATGGAAGAAAACATAGCTGGTAAAAGGAAAATAAAAAAGAATTTCAGTAACTGAGAATTGGTTTTAGATTTAGGCGATATAGAAGAGGTTATGCACACTGCTTACTAACTTTAAAGTCAATAGATGCAAAACTTATACATACATTTTTAAAGTAATATGAAAGTCACACAATTGGTGTGTGCTTATTTTTGAATACATTATCTCATTGCAGTCCCAGACAAGTGGTGTGATATTATTCTGGATTGTTTTTGTCTTTACATTAATGGAAGATTTTTTCCTTTTATCTAGTCCCTTATCATTCCTCGTATGCAGAAAGCATTACCCAAATGGATTTTCTGGGTGAGAGAGTTAGGTTATGAGGAGAAAGAAAAAAGGGGGAAAATGTACAAGAAAGAGAAGAAGTCTTTTTATTAATCACAAATCTTTTTTTTTCTCTAGAGACAAGACCGCTCAGTGGGAAGAAGAATGTGTTGTTTTTTTCTTCCTCCCTTTATCTCCCTTCTGTTCAATACATTTCCTTTCTTTGCTTCTCAGGATTTTTCCAGGCCCTAAACGCCAAGCCAATAAACCGAGAAACAAAATCCCCTCTCGTTTCACTCTTGCCTTTCCTTCTCAAACAGACTGAATGTTCAGTATTTTAATAAAAATCACAGCTTAGATGGTCACATCTGAGAGAGCAAATGCACACACTCAAACAGAAACACACAGACACATAGCCAATCCACGTCTGGTAGTGTATGCGTGCTGTCCTTTATATTTCCAGAGTCAGTTTAGTGTAACCCAGCGTTCCATGCCTCAGCACCCACTGTGACTATTAGTGGGATCTCTCAAGGCTGAATAAGCACTGGGATTGTTAGAGTTGAATAACAACATGGAGAACTTCTCAGAAATATGACTTCAGACCTAGTCGAGGAAAATCAAAGCGGCAAAGTGGGAAGAAGCTGTCATTTTGACGACAAACGAGCAGAGAAAATCAACGGGAGGAGTTCTTTATGAGGAAAAGATGAAAAATGGCAGCATAGAGGGTTAGCTTGCCATCGTTTGCCGATCTTTTTCGAGTAATTATTATCCTGTTGACACATATAGTGTGGAAAAGCCTAATGGTCTGTGAGAACACATATTACCTTGGTAAAAGGTAAGCTTGATTTATAAACCAGAGATGTTCCCAGACAAGGGTTACAAATGGCTCATAGCAATTTGTTAAGATTTGTTGTAACGTCACAATTTACTAACAAACAAAGCCATGTATACAATGACTTTAGACTGTTTCATAAAATAGAATTTGCTTGCCACCAATGTCTGATCACACTGTTGAGATACCATTATTATGAAGACACTTAAAGGGGGGTATTATTACCCTTCTATAGCACACTCCAATAAAATTGTCACCTTCAGTCTTTTAAAAGTCCGTCATATATCCAAATCCACCTTAAAGAAATTTACTTCCGTATTGGACGCCTTGATTTTCGCCTGTGCCTCTCTGAGAGCCTCCTACTCTTTCTGACACTCCCCCTTCAGTTCGTCACAAATGGCATCATCGCAGCATGCACGTAGTCGGAAAAAAAATCCCACAAAAGACGCGCAGCTGCAGCTGGTGTGTTATAATTACTGCACCTGGGACTCAGCCGGAGTTGTGTGAGGTGGGGAGGGGTGGGGGAGCTCTGCAGGGGCGAGGCTCTCGGCTGAGTACGTAAGCTCGGAGGAGGAAATGGGTGGAAAAGGCGGGGATAGGTGGGAGCAGGCGTTTCAGCAACCCCAAGAACTACCAGCAGAGACTCAAAGATTACTCTAACAGGAGTGAATGGGTCAGAGCAACACTTCAGGTATGTTTTTAATGAGGGGAAGATAGGTTCTCAGGATATCAAGCTTCAGAAAGTCAATTTTGCATAATACCCCCCCTTTAAGGGTTGCTTTCACACCTGCAGCATTTGGCTCAATTAAAACAAACTCAAGTACGGTTCGTTTCAGCCGTTGTGAATGTGGACCAGTGAAATTTGGTTCGGACTAACGGACCGGACTGAGACCCACATTTTGAGGTGGCCACAGTCCGCTTCCAAAAAGTGTGGTTCACTTCAGGTGTGAATACAACACCAGCCTCAGTTCGGTCCAACTTCCTGACAAAAGCCCTTTTTGTTCAATGTAGGCATCCGTAGCGCGCTGCGCTTTGCACTGTGGGAGGCACCGTTTCTGTGTTGAAACTTGTTAGCATTAGCGCCAACAATGAATCGTGGTCAAATGGGGAGTCGGGAGGAAATCCAGTGCTTCATCGAGATTTGGTCAATGAATGATGTAAAAAATAATATATTACGACCACCACAACAAGAAGACAAGCGCAGTCCATCTGTGTATACAGAGCTAATTCTGTTTATTTCCGGGAGTTTCACCGCATTTGCGGCTGGACCAACACGGAATGACTGACATCATGCATCCTTTTCCTGTTTGTCTTTTTCTTGGACTTTTTGGGGCAATTCTTGCTATAGCGCCACCACACGCAAGGGGGATATACAACATGTAAAAGGTTTAGTTCGTTTGTCAAAAGTGCAATGTGAACACAAACACATGTTGCAAAATTGGTCCCCAATTGTACCGAATCCAGCGGACTAACAGATGTGAAAGCACCTTAAGAGTTTTTAAAATAAGAGTACTTCATTTTTGATACACATAGAAATAAGATATTAAATAGCATTGCATTATTTCAACTATTTTTCTACTATTTATGTCTTATTCTTAACATTAATTGAAAATAACTTACAACAGAAAAAAGTGTGCAATTTTAAAGAAATGTTTCATTGAATTATCCTAAAAGTGTAAGCATGGTAAAAGTTTGTTTGTTAAATTAGGCCTGTGCATAATAATTTGAATTCATTACATTCAGCTGTGAAGAGTTAAATGCAGACTATATGGCATTTGATGTTAGAGGTAATTTGAGTAATCAGAGATTTGAGAAATATGTTATCTTACAAAAACTTGTGACCTGATGTTGACAAGGACAACATACTTTATCATTTATTTGAACTTATCCCTCAAAGACCTGAGACTTGACATGGAGCTAGGGGCAAAAAACTTGAGACTGTCATGTTTTTGTTGAGTGATCCGACCCACATGGAAAAAAACCACGCAGGAGAACAACTAATTATTAAAAGGTTTATTGAAACAATAATGAATATGGTGCAGGTTCTGGTCCAGGGGAAATCCTCTGGGATGGGGAAAATCTGGAAGACTGGAGGGAAGGATAGAATATATGAGAAATGACAATTAATAAATGATGGTAGAAATCATCTCTTTCCCACCAGGTTTCTCGCCAGGGAGGGTGAGTGGATGCCAGGCTGTTGCTCTGTTTGATGATCCAGGAAGTGACGACAGGTTGGTGGTGTGAGGAGGCGAAGGTGGAACAGATGGCAGAATGTTGGAGGACGGACAGGTTGTTCGATGAGATGAAGAATGATAAGTGGAACTTCCTGGACCTGTTCCTTAGTGTTCAGTTCTGATATCCTTGTGTCAACTAACCTTTGTGAAATAACTCCTGCACCATCACCTTCGGATTAGCAGCCTTTGTGATAATCCAGAAGTTATTTCACAAAGGTTAGTTGACATGAGGAGAAAAGAACTGAACACGAAGGAACAGGTCCAGGAAGTTGCACTGAGGAAAACCTTGGAATGGAGACACAGAGAAATATTAATCATAAAGCGAGAAGCAAGGAACATGAAAACTCTAGGAACTCAGAGGGCTTGGAGTTACCACATTGGTTAACACTCAGGCACTAAGCGACTGGCAGTCAGCTCCTCTTATCCAGCAGATAACAAGCCTTGATGACAAGCTGGTGTGCTGGAAGCACACCTGCAGGAACCGCCCTCCAGCACGAGCTGCAGTTCCAGTCTGCACCACACCCTCTGGTGGATACCTGTATGAACATGTAAACCAGAGACAAACAACCTACAATCCTGGCAGAGACGTGATTTACGGTGCGTTCACACTGAACGCTTTTGAAGCGTCAAGGGCGTCAGGTTTACATGTAGAGTCAATGCAGAAGTGCGCTGACGCGCGTCAGGTTTTCTGTGTCACAAAAACGCATTTCTGCCTCATTCGCGGGAATTTGACACACGAATGAAGCGTTTGACGCGCGTCGTTTTATGTGGTGCATTTTGTGCATTCGCACGTGACGCGTGTTTTTGCGTCTGCAACTGAAGTTCAAAAATCTGAACTTCGGCGTCTACTCGCGCCGCGTCAACCAATCAGGAGCCTGGCGACGTGGTGTCACGTGATGCTGTGACCCAGTTCACAGGGTCAGGTCCGTCAAAAGATTTTTCATTAAACATGGAGGAAATACTGATAACGGCCGTGGCTAATCACCCCAAGCTATACGACACCAGTTGTTTTCTCTACAGAGACAGGAATAAAAAGGACCTCACTTGGAGGAATATAAGTGAGATGATAGGGCAACCTGGTAAGTTCCTTTCACTTTTGAAAGTGTTCACGTTACTGACCCTGCGAACCTGCGCAGAGTACTCTCCACAGTAAACAGAGAATGGAGACACTCTCTACATCGACAGCTGCCATCTTGCAAAAACACAGTCTGGCACTAGCTCTTCCCACAAGTTGCGTATTTCTGGCTTGATGCGGGTCAAAATAGTATATTTTGACGTGCATCAAATTCACTTTGGACGCGCGTTGAGCTGATACCAGTGGGGTGATACCAGTGGGGTGATACACCCCACTGGTATCAGGACTAAGGAACACACACACAGAAAGAGCAGCACTAACCTCATTTTGTCATTTTGTTGCCACAGGAAAGCTGTGGCAAAAAAAAAAGATCCGCAAGCACACACTTCGAAGGTAACTATTTTTGGTTCTGTGGTTCATGTGTAACAAGAATACAGGAATTCTAGGTGAGCATGAGTGCAGCATGTGATATTTCAGTTTGCCACCTTAAGTCCCAATCGAAGTGAGTCAGCCGGGGCTGGAAGGAGAGCGGATAATGATCTTGCTGATAATGGAGGAGTGGTATCTGGTTAAATGAGCCTGGATATGAACAGTGCTGTAGGCTGTTCTTTTGCACCCCCCACATTCACAGATCTCACAGCTCTTGAGGTAACATGTGTGTGATAAAAAAATTGTGTCATGAACAGATGAATGGCAACACATTTTTCCTTACCTCTCCCCCTTCTATGTGCCTGTGTAAGTGCTGTTATATGTGAGAGCATGCACACCAATGTTCTCCCAGTTAATTAGGAATTGTCCCAGCTTGCACCAGTTATAGAAAGGCCATCGGGAACATGAAGCAACCCAAATCCACCGGCAATGCAGAGTTAGTTTTTGCAGTAAACAGTAAAATCAGATACACACTTTGTTTAGTAAGCACTATCAACAGCATTTAGATAAAAAAATATTTTGAACCAAATCACGCTTCATAACACCATTGCTACTTAGAGATTATTAATCAATAATATCTGTGTTAAAAAGCAGGGACAAATGAGATACTATTGCTATTTTGAGATTGTAGAAAACAGACCAGCACCACTCATTTGACAAAGATGTACACCCAGCTATAAAATTATTAGTAACCCTAATAAGAATGTGTTTAAATGTTGTAAATTGTGACATGTTTACCCAAGAAGAACCTTCAGATCTTCAGACCTTCAGAACAGTTTCCTTTTGACAATCTCAAAAGCTCCCTTACCTTCCTCTTTAGACCTACGACCTCCTCCAGCCTTGTTTGTTACAAGTTTATTTACTTTAAACTTTGTAATCACTGCAGTGTATTGCATTTTAGTGGAGCCATTTCCTGACTTATGAAGTTCAGCAAACGTCTGCTTTACTTACGGTGACATGTTTGCTGGGCTTTACCATGATCATTACTGGCTCAGAGAAATGGGTTCTGTGATACAACATATTTATACACAAGATAACCTGCAAGCCATAGGTTACTAATTAAAACTTCCAACATAATCTGCTAAGCATAAAAGGGTAAAGTGTTAATATACAAATGCTTCAGCTACATTTACATTTATCACTATGCACACAGAGAATGAGGTTTTATGGGCTTGACACACGGAGGGTGTCATCGCCTCTCCTTTATTCATTTTCAAAGGGACATGTGCGATAAAGCGATAATCGCAAGTCTCCCTCCAGCTGAGCGACACGCGAAAATTGTGTGTGTGAAATTTTGCGCTCATGCATGTATGCGACGCAGTCCCAGAAGGTTGAGAAAAGTTCAACTTTTCATCACTGTCGCTCAGACGAGGACCAATCAGCGGAGGTTTCATTGACTGACCAATGAGCTGACAGGATGCTGGTTTTCAAAGCGGTTGCGATGAGTTTCGCTGATCACAGTCGTTTGTTGCCTCCCATGTGTCCAGTCCATTAATGATGTTAGATGCACTAACTGTTCTATTTGTGCTAATTGCTGCTTTAAAGATACTGAAACACAGCTTGAAATGCCAACTCTATAATCATTTTGTCTGTTTTAAAATGCTAAAACCCTCTTAACAGTGACTGCTCTTTCATGCAAAGTCACGCCACTTCTGCTACCAAAATAATTATGTAAATAGTATCACATTTTCTTATCTTATATGAAGCTTTAAAAAACAAATCAAGACTGGCCAAAATCATATCTGGTCAAAAATGTACAAAAGTTGGAAATCATAAATCAACCTAAAAACTTCAGAGACTTCTCCAACACTCAGGCCAGTGAGGGACTTTACACCAAACTAGTTTTGTGCTAGTGCTTGGCCTACTTAGCACCGGCTCTTTTTGTTTCCACCATGGGAAAATCTGGCCCCTACTCTACCCCTGAAATTCAGTGCTAACCCAGTACCAGCTTGCTGCTGGGACAGTAGAAAGAACCACTCATAAGTTTGAAATGGGCATAGGGAACAGAAGCCAGTCAAAACATTGTGAGCACGATGTTTAAAACCTTTTACATTTTTGATAGGTCAAATTTAAAGGGTATTATGTAGGGTTTTATGCTTCTTCCAGGCATTGTCACCTTTAGTCTTTAAAAAATCCGTCATATATCCAAATCCACCTTAAAGAAATTTACTTCCGTATTGGACGCCTTCATTTTCACCTGTGCCTCCCTAAGACCCTGCTACTCCTTCTGACACTCCCCCTTCAGTTCGTCACATACCGTGCATCATTGCAGCATGCACGGAGTCGGAAAAAAAATCTCACAAGCTGCAGCTGGTGTGTTATAATTACTTCACCTGGGACTCAGCCGGAGTTGTGAGGGGTGGGGAGGGCAAGGGAGCTCTGCAGGGGCGAGGCTCTGGGCTGAGTACGTAAGGTCGGAGGAGGAGATGGGTGGAAAAGGTGGGGATAGGTGGGAGCAGGCGTTTCAGCAACCCCGAGAACTACCAGCAGAGACCGGCAGAGACTCAAGATTATTCTAACATGAGTGAATGGGTCAGAGCAACACTTCAGGTATGTTTTTAATGAGGGAAAGACAGGTTCTCAGGATATCAAGCTTCAGAAAGTCCATTTTGCATAATACCCCCCCTTTAAAACAAACAAAAAACAGTTAAGCTGGCGTCAAGGTTAACAGAATGTGGGATTAGCATCACGCGCAGACTGTCTTTCATCTTCCCACACTTTATATTGAAATCTCCTAGGACGAAGTTTAGGTAGGCAAATACGCTGCTTAAAGGAAATGTTTTTTTTGTTTTTTTACTGAATTCATAAACACCATTCCTGACAGAGTTCTTTAAGACTACCAGTAGGTGTTTTAATATCTCAGAGTAGTATTTATATTTATTGTCCCAAAAGATGAATTTAACAGATATTTTATAGCACTGTTGGTGGGGGGTGGGGGGTGGGGGGTTGCACCTGATTAGAATTGTGAAGCATTCACAATCGATAACCGAATTGGAGGCAAGTATTTTAGGGCATCTCTTTGCAGGGATACTGGGACACATAATGCAATTTTGTTTGGTTAAACTGTCTCCATACACAGAATTTAAGAGGGTTAAGGATCCAGCATTAACTGGATGAGAAATTTATGATGAACCAGATGAGAATTGGCTCTAGCAACAGCCCGGTTAAGAACTGCAACCTCTTTGTTGGAACAGCCCTATAAGTTTGCTGCTAAGCAAGACTTAGTGAATAATTATAAAACAGTGCTAGGAATTTCCATGATAACCTGTTGCAGAGTATGTTGTGGTCGAAGTGCTCCAAAACTGAATATGAAAGTGTGCTTATGGTCACAAGATTATGTACTTCCACCACATTTTATTTCTAAATCTTTCTTGCTGGCCTCATTCCTTATTCCTATATATTTTAGCAATATAGATGGACAAAAAGATACATATATAACAAACAGTAGCTGTTTCTAAAACCAAACAAAGCCGAAGAATAAAATGGCAGGGAGGGAATTTATAAATAGAAAGCCGGCTGGAAAAACCCAGCAGCTTGTTCGCAAGTCTGACGTCATCTTGAAGCTCTTTAATATTTTATTCAAGTGTCGTGAAATTAAAAGGTTCGAGGAGAAAAGAGGCAAAGGAGAAGAGAGGGGAGAGAAATGAAGAGAGAAGACAGAAATAAACAGGAGCCCATCTTTTTTTTGTAATTGCAAAGTTCACATGAGGACATATCCTAAAATAAGAGGCTCTTGATTGGTATTATCAAACTGAAAGAGAAGAGGCGTGTTTACAAATTTCGAGTGTCGCAGCAGAATAACGAGTGCAGGTTGCAGCAATTTGCATCACATTTTCTGAAACAGTGCACTTTAAAATCCAGCTTTATACTGTAATTGATATCCAATAAAGATTACCCTCCACAGTCAAGAGCAGATTCAGTATGACAGAGGCTTTTTAGTGGAGCAGGACTCCTCCCTGCTCGTTTGGTCACTACAAAGTAGAACAGTGACCTCCTGTGGAGTTTGCAAGACAAGGCAAAACAATGGTGACGTCACTATAAAGCAAGTGCTAAAATGATCTGGGGAAAAAGCCCCACATTAATAAAACCAAAAGATAGTGTAGATTTCAGTTCATAAGTTTCGAAATCATATTAATCTGGCCTTTAAAGGCAATCATCTGCATAATGCCATGGCAGTGACATGGCTCAATTTTAAAAGCACTGTACGTTTAGATCTGCACCCATCCGGTTCAGACTCACACCCATATCACATCAGGCATGTCACACAGAGGTAATTTGTATTACACACTTCAGAGAGTGGATGACACGACACGTCCCAGGTGTAAAAGGGCGCATGTTGAACTTGACACTTTGCTGGCAGGTGATTAGCAGACAGTCAGACCTCACTGCCCCCCATCAGACATTATCACACACAAGGCTCCATCTCCCTAATACATAATTATAAGAGTCATATGAATGTCCTTCACATGTCTGCAGGGGCGGCTGAAGCCTTCACAGGGAAACTCGGTGTAGAGACGTTCTTTTCAATCAGCTCGACTGGGCGTTGCGTGGAGGACTTACATTCTTTGGCAACCATATTTAAACCCAGCTTGTATTTATATAATGTGGTGTGAAATCACTAATGAATCTGCCAATCAATAACACGGCTGGTGTGTTAGAGCACTCTTCCTACATCCTGCCAGGGCTGTCACAGTGCAAGACCAACTCAGACAAAAGCAAAGACCCCAGACACCCACACCTGCATCAACACCCCACCAAGCGTTTCATCTCAGTAAAAGAATTTGACAAGAGGGAGGATGTCAATGAAATCTGCAGCCTACAGACACAGCATCAATCCGGAGGAACAGAAACAGATTACAACCCATGTGTGGGAGACCTTTCCAATCAATTTCCACCACATGAAAAGAAATGATTAACCAGGTGAACTGGCTCTATGAGGCTTAAATAAACCCCAAACTAATTTGAGCTGGTCCTTAAGCTCCTAACCTGGGTTTTCTTTTGCATTGTCCCTGGTAGTACGGTAACAGGATTGTAAAAACATTGGCTCCAGTTACAACTATCCTCCAGCGATGAAAAGACCGGTGGGGGCTGGCATTAATTTCCAAGGCCTTATGTTTCATTTGCATAATTACTATAAATCAATGAAGGGATTTTCTGCTCCACAATGAAATCAAAAGTGGAAAAAGGGTCTACTGGCAGAGGGGACAGCATGCTATAGAGCGCTGCCTTAGTTGGCAGTATGATGATTAAGTTTAATATTGAGGTTCTTTAAGCAATAAGCTGACAGGCCAGTACAAAGTGGCACATAGTACATAAATGTGGTTTTCCAAATCAATTTTACAAACAAAATCTAAAAAATATGCCATGCATTTATTTTTTTGCCAATCTACAATAGGCAAGCAGTTTGGTGAGAAGAGACCAACTGTTCAAACTTTTTTTATAAAGCACTTTTCATACAGAAATTGCAGTTCATAGTGCTTTGCAGAATTAAAATGACCCCACATAAACCACATTCCCATCCCTCCTCCAAAGATTTAAAAGCATGATCACAATTATACCCCCCTCCTCCAACCAGGCACTGACACAGGACGCCTAGAGGAGGCAAGGCCCAAACCCCCACCTCCACCCAAAGGCTACCTGGAGAGCACCCAGGCAGCCTCAGCTGACCACCGCTTCCGAGGCAGTGGGCTCCCACAGAGGAAACACTGGAAGGAAATAAGCTAAAAAATAAAAATAAGCAGTGGATAAATATGATCAGACTAAGACTACGGCTTTCTTATCTGAAAGATAAGAAGGCCCAAGACCATTAAGACACTTAAAAACCTTTAAAAGAACCTTAAAATCAATCCTAAAACATACAGGGAACCAATGGAATGAATATAAGATGGGAGTAATGTGCTCCCACCTCCTGGTCTTCGTCAGGACACCTGCTCCTGAATTTTGTAGGAGTTGTAAACATGATATACTCTTTTTGGGAAGACCAGAAAGCAGGGCATTGCAGTAATCAATTCTACTGGTGATAAAAGCATGCACGCTTGTCTCCGTGTTGGCCTGAGGGAGAATGGGGTGGACTGGCAATGTTCTTTAGATTATAAAAAAATATTTTAGTAATGTTTTTAATGTGAGGGATAAAAGACACCTCAGAATTAAAAAATCAGGCCCAAGTTATTCACTTGTAAAGAAGTATTAAATTACACTGCTTTTGAGTCTGAAAGCAATCTTCCGGACTTTGTCCGGATACCCTTTACCGGTAATTTTACGGATGAAGACCTAGTAACAAGAGTGGACTTTTCGCGGTAAGGGGTTTGCATTCAGACTGTCAGGTAATGTTCCGCGAAAGCTGGAGGGGTGGTGGGGAAAAGGGGAAGGTGCAGGGAATGCTGTGAGCGCACACATGGATGACGTATAAATGTCACTATTTTCCTTTCATCTTCTTCATCAATGTCTCTTAACCATTTCCATGTGTGCAAAATTGCACACATCACAAAGACGAGCACTGCGAGTAGATCTGCTGTTTCGTCTACCATCTTTGCAATAATCCATTTGTTTGGGGAAATTACATGTACATGTGAGAAAAGCAGCTGAAAGGAAATGTTCCGGACAAAAGGGGTGGGTTTGAAAACACAACTCCAGTTAAAGACCGGATAGAATTGTCCGCAAATATTCCAGAACTTCTGTCTGAAAATGGCTTGATTGTAATTTTGGTAAATATTTCTCTCTGAGCCTCAGGACAGATGACTAAAACTTGAGTTTTGTCCTGGTTGAGCTGGAGAAAGTTTTCTACCACCCAGGATTTGATGTCTAAAATGCAATTAAAAAGTGCATTCATTGGCCGTGTGTCATTTGGAGACACGGAGATGTACAACTATGTATCGTATGCCTAACTGTAAAAGTATCACTGCCAAGAGGGAGCATATAAAGTTTAAAAAGCACTGGGTCTGACAGCATCCGGTTGCCGGAGGGGCCCGTGGGCTCGTCACTGCTGCCCACCGGGCCCCTGCATAGTAGCCGCTGGATGTTCCCCTGGGGTTCTCCTTTGCTCCACTCTTGGGGGATGCGGTCAGCCCCGCCCGGGTCCGCCTGGGGCTCTGGGGGTCCTTTGGACGTCTTGGCTCCGATCTCCTTCATGTCTGCATCGATTTCTGGGAGACGGATTGATGCCTGCTCACACCAACTATCGAACACTCTTATGGAGAAACCTTATATGCACCAGCATGGTAACACACACACATAGATGTGGGGTCTCTGGTGTTTAAGGATATATTCTTGGGCTGAGGTTATCATTACTAGAGCTTGATTAATCGGTACCATGAGTTTTTCTGTGACATTGTTGTTGTATTTTTATATCCATTCTTGTGTGATGTGGTTGTGTAGTTCTTAGTTAACGATGTTAGGTTTGTTATGTCAATGTTCCTTTTTCATGTTTTGTTTTGTTTTCCCCCCTCTCTCTGCCGTCCTGTGGGTATGGAGGCAGACTTCAATGTCTTCCTGTGTTTTCTTTGTTCCCCTTCCTCTCTTGTATTTTCAACTCACCCTCTCTCTTGACTTTTTGTTTCCTACCTCTCTTCTTCATCTTCCTTCTTTCTTCTCCTTAATTTTCCGTCTCCGTGTCCATAACATCAGGAAATAAAAACCCCAACAATTCATAATAAAGATTTTTCACACATATATCAAGTGGAGTACTATAGCAAAAGCTGTACTGCTCCGCTTGTGAAAGTAAATCTGTTGGGCTTCTACTTGGTACTCAGACACCAATTCTGAGCTCCACACTGCCAAACAGGACACGTAAAAAAAACTAAAAAAAACATACAATATCATTGACAATCTCCCTTGTCTGGGGCTCCATGCAAGATCTCACCTCATGATGTTGAGAACAGTGAGGAAACAGTCCAGGACTACATAGGGGGAACTGGTCAATGACCTGAAGAGACCAGGGACCACAGTGATAAAAGTTATTATCAGTAACACACTATGTCATCGTAGATTTATATCCTGCGGTCTCCCTGCTTAAGCCAGCACATGTCTAGGCGTGTCTAAAGTCTGCCAGAGACCTTCTAAATGATCCAGAGGAGGACTGGGAGAATGTCATGTGGTCAGATGAGACCAAAATAGAACTCGTTGGTATAGATGCCACCTGCCATGTTAGGAGGGGGAAGAATGCTGAGTTGCATCCCAAAAACACCATATCCACTGTGAAGCATGGGGGGGGGGGCAGGGGGATTATGCGTTGGGGCTGCTTTTCTGCAAAGGGAACAGGATGACTGATCCTTATTAAGGAAAGGATGAATGGGGCCATGTAAAGTAAGATTTTGGGAAAAACCCTGCTTCTATTAGAAAGAGCATTGAAGATTAAACATGGCTGAATCTTCCAGCATGAAAATGATCCCAAATCCACCACCCAGGTAATGAAGGAGTGGCTCTGTAAAAAGCATTTCAAGTTTCTGGAGTAGCCCAGCTGGTCTCCAGACCTCAATCCAATAGAGAATCTGTGGAGGGACTTGAAAGTTTGTGTTGCCCAGCTCTAGTGAAGATCTGCATGGAACAATGGACCCAAATACCAGTTACAGTGTGTGCAAACCTGGTGCAGACCTACAGGAAACATTTGACCTCTGTCATTGCCAACCAACTTTACTTTATAAAGAATTGAAATAGGTACAATTTAACTGTCTCTCTTAATTAAATTTACCTATGATGAAAATTACAGACCTCTCTCATCGTTTTAAGTGGGAAAACTTACCAAATACTTTTTTGCCCCACTGTGTGCTTGTCAGTGCAGGGTTCATCATGGGGTTAACGTACTGTAAATACAATAGAACAGAGCTACAGTGAGCCTGAGGCAAAGTCACTGTTCTATTTCAGTGACAGAAAGCTACATGTAACCTTTTTCTGCCTTGTTCCATTTACAGTGATAAAATGTTGTGCGTTTATAAAAGAAAAGGCTGTAAGGATTAGGACTGTGTGCTCGTTGATGGAGCAACAATTTGTTCCCCACACTGGATTAGAGGGGTAAAACCAGCATGACAGGTTAAATGCTGCGGCAGAGGCTGCAAGCTGCGCAGCCTGCTGGCTCAGTAATCTGCTGAACCTCTAATGCATTGTATAGTGATGAATGAGAGTCGGCTACAGAAAAGTCAGTGGGTTATTTCAGGAAAGCTCCACGAAGACCTGTAGGTTAACCCAAGGACCTAAATTTGTAGAGCAATCCCACTGAATGTCTCATATCTCTGTGCCAAACACAAAACGAGAGGGGGGGGTGGCATACAGTAACCTTGTGAAAGTTTCCTAAACTTTACCTAACCTATTTTATCTCTCCTGCCAGGCTTCCACAGCTGCAGCCACTGCAGCAGCTGTCTGACCTGATAAAGCCAAGAGAACAGTGGGAGGGTGAGCGAGTGATAAAGAGACGGACTGAAACACAGCGAGTGGGCGAGAGGCCCAGAGAGAGAGAGGGAGAGGGTTATCCTTTATGAACAAGACGTGAAAATGAGACATTAAATATAAAAAGGGGAAGGCCAAAAATAAGCTCTAATCGTGTCAGAAAAAAGGAAGGAGGGGAGACGGAGTGCTGATGGAAGTGGGAGGAGGAGATGCACAGCAGCCGGCAGACAGTGAAGACGGCGCCACTTCTGCTCAGCCCAGTCTCACAGCACCTTAGCAGGACAGATGGGCTAATTTGGACCTCTGTGCCCTTCGCCAGTCAACACACGTATGTATTGGTGCATCAATCATCTATCTGCGGGGTTTTAAAGAGTTCTGGGGAAATGTAAAGTGCTATGAACAGCATGTATTACGGAATTCACAGTGGGGGATATGAAGAAGTACTGGTTCAAAAGGTATTCCCAGAACTGAAATGTGGTTAGTATCAAACTTTACATCTGAAATAGTATTTGGCTAAGAATTTGCTTGATTCCTTCCACATCTTAACTCTTGCATCTGAATTACAAGTTCAAATACAGAAAGTAGTCAAAGAAATATGAAAGCTTTTTTCCATTTTAGGTCTTGAATTTACTGTTTTTTGAAAAATGCCAACTGTGGAACTTCCTTCCAAACAATCTGCTGATAGAACACAAACCAGCCATTATGAGACAGGGCCTCCCTCTAGTGTCACAACATGGCTATTACACTCTAGATGTCAAATCAGCACCAAAGCAATGGATAGCTCCCAAACGCTCAATGCAAAATGTAGAAAGAAATCCTAAAAACAGATTTTGAAACTGATGTCCAACCTCAAAATCTTTGGTGCGTCCTCTCTGGATTTTAATTTCGCAAGTAATTTAGAGGCATCACTGCCAGAAAAAACATTTACCCCATCCCCAAACACAATTGATTGATGCCTCATAATAAAAGAGCATTTGTCTTCTAGACACTGCAAAATTGAAGCTGCAGTAGTCTGTGTGTCCACACATCTCTCGTTTGTGCATGTGTGTATGTGTGTAGGTGGTCTGGCTGGCTGTGCAGACGTGGCACAATATTATGAAACAATAAAATTTAGACAGCTGATTCATATCTGAGCATAAAGGCCAGAGTTTTCTTAGGTTCCCCCTTTAATGAATCTCATAATTCTGCCTCTCTCTGTGTGCTGTTACAGAGCACAGAGATTGATCACAAAGAGAGATATCCAAGTTATAACATGAAAGATAATTTTCTCACACAAAGAGTTGCATGTTGATCAAAGAAACACACCCACACAAAGTCCCTTCATACATACAACCACATACATTGCCTTGTAAAAGTATTCATAACTATTGAAAATTTTCACATTTTGGACTATAACAGCCACAAACCTTAATGTATTTCTTGGGGATCTCATGTGATAAACAAAGTAGCAGATAGTTGTGAAGCATGCTGTGATCTAAACCATTTTGGATCATTGTTTGCTTGAAGTTGAACTTTCAGCCCAGTTTCAGGTCTTTTGTAGCCTCTTAGGTGTTTGTACAAGTATTCCTCTGTATCGAGCTCTTTCCATCATCTTGAACCAGCTTCTCTGTCACTGCTAACGAAATTAATCCCCACAGCCCCAAAGTTCACCATGGTGTTAGGGATGGTTTAAGCTTAGGTCACAGAGGTAGACTCTATTTATCGATTAGGTCCTTTCGCAAGCCCATCTGTGCACTAGATTGTATTTAGAGAAATCAGAGTAAAAAGAGGCTGAATACAAATGCACACCCACACTTTACAGATTCTTATTTGTGCAAAAATGTCCAAAATCAAGTATGTTTTTCCTTCTAGTTTACAATTATGCAGTACTTTGTGTTGGCCTATCACAAACCATTTCAGGAAAATGCATTAACGTTTGACGTAACGTATCAAAATGAGAAAAAAAAACATTGAGTATAAATACTTTTCTAAGAGACTGTATCAGGCTCTGTCATACAGTTTGCTTTTGTCAAAGACTGGCATTGAAGTCACAAAGGTTACAAATCCAATCAGTTTAAAGATGGTTTCTGCATCTTTGTGTGTCAGGGAAAAATATGACCCCATTGCTCATGCTGTGTTTGTGCCTGTGCACGTTGAGGATGAATAGCTGGCTCAACAAAAATGAAAGCGGGAGAAATTCAAACACGGGGGAGCCGAAGCACCCTCCAAAAGCATTACTGTAAAGAAATAATTCAACAAAAAGAAAGGGAGAAACAGACAGAGAGTGACAGTGTGTGAAGTGAGGCAGAGTTTATACTGGACTATTGTAATCCATCAACTTTATAGAAAAAAACTGACTCACTCAATATGAAAAGAAAAGCTCAGCCTCCCTTTGATACACAGAGAGGGAGAGAGAGAGCAGATCTACAGGATCAGCACATTCAACCAGTGAACTAGAGTCTGTTTTTCATCTTCTTACCTTTCTACTGCTCCATCTCCCATGACCTTAGGGTCCTAATGCACTCATACAATTCACTCCGGCTTTCTCTCAGTGATGATCATCTGCCCCTGTCAGCAGGTCTAAGTCACTGAGCTAAGCAATTCTTGGCCATCCCAAAGGATCTCAAATACAACCAGTGTCTATTATATATATACGGTATGAATGTGTGTACAGTATAAACAATCCTGGATGACTTCATCAACAACCTTCATGACCTGTATGCTCACTGCCGGCTGTACAAGGATATCTGACAGCTCTGTAGGACATACTTATTTCTGCTGCTTGCAACTCTCAATTTTCTTCCGTCATAAGCGATCTAACCCCTGCATTATCTACAAGAATCCAAATCAAACAGTCTCCTCCAGCAGCAATTGAGCAGACAGCTACCACCTAAATCTTATACTCCTAGCCATCTCTGAGATTTAACCTGCCTGTTGACTTCAGCCTCAGGGATTAGTAGGTAAGTGTACAGACACTTTCTATTCAGCCAGTAGTGTGCAGACAATGCCAGCGTAGAATTATAATGACCACAATAGAGGCAGTAGAAAATATCCAGAGGATTTACTACAGTGCTGTTAAGTGGAGGGTGGGAAGTCGTGCTGAATGAGAATGGCTGTTGCACCGATCTTACTGTCAGTGTGCGAAAATTTGTACTTTTGTGAATGTGTTTGATTAAATCCTTTTATATTTTCTCTTCAGAAGGGATTGGATTGGGGTTTGCATAAGAACATTTTTTAACTAGAACTTGCTGCCATCTTCTGGGAAAACTTGATACTACATGAACAGTTTTTCACAGGAGGCAGCCCATGACTTATTATAGTTTCAGCTCTAAGATTTGAACTAAGCCGTAGAAAACTCATGATTAAACTTAAGATAAAGCTTAAAATAAGGTTAGATATTAATTTACATACATGCACATACACGCACGCACAGCTACACACCCACACAAACACTGATAAGGGCTTTATTAGTGACTATAACTTTAGATGGAAATAGTTGTGGCATACTTTCTGGCCAGAATGTTCTGGAGCCTTTCATATATACAGCTAAATAGGGTTAGTTTTTTCAAATTAATTTAACTATTCTTTTTTTCCCCATTTTATTTTTATTGAACTATTAAAACATACATTCTGCATACCGCTGGTACACAATGACTTTTTTCTGCCTTACATGCAATATCTTTAAATTAAACGTGACCCTGGATTAAAGGAAAGGAAAAGCCATTTTAAATCCGGTCTCGAGGAAGATTTGCATTTGTGTAGCGCTTTTTCAATCAGAGGACCACAAAGTGCTTTACACTTCATTCAGGTTGCTTCTACACTAACACGGATAAGGTTATACCGGGTATATCCCACCTAACCTAATACCTGTCCACACACACACAAAGCATCGTTTATGACCCCATCCTCCCCTTCACCTGCAGGCGCAACCCCGACCTAGTGGGCAAAAAAAGGCAGACCCACATATATGACGTCACAGTCACCGTCTAAGATATGGTAAATCCGAAATTGCTGGAATCGCACCGTGCCTTCTCTTAAGGTATTCTTGTGTGATTTTTACAATCGCCTCTACATGTACTAGGAGGAGCAACAAGGGCATGTCTGGATGACTTGCCTCCATCTTCCTATTGTTTACCTCTGAGTGCTCACCGGTTGTTATTAAGCTGGCTGTGGCGCGTGTTTTCTGACGTCACTTCCTTACCGAACTCAGTTCTTAAACGCCTAACGAATCCACATCAATCCAAGAGCCGGAGATTTAAGAAATAGATGGCCCCCTTACCGGTGTAAAAAAAATTAGGGGAGGGGAACCTTAAACGATGGGCTAGTGTGGTCGAGATGGGGCTTTATTTATTCGTTTAAGCACTTAAAAGGCCTAATGTAGACAGGGCCTCCGTCGTTCAAGCACACATTCACATGCTGACGCTACATCATTGTACAGGGTTGCACAGGACACACCAACTGACCACCACCAAAAGGCAACGGGGTGAAGTGTCTTACCCAATGGACAGTGTGGGGATTTGAACCCGCAGGCCACCGATTACAGGACAAACTCCTACCACCTGAGCCATAGTCGCCCCTCCACTTTGTCCCCAGATCTTGTAGGATTCATGTCCAGTTTCCCCATGTATAATGCCTCATATGCAAAAGTAATCCATTAAATATTACTCATTACTTCTCAAAAAAGTAATCCCTTACATTACTTAGTTACTTTTTTTGGAAAGTAACTTAGTTACATTACAAGTTACATTACTCTTGCATCGTTTTAAAACATCATACCTGAAATGAATGCCAAGGTGACTAAAAGAATATTATGACAGAAAGAGTTAGTATATATATATATATATATATATATATATATATATATATATATATATATATATATATATATATATATATATATATATATATATACATATATATATATATACATATATATATATATATATATATATATATATATATATACATATATATAAAAACATATATATATATATATATATATATATATATATATACATATATATAAAAACATATATATATATATATATATATATATATGGCCACCGCCACCCCAGGCCAATTCCCACTGCCAACATCCCAACGCCCCACGTCGGGGCGTCCCGCGATAGCCGCAGCAGACGGACGGCATCCCCCAGACGGCATCCCCAGAGCCCCAGTTTATGTCATACTGCTTTGTCTGTACTGGTGTTCTAAAAAATCGTATAGTGTTACCCCACCTGTGTTCTTTCCGTTATAAGGAACAGGTTGTTTTCTGCTGCTGTTCATGTATTTCTTCAAATTCATCCACTGATATGTCAATACTACCTTTCCCACCTCTTTTCATATACACTGTGTCATTTCCCTTTAAGTCTTCCCCTCACCGATATATTTAGAAATTACCTTTCTCACCAGTTTTGCTTCATATACTGAAATGAACATCTTAATGACTTCTAATTCCCTCCCCTCAGTAATTCCCCTTGTTGTTTGCTCTAGATAATGTCTTAATAGCACTTATTTGTATTGGTCCAGATTTGTTAGACTATATTGGTCTTTTATCTCTTAAAACTTTTAACCTCCAGCTTTCTTATAAGCTCACAGAAGATTGTGGGTCCCTTTTCCCAATTTCTAAAGCTTGTATCTTTGTCCCCAATTATAGTCTTTATAGGAACCCCATTTGTTGTGTTGGCCTCAATTACTTTCCACCTGGGAAAGGATTATATATATTTAATAATATTTTATTTGTGCAGCTTAATAATAGCCCTTCAGGTATGGAAGTGCTAGCCCTCCTTTGCTTTTAGGTAACTGCAGCGTTCTGTACCTGACCCCCGGTCTCCTCCCCTGCCAGATATATCTTGAGATAATTTTATCCCTTTCCCTGAATTCTTTTTCTATTTCCTCCACCGAAAAACTCTGGAACAGGTACAGAAGCCTTGGTAGTACAATAAGTTTTATCACCTCCACTCTTTGTGTAATGCTCAAAAAAGGTATCAAATTCTATCTGCTAATATCAAATTAAATTTTGTTGAGCAATGGATAGTAGTTTATGGATTTTAATTGACCTAAATCTTAAGGCAGCTTGACTCCTAAATTTTTGACTGATTTTAAGTCCCAGTTGAACATGTACCCATTCCCAATTGCTTGGCAGTCTATAGTTGTAGGCAATAACCTGTGTTTTTGCCCCAATAGATGGCCGTAGTCTGTAAGGGTTTTTAAAAGTGCAAGGAGGGATGTGTTCAGGCTTGACAAATATATAAAAATAACACTATTTTTTGTACCCCTCCCCCATGTCTATTCCTGTTATATTTTCATTTTACTTTAATTGCTCAGGGGTTCCAGAAAAATGGTGAAGAGAAGAAGACTCATGGAGCAGCCGTCACGACAACCTTGTTCCAATGATGATGAGCTTTGAAAGACTACCCTTGATCCTGATCCTAGCTGTCAGGTTATTATACAAAGCCTAAACTCTATATGGAAAACGTTATCCAAAGGAATCAAACGCCTTTTCTGCATAAATAACTACCGTTAGCATCTCTATCTGGTTTTAAATTACATGTTGCATTACATGTAAGGCGCGCCTGATATTGTCTATTTTTTTTTTATCCTGTCTGATCTAAGTGAATTATAGTTGGCAAAATAATTTCTAGACGTCGTGCTAATATAGCTGTAAACTGTATAATCCTGATTAAGGACACTAATAGGTCTATACCTGGAGCAGTCCTCCTCATCCTTCCCCTTCTTTGGAATTACAGGGATGATGGTCTCTCTCCATGAACCAGGAATTTCTCCCTCTTTCAGCACTCACTTAAATGTCATCCACAGAAGTGGGATTAATGTTAATTTAAGTGACCAGTACCATTCTGCTGGGTACCCGTCTGGACCCGGGGACTTGCCAGCCTTAAGATTTGATATTGCTTTATTTATTTCCTCCTCTGTAATTTCAGCAGTTAAAATCTCATTTTGTTCTTCTGTTACTCTTAGTAAATTTAAACCCTCCAAGAATTTTTCCATGTGGGTTCTATTACTGGCCTTTGGATGAGAATATAGATCTTTATAATAAGCTTCAAAACAATTTTGAATTTCCCATTTTGTCAACTGTTATTCTTGTATGTGGGACCCTTATTCTGTAAATATTCAATTTTGTCTAATGTTTTTACAATTTAAATGCTAGCAATTTTGTTGACTTCACTCCTTCCTTCACTATTTCTTTCTTTGTGTGTCCATTTAATATATTTAAATTTATTCTCCAGATTGTGGTCTTTTTCTCACTCCCCAGATGAAGTGTTAAATAATGAGGGCTATGGTCTGATATGTCCATTACTCCAATATCAGATTTTTTTTACCCTATGCCTATCCTGATTAAACATCAGGAAATAATCAACCCCCAAATATATGTTGCATGGTGATGAATAATACGTATAATCCATACATGTGGGATTCAAATCCCTCCATATATCTACAATACCCAGTTCAGACATCAGTCCCTTTCATTTTTTTTTTTTTTTTACTAATTTCACTTTTTTGTATGCCACCTGCTGAGGAGTCCAGATGTGAGTCTTTGGTTCAGATCACCTCCAGCCATCATAATACCCTCCCCCTCCAATGTTATCAGATCAAACATTTGTCTATAAAAACTCCAGTCTGACCCTGGTGGAGCATAGATGTTGAAAAAAGTAACCACCTCTCCCCCTATTTTTCCCTAAAGCAAGATACACCGTCCATCTTTGTCCCCCGTCTCAGATATTTTTTCAAATGAAATCCTTTCCCGAAAATAAAATGGTCACTCCCCTCCTGTGTCCTGATTTATAGGAAGCTGAAAATATTAGGTTGTAATCATTCCTCTTGAGCTTTGCAAGTTTCTTTTCTGTTAGGTGGATCTCCTGTAATAATATTACCCAGATGTCTTAGTATCCTAGTTGGATTGAGTACACCGTTTACATTATTTGAGGCTGCTTTAATACAGTTTTTGGATGTCATCATTTTTCTCTATTCCTCTCCTCTCTCTCATATTTATCCCTTTTGCTACTGAAACAACAATTAGCATTAAAGAACTTATAAAAAAAAGTTTTACATAAATACCTTGATATATAACGAACTTACTTAAGTGAGGTCTGTTTATTGACCTTCTCTGAGCTCTGATGTTCAGTCTGCTCTGAGGAATGACCTCTGGTCCCGAAGGGGCAGTGGGCCCTCACTGATAAGATCAGCATCGTTTAATTCAAATTCAAATTCAAAATTACTTTATTAATCCCAAAGGGAAATTAAATGTTGTTGTAACTCATTATGCAAGTTCCTTCAATGATTTGTTGTAGATGCTGATGGCTGTGGGTAGGGATGATCTCTTGTAGCGCTCTGCAGATCTGAAGAAGCCTCTGACTGAAGACGCTCTGTAGTTGTATGACAGTCTGATGTAGAGGATACTCTGGATCTATGGCGTCTTCTTTTCAACTCATCAGGGTTTTGTGGCTGTAGTTGAGGTATTATTTGAGCTTTTGTGATGTTAATCAGCTGCCACCAGTTGTAAACCACCTTGTTGCCATGGTTTTGCATCATAACAAATGTCCAAAAATATAAAGTATCAGCAAAAATCCTTCCAGCTGCACACCATTCAAAACCAGAGAGAACAGTTGTCCACAAAAACAATGTTTCTACCAGAAATAGAAGAATTAAAGTTTAAAAAAAAAAAAAAAATGAACCAAAGCAACAGAGCTACTCCAACATGCTGCCACCTTGAGCGGCGCAATTCCGGAATATAATATAATACCACAACAGCTTTAAGTGTCACCCCAACACCCTTAGCTTGCGAGGGTTGAAACATTTCAACCAAAACCCTTATAAAATGCTGCAATCCCAACAGAAATATAATGAACTTTTTTTCTTTTACCACCGTTTTCCTAATAGGCTTGGAATAATTCCTGGAAACAGTTTAATCTTCACCTTAAAGTGTCCAGTATCATCAGGTATCCCGATCTCTCCAAAAGGGTTGCAATTTCTGTTTGTGCATCTGTCCCGATTCTCTTCTCTCTTAGTACCTTTTTTGCCTCCGTGGATTCTTTGCGTCTTCTCAAAATCTCAATCCCTTGCAACCTAAATTCAACTTGAATGCTTCAAAAACTTTATTGAGATATGTAAAAATCAGTTTGCCCACTACAAGGTTTACAAATGCTAACTGAACACGTGAGCATTTTTTGATTACATCAACCCAAAGCAGAATAAAAAATATTTTCTTCCAGGGATTTAAAAAAAAATCTCTGTATTTTGTGAAATCCTGCTTTGGCAATCCACTACTTATTAGCTGGCTGTTTTTATTTTCATTTTTTATTCATGAGTGGAAAATGTATTAATCATTGGATAGTATCTTTAATCAAAAGCAGTCTGCTTATTAATTGCTGATATAATTAAAACTGCAAGACAATCCAAACTAATAGAAATTTAGACAGAGCCACCTATTGCCTTTATCATCAAGGTTAAGTACAGGTTTTACACCTTCATGGAGCAAAAATTGACATAAACCAAACAAACAACTGTTAAATTTAATTCCACAGTTAAGAGTGGTAAAAATCTTACCCAAAGGAAAAGGATAGCAACAGAGCCATTCAACAACTAAATTGACTTGCAACAGAAGCTTAAAATTTGTATTTTTTTTCTTTAGCTACCAGAAACACAGAACATCTATGTTACCAAGGCAGCGCTTATCAGTCCACTTGTTATAATTAAAATAATTGCCCTGCAGAGATTTTTTGTTCAACTTCCACAAGGTTCATATAGAATTAAAGTAGAAAAATTGTTATTTTTAAGCATCTTTTCAGCCTTTCAATGAATCATTTAAACTCTTAATAAAAATGTTTACTTTAACACAAACAAATTATTGCAGCAACAACCACCATGTGTCCATAAACAATAATTTCTTTGCAGCCGTCTGAGCAACATCAAATACACACCCTCATTCACGCAACCTCCATAAACACAGCCATTTATGTGACATGTCATGTCATCTGCATACCTGACATTTTAATAGAGAAGATGTCTGACACATGGATGACTTACAGGGGTGCTGCCATCTGACAGGGTCATCATGCTGATTGACATGCTCATCTTGTCAGAGGAGGAGAGCGAAGGTGGGGAGGGGCTCCTTTTCTCCACTTCCTGTCTCTGTAAAAAGTATCGCCAAGCCCGCTGGATACTAAACAGGAAGATGAAGACAAAATGTGACAAAGTACAACCAAGGATAAGGATATACGCTTTGTGGAAAATAATAAAATAATAAAAAACAAAGTAATGCCTCTAATTCCAGATTTTCTCACGAGGTTGTGACAATAAACCAACTGGAGCTGTGACTTTCAAAACTTGTGAAGGGGCAGCAATGAAGTCTGAGATGCTTCATCAGTGCACACAGAACCAACTAAATATAAAATTTGAGCAACATTTATTTTCCATTACTCTCTCAACCTGGATGGATGGATGGATGGATGGATGGATGGATGGATGGGTGGATAGATGGATGGATGGATGGATGGATGGATGGATGGATGGATGGGTGGATAGATGGATGGATGGATGGATGGATGGATGGATGGATGGATGGATGGGTGGATAGATGGATGGATGGATGGATGGATGGATGGATGGATGGATGGATGGATGGATGGATGGATGGATGGATGGATGGATGGATGGATGGATGGATGGATGGGTGGATAGATGGATGGATGGATGGATGGATGGATGGATGGATGGATGGATGGATGGATGGATGGATGGATGGATGGATGGATGGATGGATGGGTGGGTGGATGGATGGATGGGTGGATAGATGGATGGATGGAGGTACTGATGGATATATGAATCCATAAATAGAGCATGGATAAACGTTTGGATGGGCTGATGGGCAGACAGACAGATCTATAAATGGACAAACTCATGGATGAATTGATAAATAAATGGATGGATAGACAAAATAAAAGACACCTAAACAAAGTGGTTAAACAGATGAATAAATGGATGGATGACTTATTAATGTAACAATGAATTAATGGATAGACGGATGGAGGGATGGATGAACTGATAGATGGATGAATACATAAATGGATAGATCAAAGCATCAATAAGTCAACATATATATATATATATATATATATATATATATATATATATATATATATATATATATATATATATAGAGGAAGGAATGGACAAACAGATAGATAGATGGATAAACAGACAGATCAATGAACAGTTGGTTCTAAAGACAAATTGATAAATGCATGAAAGATGAAAACATGACTAGATACTTGGATGTGCAGTTTGGGTAGAGAGCAGTGGTTATCAATTAATTTCTGTCACCCCCCATATATGACCATATTTGTAAACCAACAAGAGAATAATGTTGTAGTAAATAAAAATAATTTAAGAAATCAATAGCCAAAAAGACCCACATTTACTGTTATTCACAAATATTTTCACAAATAACTGTGCTGGGGTTCAAGCATTTCCTTGTAATTAAAAAAAAACTAAAACATTGTCTGAAAAACAAAGAATCTAATCTTATTCACAGTTTATGAAAGAAAATCTCTCTTTAAAAATGCTTTAGTTCAACTCCACATTAAAGCATGTCATGTGTCTCTGTAGACTACTACTGCTGGGTTAAAAAGACAGCCTGTTGATTAGTTTGACCACTGCTGCCACCTAGTGACTGGAGGCTTGTTTGTCCTTCAAGCATGAATAAAGACATAAGTCCTCCTGCCTCTCGCACCCCAAGCACTGGGGTAGAGTGATTAACTTTTTGAGATTCAGATACGTATGATGGAGATACAGGGAGCAGGGTCTTGAAAATATTCTCTTAAACCTTATCCAGAACTGTAAAATACCTAAACAAAATTACTTTTCCAGATTTTTTAAGAAGCAAGATGCTAATTTATGTTTCATCAGGCTTTTCTTCTTCTCTTTACACTCACGTATTTGCGTCCTGAGTTTCTATACTGGTTCAATCAAGAACCAATGTACTTTCCCAGCGTTTTTAGACAGTGGGAAAGTGTTTGAAAACACACAAAGGCAGTTGGAAAATGCGACCCCCACATCGAAAAAAGCCCAAACTGAGATTGCACTACTGACTATATAAACCATTCGAAATAAAAAAAATTCTGACCACGGTAAAGGGTCTCATCCTTGTGTTCAAGCCAAATGACCCAGTGCAATAGTAAAAATACTAATGATTTTTTTTACCTCTTTTCTGCTAGCAAGTCTTTTAAACTGTATTCTTACATCAAAACCTTGGTCTCCATAGGTGGCAGGTTGATATTGATGTTGTTGTCTAGGTCCATTGTCAGAAGATTACTGGGCCGGAGAGGAGAGAGGATAGTCAAAGGACACATGATTACAAGTTCAATCTAGGTTACAGGTAATTAAGCACCGATGACTGGGTCCCAAGAGCAGAAAAACTGTCGGTGTGTTTGTGTCTATTTTCTGCACAGGAGCAGGCAGTGTATTACATTATGAATGTGTGTGTCTGTGTGCGTGTGTGCATGGGTGTGTGTGTGTGTGTGTGTGTGTGTGTGTGTGTGTGTGTATGTGTGAGCAAACCCACCTCTGCAGTTGGAGAGCTTCATCATTAACATGCTTGTAACCACTCTGGAGGGTCTTCAGCTGATCCTGGATAAATGAAAAAAAAAGAAAAAAAAACAATGAGTCAAGCAGACAGGCTTCATCAGAAAACAGCTGACATCTCGGACATCAGAACTTCTCCTCTGAATGAATGAGGTAAAATGTGCTGTAGATTAATAAAAATGTTCTAAGCCTGATGGTTCCTGAAAGTGGTAAATTGACTAGCAGAGATCAGTGTGATGTTTTCATGTGAAGTTGTTGAAGAACAAAAAGAACTTTTGCTAAAACTGCTGCCTTAACATTTTCTAAGCAATCAGCCAGGAGGCAAAGCATAGAAGATGCATGGGTACATCTTTCATATACGGCACCGTTGCACAGATGTGGCAGACAGTTTGAAGTCAAAGCCATAAAATGTTATGCTTTACTAAAATAACTTTTAGCTCTCCACTCCTTTCCTCTCTAGCTGGTCCCCTCCCCTTGGTTGGGTTCTTGTGTTTTAATAGCGCTGTAAAATGAGGACAGGCCTGCCTATACATAATTGAGTAGACTAATTTAATTACGAAGAACCAGCAAAGTTTAAGTGGAGCGGTTCTTTCTGATGAGCCAAGAAGGTCACATCAGGGCACCGATCATCCACCAGCTTCACCACAGTGCACTGATTTGTGTTTACAGTCAAATTCTTTATTACTATTTGACTTTCTGAATAACGACTGCATAACGACCTAATCATTAAGAAATATATGGCATCAATTAGATGACAGATTGAGTAATAGAGACGGCCAGTTGGAGAAATACAGTATAACACAAGTATATCACAAGTGCTGCACTAAGATGAATGTTTACTCAAATGTTTACTTTATGACTTGGTCTCTGATGCTATTTGTTATATAAGGATATACAGTGCCTTGCCAAACTTCAGTATAACATATTGGCATAAGATATAGACCAATATAAAGTAGTGCACACTAAATGGAAAGATATAGAAACATGGTTTTCAAAATATTGTCAAAATAAAAACCTTAAGATTGGTAGGTTTTGATATTTCCTCTTGATGAAGTCAACAGCAATAACCACCTTCAGATGTCACCTATTAAGTAAATAGGTGTTCATCTGTATGTAATTTAATCTCAGTAGATATTATTGTTCTGGAAAAGCTTTAGGGGTTCGCTTGAGAAAATTAAAGAACAAACAGCAACATAAAGACCAACAAAGACACCAGACTGTTCAGAGGCCAAGATGCAGAGAAGTTTAAAGCAGAGTCAGATTATAAAACAATATCCAACGCTCTGAGCAAAACATTTCAACTGTGCATTATGTTGTGGGAATGATTTTCTTCGGCACTGAAAGGCTAAATTGGTCAGAGTTGATAAGAAGATGTATGGAACTAAATCTTTCCACATCATAATTATCTACTTTGTATTGGTGTATCATATAAAATAAAATAAAAAATGTTTGTGGTTATAAAATGACAAAATACTAAGGTTTTAAGACATATCATTACTTTTACAAAAGCCTGTAGATAAATATTGCATCTTTGAAAAAAAGATGTCCTTTTGAGCAGCAACTGAGGACAAACAATAACATGTTATTTCCTATAATTGTTTTCATGTTTATGCAAACAGATGGTTAGTTTTGTCATTACTTTGCTTACCAGAAGGAACAAGAAACTCATTAGACAAAATCAAGGACTGTGTACTGAATAATGATTGTTTCATGGAGATGTTCTGAAATTAATTTTTAACATCCTGATTAGGTGGAAGCATAAGAGCGCTCTATATGGATTCTGGATAACTAAAACTTCCCCGACCCTTTCATTTGCTTTTGAGTCAGTGTAACTTCTGCCGTTTTTTAAAATCTGACTTAAGATTTTCCTTGACAGATAGGGGTCAATTTTCTCAACAATGTCCATTACTCATACACAGTCAGTGAAATACTTCTCAAATGTGGTCTTTTGGGAATATTGAGAAACACTAACAGAGGATTAATTCAGGAAGATTTTGAAAAATAAGTTGATTAGAGAATAAGACATCAGTCAGGAAATAAACAAGAGATAAAAACAGAGTAAAATAGTGGTAAAAAATGAAGAGCTTTTGTGCATTTATCTCTGTGCTGTTGTAGGTAACTGAGTTCCTGGGAGATTCCGTGAGCGGATCATTTCAATTTCCTTCCCTTTGTCCTTTTGAATTGATAGTAAATCTTTTTCAAAGACTGCACAATTTGATTGGTTGGTTTGATCACTTCAGTTAATAAAAGGATAAACAGGTGTAACTAATATGTGGACAGAGACAGACAGACAACCACTTCAAAGTGGTCACTGTTGTTGCTTAAAAATTATTTGAGACTGTGCTAACATTTAAGAATAAAAATGTAAAATATATACAGTGGGGCAAAAAAGTATTTGGTGCAAGATTGTGAAAGTTGTCTCACTTAAAAAGATGAAAGAGGTCTGTAATTTCCATCATAGGTACACTTCAACTGTAAGAGACAGAATGTGGAAAAAAATCCAGGAGATCACATTGTATTATTTTTAAAGAATGTATTTGTATAATGGTGCAGAAATACCAAAGAGCTGTCTAAGAACACCAGGGATAAGATTGTATAATCGCACAAGACTGGGATGACACAATTTACAATATGCAAGCAGCTTGGTGAAAAGAGATCAACTGTTGGAACAATTATTAGAAAACGGATCATTGACAATTGACAATCTCGACCTGGGGCTCCATGCAAGATCTCACCTAGTGGGATACACATGATCTTGAGAACGGTGAGGAAACAGCCCAGAACTACGTGGGAGGAACTGGTCAATGACTTGAAGAGAGGTGGGACCATGGTAACAAAGGTTACTATTAGTAACACACTACATCGTCATGGATTAAAATCGTGAAGGTTCCGCCTGCTTAAGTCAGCACTTGTCCAGGCCCGTCTAAAGTTTGCCAGAGACCATCTGGATGATCCAGAGGAGGATTGGGAGAATGTCATGTGGTCAGATGAGACCAAAACAGAACTATTTGGTATAAACGCCACTCGCTGTGTTTGGATTATACCTACTGTGAACCATGGGGGTGGAAATATAATGTTTTAGGGCTGCTTTTCTGCAAAGGGGACAGGACGTTCAGTGTTAAGAAAAAGATGAATGGGGTCATTTATCATGATATTTTAAGTGTACGTATGATATAAATTACAGACATCTCTGATGAAGTGAGACAACTTGCACAATCGGTGGCTGCCAAATACTTTTTAGCCCCATGGTCTGTCTGTCTGTCTGTCTATCAAGTATATATACATATATATATATATATATATATATATATATATATATATATATATTAGGGCTGTAGAACAATTGAAAATGTTAATCTAATTACTCACGGGGTAGCTGTGAATTAATCACGATCATTCACAATTAATTACCATTCCTAAATCTAAATATGACTGAAAAAGTAACATTTTTGGTGTAAATAAAGGAGAAAACCGGAAGCAGTTGCTTTTAAAAAAAAGGAAATACAGGAGAGAAGCATTTGTTTTGAACTCCACTATTACATTTACATGTGGCCCTTTTAACCTATTAATCTTTTAGACAGTTTTCATTCCATTTTATTTCTTCATTAAAAACAACGTGACAACTGACCAAAATGCTGTGCAATAAAAACAGACTGAGCAAAGCATAATTGAAAAATACAACACAAAATAAGTACATTCAAAGATAAAAGAACAACAATTTAAAACGCTAATGAAACCTCATATTGGGTTGAAAGCCAAGGAGAAAAGGTGTGCTTTTAAACGAGTTTTAAAAACACCAAGAGAAGGGGCCTGTCTGACCAGCAACGGCAGTTTCTAAGGCAAACTAACTGGTTAACATTTTCTGAATGTAAAGTTGACCCATTCTTATTAATTTTGGACAACCCTGACCATCCTCTTCATGTGACTGTCATAAATGTCTCCAGTCAGTGGCTTCTTCAGCTTTTTTTCTTCAAAGATGTTTGCCTTGAAATAGGCGAGTCGATGGAATGCACATTTGTTGTTATTATCAAAGCAACCAACAGCACAAGACACCATTACACGCTTACTAGTGACTAGTTGCAGTATAGATCAAAAATACCTGCCATGTTGAGAAATACATATATATACCACTCTCAAAACTAAAAGCATTGCCTGGATAATTATTTCTTCGGGATGACCCTTGTTTATTCACACATTTCTATCCTTGGTGATGTATGTTCAAGCATTCATTTTTCTGTAGTGTTTAACTATAATCAGGTATTGGATGCTTTATAAAAATCATAGAAAAAAATTATTGGGACCTCCAATTGACAATTCTTGAAAATAATCCGCCAGACCTACTAAGGTTTTCTGTACCATACTTCTGTAGAGTGTTAACATCAAACGTTACTCTTCTTTGCCGTGAAGGTTTTTTTCTATACTACTCAGGAAATGGACAGAGTGTTATGAGTCTGGATGTTTGGTCTGTGTGGTAGTTGTGCAGAAGCACACCTACAAAAAGTATAGAAACATAAAATGTATATTGAATTAGATTTACTTCTTCCTTCCTTACTCATCACTTTTAGTATTTAGGTATCCATTTGTACGAGACAAGCAAAACCTTTGAAATCAGTATAACGGTATATAAGACCTAAGCAAAGTCCTGACCTCAGCAGGACATTTATGATCTTAGTACATAGCACTGATTTCGAAATCTATAGAGTAAACCTTTTGCAATTATTAGGTATCAAATCAAAAAGATTAACATGTTTTTAAGCCCATTTAATTTCGGCTTGGACAAAACTTTTTCCTTCCCCATAAATGTATCTACAGCATATTAATTAAACTCTGCCTTATTAAAAAATTCTTATCATCTCATTTGTGGGATGAGAATGCCAAAAAAGTACTTAAACATAAACCAGAGGTTTGCATAATTTAGTGGCAGGGTAGACAGAAAATCTATAGTCATTTTGGGGTCTGGAAGTGCCAAGAAGGCTTGTATTGATTTGTGTGTGTATATATGTGTCTTGTGTGTGCAGATATGTGTGTTGGTAAATTTATGGTACAGTCAAATAGAGTAGAGAGAGCATGATGTAGAGGGAAAGGGGTGCTGATGCAGAAGAGAACTTGAACCTAGTGGATGTAACAGAACAAGGGAAGCAACTACAGAGGGCAAATCCAAACCACAATTGTCAGCCAATGCATTCAGCAGATTTAACTATTTAATTGGACAGGTGGGCAGGCTAAGCATGTCCCAGGGTTTTATCAAGGTTTTAAAAAATTTCAAAAGAATCCAAATATTTTATTTCATACTTTTTTCTAGACTCTCAGTATTGTTCTATACAGGGCTGTAGGACAAGAAAGTATATATTGTGTGTAATAAGCAGTTGAACAATTCCCCTGCATTTACCGGATATTTGTTCTATATTTTTGTCATGTAATGGGTCCTGATCCGATACCTGATCTGGATCCTGATCACTGCATTTTTAAAAGATTAGCATAGGAATCTTTGAAAAAACTCAGCTCCTTATACCTGTTTTGAGTCTACTGTCATTTTTTCCACTGCACACCAAGCAAGATATGCGGCCAGCGCTAGTCATCAACCTGGAGAAAATCCACACCTTTCTAAATATAGTGGATAAATACTTAAGACCCCCTCTAAAACGCTTATAATTGGCTATTTTAATAGTTCAAACATCAAATGCACTTAATACACACAGCAGAAACTGTCTTGGCACTCTTGCAGAAGCTGTAATCTCTGCTCTTGGGGGTATAGCCAATCAGTGGCAAGCAAAATGAACGTTGCTCCTGAATTGGCTCCTTTGCAATCACCAGCCAATAACATGTCAAGCAGCATTGCACTTCGGTATTTCAGATTCCCAAACTGTAGTTTATTTTAAATATTTAAGATATGCTCTGAGAGAAAACTTGGGCTTTCCCACACAAAAAAAATGTAGTCACTTTCCACAGAAAAATCTGTGAATCTGCTAATTCTAAACCACGATTGGGGGGGTCCATGGCATACACTATAGAATGCATTCATCCATGCA
Source organism: Valencia hispanica (assembly GCA_963556495.2). Classification (NCBI taxonomy): domain Eukaryota; kingdom Metazoa; phylum Chordata; class Actinopteri; order Cyprinodontiformes; family Valenciidae; genus Valencia; species Valencia hispanica. The sequence continues at coordinate 24,758,904 of OY747700.1, read as the reverse complement.
CTTTTTATAAACCCACAGTGCAAGCATAAACCATGCATATACACAGTTTTACCTTAGGAGAGTGTAATGCTTAGACGAGTGTAAGACTGTGATTAGTGTAGGGGTTGTGATTTTACTTTCAATGGTATCCACCAAAAATGAGCTGTTCTGGAAAATAGCCTACATTTGTATAGTGCTTTTTCAAGTTAGAGGACTCCAAAGCGCTTTTGAGTACATTCAGTTATTCAAGCACATAATGGGGGTACATTGTAGCCACAGCTGCCCTGGGGCCCACGGACAGAAGCTGGGCTGCAATACCCAGGCGCCACCTGGTCCTCTGACCACCACATGCAGGCAAAGCAGGTGAAATGTCTTGCCCAAATAGTGAGAAGTGTCTTGAGCCACTGTCGTCCCTATGCACAAATGTGCTACTGAGTTTTATGGAAACATGCCAAAGGATGGTGTGAGTGAAAAAGAACCAAGCAGTATCTATCAGCCCCCCTTTGCTTTAAATGCCAGCTCCAGTTTTAGTTCAGAGCTGCATTATAAATCCATGTTACGAAGATGTACATCTTGCCAAGATACCAACAGGTTTAAAAAATGTGTCCTGTTATGCTCAGAACAGAATTAAGCTGTATTAGCAGGAAGCAGCAATGATTCAGCTATTCTATTCTCTAAGCGGCCAGGGGTAAAAGTTGTTGTGTAAATTTGTTTAGTGTCACTTCATTCACTTTTATTATTCATCTCGACACTAGTCAAGGAAATAATAATTCCCAGTCCAATCTTATTACATTTACCAACACTTTGACATGCTATTTGTTTACATAAGCATACATTGATAAATGTAAATTAGCAATTTCAATTCAATTCAGTTTATTTATATAGCGCCAATTCACAACAGATGTCATCTCAAGGCACTTAACAAGAAGTCATTTCAATACATTTATTCAAACATTCCAATCAGTTAAAAAGTTTCCTATTTAAGGAATACCAGCAGATTGCGTCAGTCATTGGCGTGAGGTTGGGCCCCGATGATGCAGACTTTCCAACCACGGCAATCCTTCAGCAATCCCTTATACTGAGCAAGCATGTAGCGATGGTGGAGAGGAAAAACTCCCCTTTAACAGGAAAAAACCTCCAACAGAACCAGGCTCAGTAGAAGCAGCCATCTGCCACGACCGTCTGGGGGTCGTGGCAGATTTATCCGGGGGTTTTAGCAATAAAACTTATAATCTAATCTGTCAAAACATATAGACACCACAGAAAAAATTATTGCTCAACACTTTCAAAGTGGTAATCTCATTGCACATAACTACAAATACAATAAAATATACTAAACAAAAGACACTAAACATGTTGGTTGCTATGTTGCTTCCTGCTGTCAGGTCATCTTTCCACTGTTGTGGCTTACACCTATAGCGCTGTACCTGCACGCATTTCCTGACAACAGTATCGACTGCCTTTTTATTGCTTCCTGTCAGATCTCCTCAGAAATCTTAATGGTATTCTGAATGCTACTTTATTTCTCCTGGTCATTATATTGATAACAAGAAACAAGGATTTTGCTGTGTGTACATCTGGGACTGAGCTCCCCTCACTGCACTGCCCAACGTTGGTGATTTCTGGCCACTTCTGTCTTGGTTAAATGTCAGGATCATATTCTACAGCAAAATAAAAAACAAATATTTGTAAAAGGTACACAAGCATTTAATGGATCTGCTGCTAACATCTTGTTACCAGACACCACAGAACTCCTTCAGAGGCCTAGTGGAGTTCATGCTTTAATGGGTCAAAGGCTGATTTAGCAGCAAAGGTGAGACCAAGGTTTAGTAAACCTGGACCTTGAAGTTGCTAAAAGTTTTATTTGCGATTTCAAGACAATGTTTTTATATTTAAAAAGCATTTTTTATGTTAGGATTATTTATTAAAAAAAAATTAAAAGAGGTCATAGAAGATGTCACAGGTTTTCTTCTTTTTTACTGTCCATAAATGTAACTGTTAGAGGTAATAAGGTCTTCAAAACAATGCTTTCCGTGTGGACTTACGCATTTTTTTTCAATGATGAGATCTCCGAAATTCCAACAAAAACCACATTAGGTTAATTGGTAAATAAATAATGTAACACATCAAATGTCTGTGTGTTTGTATGTATGGCTGTTTGCCGCCTGTTTCTCTGTCCCCCCTGCTTCGTGAACAGTGGTTCCAGGGAAGGGGTCCATCCCCCTGTCACTCAACACGAAAGGACAAAGACAGTAGCAAAAACTCGACTGACAGTTGCCTTTTTTCCTAAAGACTATAAACAGGTTTTTATACATGTTTTTGATTTGCACCATTTTTAATAAAATATTTTTGCTCTGCTTGATATTTTTCTGATATTAAGTTTTATGTTTTTGTGTTAACTGCCTCATAGTGGGTTTTATTAGTATTTCACTGCCTTACAATATGTTTGGTGTCAGTACTGCAAGGTGTTAAAAGCTAATACAGTGCTCATGAAAGATAGTTGCAGATCACATTTTCTATAATCGAACTATAAAGAGCAGCTAACCTGTCAGGAAACTAAAGATAAAAATTATAATAGATGATAAAAAAGTGAGGCTCTGTTGGTCATAAGAACATTCACATCATGTTTAATCTTTAAGGAGACAACAATCAAATATAAAAATTGGCTGTTTTCTTTACAGGTTATTGACGGTTATATCAGCAACAGTAAAAAGACTTGTCTGACATACAAATTAAATTTTCAAACATAAAAAAGACAATCGTGGAGGAGGCTGCTTAGTAATTGATGATAGTAGGAGTGATATTCAAAGCTGGTTATGGGATAAAGAAGAAAATATGAAAGCAGATTAATTGCTGAGAAAGGAAAGAGGGAATAAGAAGGTGAAAGAACATGCCTGCAGGCTGTGAAAGAATTAAACTGGAAGTATGCCAAGACTGCCAAAGAAACATACAAGCGAGAGAACTGTCCTTCTGGGGATTTGGCTTTCATCTCTCCTGTAAGTTGACGTAAATCTGTCTCCTCTACTTCAAATAAAGCGCACGCAGACACACGCATACAAGCGCACACACACTCCCTCTCTTAATCTCTGTCTTTATCGTGTATAACAGGGAACCTACTGTGGCTTGGAAAGGCCCTACACACCCTACCCTACACAGGCCATCCTGATTAATTTTTAACGTTTTAGTGTAGTTAATCTTGCATAAATTATGGCTTTAGCTACAGAAATAATTTTTTTACATACTTTGTGGGGATTTTAATCAAACAACATTAGTTTGGATTCTATTCTGTTATCAGAGAAAATAAGGCAATCAGACAATCGAATGTTGGTTTCAACTGTCTATAAGTAAAAAGAAATGCTTGCTGACTAGGTACTTGTGATTTAATAATAGCATAACCTTGAATTTTAGAGGCAATTAAGTCACCTTTTACCCAAAAAGCTATCTTGACCTGGTCCTGAGCCTAACTGGTTCAAACACCATTATACCATCTGCCCTGGTCCACAGACTGGCCCCTGTAACTCTCAAACACACACACACAATAAGCAGCGGGCTTGGAGGCAGCCTAAATCAGTCAAATTTCCCTTGGGTCCTTTGGCCTAGCCAGCCAGCCAGCCAGTCGGCGCCATCTCTACCATCACATTCATATCCTCAACACTCTCTTCTACCAGGGGGACAGAGAACCTAACGATTACCCTGCATTTGTGTGTGAGAATGACAGCAAAATACATGCTGTTATCTCAGTCAAACCTGGATAAATTCTGTCAATTGGCATCTGCATATATATGTGTATGTGCAGATTTGCAAGTGCGCATTAGGATTTAGTATCCAGACACTGCCAATATCGTCCCTGAACGACCCTGGAATAAGAGCTGGCTGGCGTGCTTGCTATAGTACTCTCTCATACACAGACACAGGGAGTTGTCCTTTCTGCTCTGGGAGTTTTGCTAATGACTTACAGTGTCAAAGAGAAGAGGCGCTGGAAGATAGAGAGGAAATGGAGCAGGGAGAAAACCTAAATAAAGCCATGCAAAGCTAATACACCACTATCGAGCAAAGGCACATCAACACATAAATACTGCATCATACTGTACGCAATAAATGAAGAAATAATGGTTACAGCATAGAAAAGAGACAGGAACCTGCAGTGTCAGAATATAATAGAAGGAGTGAAAAGGGAAAAAAAGCTTCCGATACATACAGTGCAAAGCAAAGTTTTTCATGCATCTGGGACCTTTTACTTTTTTTCGTAACACAACCATTAAGGTCACTGTGTTTTATTGGAATTTTATTTGCTAGACCAAAAAAAAGTAGCAACTAATTGTACAGTGGAACAAAAGCATGGTTAAAATGTTTACTAAACAGTTTACAAATAAAAATCTATAATTTGAGGCATTTGTGATCAGTCCCTATGGGATAATAATGGCTTGCATTTATATAGCACTTTTCTAGATCCTCAAAGCTCTTCATTCACACACTGGTGGAAGTAAGCTATGATAAAAGCCACAGCTGCCCTGGAGCAGACTGACAGAGGCGAGGCTGCCATATCGCGCCATCGGCCCTTCTGGCCAGCACCAGTAGGCAGGTAGGTGAAGTTTCTTGCCCAGGGACACAACGACATGTAATAGATGAAAGGAGGAATTGAACCCATGATTTCTGGGTCGCAGGCCGACAACTATACCACTAAACTACAGCCGCCCCGGATAAAGGTAGAAACATGTTTTATTGCAATTAAGCCTACATGTCTTATGGTATGTCTTCACCACTTTTCCACAACTAGAGGTTAAAACATTGTACATTTTCCCTGGCAAAACAGCCCAAACTTAGTCACGTTAGAAGCCTACTTTGGCTACTTCATCTAACCCGACTGAGCTTGGGTAGTTTTTGTAAATAAAATAATTTTTTGATTCCTATCACAAATTTTCAGTTGGATATACTGTAAGTCTGGCCATTGACTGGTCAATTGAACAAAAGAAAAGGATTTGTTCCTAACCTGACCCGGACATTTATTGTGCCCACAAAATGCAACACATTCATAAGATCATATGCCCTTCTTCAGATACTTGCGTAAAGCTTCATGCATCATGATGCAAAACCTATGAGCAAAACCATCTTCTTCAGCACCAAATACTAGACAGCAGATGACAACAGCATCCCCTCTTGTATGATAATCATTTGGATTTACTATTAAAACATGAAAAATCTCGGAAATGATCTCTTCCCGTCATTTACACTCCCACAATGTTTTTTCCTGTATAGTTAGCACTTCCTCCTTTCCTGGTGGGCCATAATCAGCACTGTAAAGCCAACCGTTAATATGCCAGAACAAACACACGATAAAGCACTCCCATTTACAACATCTCTCAACACTACCTGTCCTCCACGGCAGCTGAACAGAACAACATGGTACAAACGACTGCACTGCGGGCTTAGGAGCAATATATATGCAAAGAGCTGAAAGTAAATGTATGAAGCTATAAAGTTTTTTTTTATAGGACATTATGGTCAAACGGAAGGATCGGCATTGTTGCTTAATAAGATTGTAAAGGCGGTGTGGGGTGGTGGTGGTGGTAGTAAAAGACATGCAGAGCAAAGAATATGAGCTCCCTGGGGGAATTTTTTAGTTAAGGTGATATGGTACCATTGAGAATTGTATTTTGCATATGAACAAGTTCTATAAGAGACCTATAAAATATCTGGAATTGTATTTTTGACAGTCCTTTTAAAATTAAAAACTTTCTGAGCTCCCAAAAAATGCCTCAGACACACTTCTAGGAAAGCTTTTAACCTTTAAGCTGTCCTCCAGTGATTTTATTCGGCTCTAAAAGTAAGTTCAGAAAACTTTTAAGCAACACTTTAAATAAAACAGTGATACCAATACAGCAGAGACTCACCTACACTATAACTTTTACTCCTAAACATCAGTAAAGCCTCTAAAACTAAAGTAGAATCATTCCAATAACTCAGCTTGAGAATATATTTTGTTTGAACCAGACATTTGAAAGCTTTCTGCTCAATGGGTGTTATCTTCAGGCCCAAGCTGAGACGCCCTAAAAATGCCTTGCGAGTCTGTTTCCCTGGTGTGATAATGCTTTTCCACATCCACAGAACACTTCTTGTGTTTTATTTTTCCTTTTACAGGGTCTTCTGTGCTTTCAGTTACAAGCAAATTGATTCTAACATGAAAAATAAGTGTGGCGAAGTTGTAAAGGCGCAATAGGCCAACACAATTTGAAGGCTATTTCTTTGAGAGGCCTTGTTTGTGCCTCCTGGGGCTCAAACACCAATCACCAATTAAAAGGGAATAAAAAAGCTGTTTTCTTTACTGCCTTTGTTATAAAACTGGATGTGTCATGCTCACGTCGAGCGCTCAGGCATCCATTATCCATCCAAGGTGCATGCTTCCAAAAAATAAACAATTATAGTCGGCTTTGAGGAGTGTGTTAAAGCTGTGGCTGTCCATTAGCGATGGTCCGTTGCTGTTCTAGGCTTAATGAAGTGGAAGGGCAAAAAAGAGAAACCCCTGCACACCTGATTAATGAGAGAAGTAAATGGAGGTAATAAGTGGGTAATAGGGATGAAGACAATATGAGAGAAACTGGTCGATAAGAGAGAGAACAGTAATGATGAGGTAAAAAAGAAAGCAGGGGGAAAAAAGACATTGGAGGTTTTACTTGATTTTAAATCGATCTATGTAAAGATTCTATGTGCAAAGTGCTTAGGCTATAATCCTGCAACATTTTTACTAAATGGACAATCACACCTCATCTCAAAGTTATCAGTGCATCTAATAACTTTTAAAAGAATTCTTTTAACTATCTTTGCTGCCATGGTTTTGCAGATACCCTGGCTTACTTCTCTTCAGCTCAGCAAGAAATGATTAAAGTCACACTCCAGCCAACTGCCAGTCCCCTTTTCGCCCTCGGGTAGAACCACCCGCCTGTGCTGAGCCTCTTAAGAAGGCTAAGGTGCACAGCCGTACAGGCACACATTGAATCAGTCACCTGTGCTGGGCTATGAGGTAAGCATTAGGCAGTTAGCTCTGGTAGGCTTCAGCCATGCTCGGCTATGCTCTGAAAAGCAGCAGCAGGAACAGCACAGCAGGGCATGGCAGGCAGGCAGTGTGGGTGTTCATTAAAACACCCAGCACCATTCACAGAGAGAAACAAGGCAATAAAAGCAATTAATCTGCCCATAAACAAGCCATTGCGCCTGTCCAACACACCCACAAATGCGCTCTGATGACACAGGGAGCAGCGAAGAGAAGAGAAGAGGAGCTACAGCCCCTGTCCCTCTTTCTTATTATCTCTCTCGGTCTGTATCTGTTTCTCTGAAGTACTCAAATAAATCTAGAGATTTTAACTCTTTTTAATCTAAAACAGTGTTACTCTGTAAATCTTCTGAAGCCAAGTTGTAATAGGTCAAGACACAAAAAGTGGGTAAAAAGTTGTACATCCCCTTCACTGTAGATCTGCAGAAGAACTTTAGAGCAGCCTGGCAGACAGTTTTTCAGACTTGTCAGTGATTTTGTATAACTGTTTTTGTAACGTTTTTTTATCTCTATACCCCTGCTTTTACAGCCCTGAATCTGTTTGTTTACCAAGTGATCACACCACCAAGATAAAATTAGCACGAACAAAACTTATATTAGCAGAAACTGGTGATTGAATAACAACCATTGGAACATCCAGTGTTTCTTATTAACTCTTCTTGAAGTTATCTACTTTCACTAAACAAGCTCAGGACTCCCCCTGATTCAGTGACATTACTAATTTACATTTGTCTGTTTTTTTTACCTGATAAGGGCTGAGTGTGTGCGTGCACATGTTCTAACACTGCCTAAATGTAAAGCTGCTGTCACACTGTTGCCTATCTTACCATGTCTGCTGGGGTAGTGAAAAGCTTGCGTTACTTGGGTGTGAAAAGGAGATATTGAAGGGGATGTTGTGGAATTTGAAATGTTTTTCACGTCTGGAGTATGTGGGTTGCTTTTGGTGTGTTTCCATTCAGAATAGTGCATGTGTGTTGGGATCAGTGGTGGTCAAGAAGACGTACCTTATTTGTGCCATGGTGTCACAATCCCAATTTGATGGGCTACTTTGATGATACTGTTTGGTCTTAACATGTATGGTATTTTTGTTATGCCATTTTCAATCTAGTTTTCCAAGCACTTCCAAGAATAACGGGCAGCTAATTATTTGTTAATGCCAGTTTTGTTAACCGCAATGCTGAAAATTGCTTATTAGAACTGTATGCAGAGTTTTGAGAAAAATGTTACCCTTAGCGTTTTCATGTTCTGCTGGTGGGACGCTACGTACTTCTGTGTCAAATCTCATTTTGTTTATTCTTGCGGCATCCTTTCTACATACATATACATTTTATACATAATTGGAAAGCTACAATTCTTGTGATTTCAATGGCATATGCCAATCAAGGATACAATCACATCTGTAGACACAGCAACAAATTTTGCCAAACCACTGAGAAAGCAAAATAATTTGAAACTCACTGTTCGTAGCGTCTAATCATAGACAGAACCGAGTCATCACAAACAAAAATGGTGAAATTAATGTCCTCCAAATAAATAGTTAGTCCAAGACAAGTCTGATATTTCACAATCCGACATTATCTGCCCCAGAAAACCCTTTTTATTTCCTTCCGTACATGTCACCGTTTCCATTAGCATGCTCAATACAGCCTCCGTAGCTTACAAATAACACAGCACTCTTCTTCTGATTTTTTTGTGGTTGGCAAAACAACTCAAGCTGCATTACTGTCACCTTTTGGACTGGAGTGTGGACTGGAATAGTTTTAATGTCTATACAGTGAAGAACATAAGTATTTGAACACTCCCTCCAAAGATTTTCTATATGATTTAATACTGGAGAGTGGCTAGGACACTCTAGATCTTTTTGTGGGTTGTGGTTGTGCAGTTCTCAGTTTGCATTGTTTGATTTGTTTTGGCGTTTTTTTCCCCTTTACCTGCCGTCCTGTTGGTGTGGAGGGAGACTGGGATCTTTTCTTTGTTCCCCTTCCTTTCTTGTATCTTCGGCTTACCCTCACCCTCTTTACATTTTTTCCCTACCTCTCTTCGTCTACTTTCTTTCTTCCCCTTTATTTTCCGTCTCCTTGTCCCTCGCACATCGGAAAAAAACAAACAAGAAAAAAAACACAGTAATTTCTAATAGATTGATTTCTTACACATATATATCAAGCGGAGTACTATGGCAAAAGTTGTAGTGCTCCACTTGTGCTCCACAATGCCAGACAGGACACGTGTAAAAAAAAGAAGAAAAAAAAAGAATCTGAAATTATAGTTAAAAGGAAGAATATTCTTATTTACTAAGTTTGATTAAAGACAACATAGCGGTGCGAGTTCAGAAATACTTTTTGTAAATTTTCTAAGTTGAGTTGTACTTGTTTTATCATGTCTTGAAATGAATAAATACAGATTTTAAAAAGGACACAGGGTTTAGAATTTACATTGAACATATGCTGAAGATAATGTCATATGAAAAACTCTTGGCCAGAATTAATGACGATATGGATAACCCGTCCTCGTGGGGGCGGGCTTTTGAATTAGATTTGAGTATGGATAGTGAAGTGCTTAAGAAACTGCATGTTATTTAGTTTTATTTATTTGTTTATTTTCCTCTATGCACTTCCTTTTAATTTCATTTATTGGCCCATAATGCAAGTGTAATGGAAATATGTATTATTATTATTAGGCTGTCTGTTCTTGTACTTGTTAAAATAGTAATGTAAACATACATAAAATTTCTATTACAAAACAAAAAAGATTTATATTAAACATGTAATTACAATGTTATTTTAAAAAATTACTTGAAATTCAAAGTTCCAGACTTGGGACTTGAGTTGTAACTTGCCTGTCTTGACTTGAGACTTGACTCGGGACTTAAGGATAACGACTTGAGACTTACTTGAGACTTGTAAAACAATGACTTGGTCCCACCTCTGTGCAGACGTTTTCAATTTGTTCAATGTTAAATGCAGCGTAGGGAATTGTAGAAAAGGTATATTCGTTTGGCATCATGTCTTCTAACATCAATAAAACAAAAAGTAGATATGCAATATTGTCTAATGATGACATGCGGTATACATACTGTTTACATAAAAAGAAACAGGAAGTTAAATCCCAAAATGATTTATACAGTATCTATTTCTATTTATTGTTTTATTGTGCTTGATATTATTGTAAAGTGTCCTTGGGTGTCCTGAAAGGTGGTGGTTCTTCTTCTTGTTATACTCTTCGCAATGTTTTGGAGTGGCCCATTAAGAATGCCAACTGAAATCTGATATGGATTCTGTGGAAGGAGCTAAAAGATAATAGGAATATAAATATTTTATACTTTATTTATTTTGACTAACCTGTCCAAGTTGACAAGCAAAACGATCATGTGCTACTTAGCAAGTTAGGGTATAGAGTGAGTAATGCTGCTTCAGTTGTGAACTAATTAGTCATTTGGTAACGGTCCAGGGATGCATTTATTGTAACTTTTGTTTAACCAGCCAAAAAATATACATGCAATTGGACAGCCAACGTGAGAGTCACAAGACAATAGTTCAGGCAGATATTACTGGCTGTTATGGAAATGTGACTGCTAAGATTGAAAATGAGATGAATCTAATAAATGCTTAATAAGTTAAGATAACTGGAAGTTGGCAAAGGACCTTTTTCTATCTATATCCTGACTTATATTTTTCAAAAATCTTGTTTGATTTGCTTGGAGTTATTTTTTGTCTTCATGGTGTTATGGTCGCCAGGAATACTGATTAACCAGTGAATGGACCTTCCAGACACAGGTTTCTTTATACTACAATCGCAGAGAAATGTTTACTGCACTCACTTGATCTCCATTCTGCCTATTGTGAGAGGTCTAAATCCAATTGGCCTGACATCTGTTGAATTAGGTCAGTCACTTTAAACGGGATAAATATTTGTGTAATCCTTTTTTTTGTTACATATTTCTTTATTAATTATTATGTTGTAGTGTTACGACCCGGCTCAGCTAGGGAAGGGGGAAGTAACATAAACCCTGGAGTCAGGTGTTAAAATGAAGGAACAAAAGAGTTTAATCAGAATAAAGCAGCAAAAACAAAATAAACAGAAAAGAAATGGTCTAAGAAGCTAAATTACTAAAGTTTTCTAAACAATATGTGTGCCCCAAAACACAGGCTAAGGGAAGTTTTCTAAACAATATGTGTGCCCCAAAACACAGGCTAAGGGAAGCCTTAAATAAATACAGGGGCAAAACAAACTAACAATTAACCTAACTAAAATGAAGCAAAGTGGACTCAACTCAAAGTACTGTAAAAGATAACATAAACAACTTAACAAAAGTACAGCACAAGATAGTCTAAAACTCTTAACAAAAATCAAAGCAGGCTGTGGGGGAAAACAGCACAGTGTCAAGCTGCTCCCCAACTGCAGGTGAGGCAGAATGTCTTTTAAAGGCAAGGGAGCCAATCAGCAGCTCCCAACTTCTTAAGTGCTTAATGCTGGTCATTATTGCCTGCAGGAGGAGGAGTAAGGAACAGTGTCTACAGGGGAAGCAGGCGGGGCTCGACATGCAGAGGAGCCACAAATATGGTTAGCAATATACAAGGCCCCAGTAAAGACAGGTGGCCGTAACATGTAGAAATCAGTTTTTACTTTGAGATTAAAGTGTTTTTGGTATTTTTGTTTGGGAACAAAGTCAAATTATTTGAGCAGGATTAAGTTGTAGAACCAATAAAAAGGGTAAAACATGCAAGGGATGAACATTTTTTTATAGGCTCTGTATGTTTGTGTTTTTCAGATATATAAAAGTTATTACAAAGAACATAGAGTTGCTTAGTTTGAGATTTCCCTGAGACGTGTCAATTTGTAAACCTTTGTTATTTTGCTGAAACGAAATAAAGACCAAACAGAAATGAAACACTTTCTCACTTGTTTTCTTGCCACTTTCTGTGCATGTGGGACCTTATCACACATCTTATATGACCGTAAGACAAATATTTATATGGTTTTACAGTTCAGCTGGGATTTCTCCCACATACTGTGAATATTGCGAAATAAAATGTAATAAAAGTATCTCTCAAAATATCTACAATACATGACTCATGTTTCCACTGGTGAGAAGGAAAAACCGTTTTATTAAGTCTGAACTAAAGAAGCTCACTCTGTGCAATCATTTATCTGGCATGATGCCACATAATGAACATTACAGGTGTATGTATATGTATTTACATTTGCAAATTCCTAGTGTAGCCATAATTTCCAGGAGCTGCTCAGATAATGAGAGATGATTACTTGCATGCCTTCATTCTATTGACTAACAATAAGAGAGCTGACTGGGCTAAGAATAGCATGCTGCTGCTGGTTTTCATATTGGAAGTGCCTCAGTGTTTTCAAATCCTATAGCTACCATATAAAACAGGATAATAGTCTAGCTTCGGGACTCAGCTGCAGAAACAAACAGGAAACTACTTTGAATTATTTATTTATTTGAATTAGGACAGTGCAAATTTATCAACAAATCAGCAATAAGCGTCAATGTAAATTTGCCGGAATTAGCACAATAGCTAAATTTAATCTGTAGTCCTAAAGCAGGTAACACAAAAACAATATAAATAACATCCAAAAGACATATTACATAGAGTACAACATAAGCAAATACAACACACTATAATCACATAAAACTGAACACCACACATTCAGACAGTAAAGCTAATTTAGGTCAGTACAGTGCTGATTCCTCATTAAATACGGTTTGAGTTTTTTTTTTAAACATTCAATAATTGTCACAGTTCCTAACATGAACTGGTAAGATGTTCAATGTAGTCCTGCGCCATCTAACATCACAATCTCCTCTGATCAGTGCTCTAGTGTTTACTCCGGTATTCATCTTTTTATGTATAAAATTCCTTAATGGTGGGGGTGCAAGCCCATTTAAAACTTTAAAAACGAGGCAGATATCCAAAAACACCTGATAAGTATTGAGATCAAGTAGGCAAGGCAAGGCAATTTTATTTGTATAGCACACTTTCAACAGCAGGGTAATTTAAGTTGCTTTACATGACTTGGTGATTTAAAAAAAACAAAAAAAAAACAATTGGAAATTAAAAGTAAAAGAAACACACATTACACATGATACACAATAAAGTAAGAGAAAGATCAATAAAGCAAGAGAGCATGAACACATTTCATACATATGACATCAATCATTTAATCGAAGGCAATTCTAAACAAATGGGTTTTTAGTCTCGATTTAAAGCAGTTCAGAGTTTCAGCAGCTCTACACTCGTCAGGAAGTCTGTTCCAGATAAGGGGACCATAAAAACTGAAAGCTGCTTCTCCATGTTTAGTTCTGAGTCTAGGGATGTTTAGTAGGCTAGAGTTGGAGGACCTGAGTGGTCTTGGGGGTTGGTACCATGACAACAGGTCTTCAACATATTTTGGTGCTAAGCCATGTAATGATTTATAAACTAGTAGGAGTATTTTGAAGTCTATTCTCTGAGCTACAGGGAGCCAGTGTAAGGACTTTAGAACTGGGGTGATGTGCTCTATTTTCCTGGTTCTAGTAAGGACACGAGCAGCAGCGTTCTGGATCAGCTGCAGCTGTCTGATTGACTTTTTAGGCAGACCTGTGAAGATGCTGTTGCAGTAATCAATCCGACTAAAGATAAACACATGGATGAGTTTTTCTAGGTCCTGTTGCAACATCAGTCCTTTAATTCTAGAAATGTTCTTCAGGTGATAAAAGGCTGACCTTGTTATTGCCTTTATGTGACCCTGGAGGTTCAGGTCTAAGTCCATTACTACACCTAGGTTTCGTGCCTGATCAGTAGTTTCTAGCTGTATTAACTGAAGCTGTGTGCTGACTCTTGATCGTTCCTCTTTGGGTCCAAAAATAATTACTTCAGTTTTGTTTCTATTCAGCTGGAGAAACTTATGGCACACCCAACCATTTATTTGGTCAATGCATTTATTTAGGGTTTGAATGGATTTAGAGTCACCTGGTGACATTGTAATGTAAAGCTGAGTATCATCCGCATAGTTATGGTAGCTAATGTTATTGGTTGCTATAATCTTGCCTAGTGGGAGCATGTAGATATTAAATAAGAGGGGCCCCAGGATGGAGCCCTGGGGCACCTCACATGTGATTTTTGTTCGTTCTGATGAAAAGTTCCCTATTGAAACATAGAAGTCCCTGTTCTTTAGGTAAGACTCAAACCAGCCAAGTAGTGTACCAGAAAGTCCGACCCAGCTCTCCAGTCGTTCCAGTAATATATCATGATCAACAGTGTAAAATGAGGTCTAACAGAACCAGCACTGTGGTTCTACCACAGTCTGTATTTATGTGGATGTCATTTAATACTTTGACGAGGGCAGTCTCGGTGCTGTGGTGAGCACGGAAACCAGACTGAAAAACATCAAAACGGTTTGTCATTGTTATGAAGTTATTTAACTGCTGAAATACCGCCTTTTCAATAATCTTACTGATGAATGGAACATTAGAGATTGGCCTGTGTTTCTGCATTAATGTGTTGTCCAGATTCTTCTTCTTTAGTAGTGGTTTAATAACTGCTGTTTTTAAAGCCTGGGGGAAGACAACTGACAGGAGGGATGAGTTCACTATTTGAACAAGATCAGACATAATAACAGGAAGAACTTTCTTTAGAAAAGCTGTGGGTAGGATATCAAGACAGCAAGAGGAGTAATTGAAGCTTCTCTAATATTTTACAATAATGGAAATGTACTGGTTTCCGGTCTAGAATATTTATTGTGTTGGGAAGGGATGGGCTGCTGAGCGTGGAAGTAAAACGCATCCATTACATTACACCCGGCTTACGAGTCCAGTGGTAAGCAGGGGTTAGGGTGCTAAGGGGATATTGACCACTTTTCCCTCCATTAGTTGATGATCTGAGTTATTACTATATTAGCTATGTGTTCTCTCCCATATTTTTACTCTTCATGGAAGTTACATCTTACCAAATGTTTGGCTGTGACACCTTCTTTAGGGATCCATCAGTTGAGGCATTGTTGCAAATAACTTCATGTTTTCTCCCTATAGATGAAAAAGCTGGTCTTCATTTTTGTGCTTAACATTTTTTCTCTCCCATAGACAAATTAAAGGACCTATTCCTGCCACTAACACTGATCACACTGACCAATTCTACTGGAGGTTGCTTCCTCTTACAAGGGAGATGCATACTCAATATTGGGGATTGCTGCAAAGTTAAAGATGTGATGCAATTGACTAATCACTGTCACTAAATCATTGTTCAGGGCCATGAGGGATTGCTGCAAAGTTAAGACATGATGCAATTGACTGTCCACTGTTGTCATATGATCATTCAGGTGGAGGGGTTGCTGCAAAGTCAGTGACTCAATCCAGTTAGTCAGACTTTCTTCGATAGCAAACATTTTTTAGCTGTTAGCATAATAAACTGAACTGAATTGAAATGTTTTTAATTGTATTTGAACCTGATTATGTGATTAAATCAAATTAATTGAATATATTTCCAATGAAACACCTTCAAATTTGTGGTTGTGGCGTTTCCTTGCATGGTTCATCTACACTCAGCCCAATGTCCTTTTTTACTTTTTCTTTAAACTGTGTGTGTGCATGGGAGATTTGTTGGTGGGAGGGGGGTATAACTGTGACCATGCTTTTAAATCTGTGGGGGAGGGAAGGGAAGGTGGTTTTATGTGGGGTCATTTTAATCTGTAAAGCACTTTGTGATGCAACTTCTTGAATGAAAAGCGCTTTATAAATAAAGTTTGATTTGATTTGTGAAGTGACAAATTGAGAAAAGGTTCAACAAGCATGAATATTTTATTTGAAAAATATATGACACCTGAACTCTAAATAATTTTCCAATTCATATAAAAGGTCAAACAGAGTATAAAGAGAAAGCTCCCCAGTTTGAAAGATAGACAAAATTGTTTCAATAATTTTACTACACTCAACAAACATATAAACGCAACACCTTTGTTTCTGTTCCCATTTTTCATGAGATGGACTTAAAGATCTAAAATTCATTCCAGATACACAATATTACCATTTCTCTCAAACATTGTTCACAAATCAGTCTAAATGTGTGATAGTGAGCACTTCTGCTTTGCTGAGATAATCTATCCCACCTCACAGGTGTGCCACATCAAGATGCTGATCTGACATCATGATTAGTGCACAGGTGTACCTTATACTGCCCACAATAAAAGGCCACCCTGGAATGTGCAGTTTTGTCTCACAGCAAAATGCCACAGATGCCACAAGCATTGAGGGAGCGTGCAATTGGCATGCTGACAGCAGGAATGTCAACCAGATCTGTTGCTCGTGCATTGAATGTTCATTTCTCCACCATAAGCCGTCTCCAAAGGCGTTTCAGCGAATATGGCAGTACATCCAACCGGCCTCACAACCGCAGACCACGTATAACCACACCAGCCCAGGACCTCCACATCCAGCAGGTTCACCTCCAAGATCGTCTGAGACCAGCCACTCAGACAGCTGCTGAAACAATTGGTTTGCATAACCAAACAATTTCTGCACAAACTGTCAGAAACCGTCTCAGGGAAGCTCAACTGCATGCTTGTCATCCTCATCGGGGTCTTGACCTGACTCCAGCTCGTCGCCGTAACAGACTTGAGTAGGCAAATGCTCACATTCGATGGCGTCTGGCACGTTGGAGAGGTGTTCTCTTCACGGATGAATCTCGGTTTACATTGTTCAGGGCAGATGGCAGACAGCGTGTGTGGCATCGTGGGGGTGAGCGCTTTGCTGATGTCAATGTTGTGGATCGAGTGGCCCATTGTGGTGGTGGGGTTATGGTATGGGCAGGCATCTGTTATGGACGAAGAACACAGGTGCATTTTATTAATGGCATTTTGAATGCACAGAGATACCGTCATGAGATCCTGAGGCCCATTGTTGTGCCATACATCCATGAACATCACCTCATGTTTCAGCAAGATAATGCACGACCCCATGTTGCAAGGATCTGTACACAATTCTTGGAAGCTGAAAATGTCCCAGTTCTTGCATGGCCAGCATACTCACCGGACATGTCACCCATTGAGCTAGTTTGAGATGTGCTTGACCGGCATATACGACAGCGTGTACCACTTCCCACTAATATCCAACAACTTCACACAGCCATTGAAGAGGAGTGGACCAACATTCCACAGGCCACAATTGACAATCTGATAAACTCTATGCGAAGAAGATGTGTTGCACTGCATGAGGCAAATGGTGGTCACACCAGATATTGACCGGTTCTGAGTCCCCAGACCCCCAATAAAGCAAAAGACTGCACATTCCAGGGTGGCCTTTTATTGTGGGTAGTATAAGGTACACCTGTGCACTAATCATGATGTCAGATCAGCTTCTTGATGTGGCACACCTGTGAGGTGGGATGGATTATCTCAGCAAAGCAGAAGTGCTCACTATCACAGATTTAGACTGATTTGTGAACAATGTTTGAGAGAAATGGTAATATTGTGTATCTGGAATGAATTTTAGATCTTTAAGTCCATCTCATGAAAAATGGGAGCAGAAACAAAGGTGTTGCGTTTATATTTTTTGTTGAGTGTACATTATGATGGTTCTACCCATTATGTGAAGTTCTTGTCCATTTTTCCCTCTGAGTTTATTTCAGGGCGCCTCATATGGTGGGTTTATGCCATTTCAAATAAATGAAAACATGACCACACTGGTTATTGCACAATGTAGTGCTGTAATGAACAAGCTGGTAAAATTAGCGGAGAGAGATGCAATAGCAGGGTATCTGCAAAACACACACATTTTCATTCCGTTTGAGAATTATTTGCTTTTTTTTTTCTTGGTTCAAATACATATAAATAGTCAGTCCCTCCTCCTCATGGCACAATAATTGTTACTTTCTTATCCCTAGATCTAAAAAATGACTCAAGCCAGTCTGGTAGAAAATAAAAGCTACTTGAATATTCCTGAGAATCTCAGATAGTTGTGTGCACTCCGAGCACCATTTCACCTGCATCGTTTACATCTCCACGAGGAGCTGTCGCATGACATGTCTTTGCTCTCCAGATCACAGAAGGAGAATGAAGTTTAAATTAGTTTCAGAGATATATGTGAGGAAAAAAACAGCTTGCTGTTCAACTGCAGGGATGTGCCCACCCAACCCACAGGGAGTACTGCACACAAACATACACACTAGTTCAATTAGTGTCCAATCGTAGGGGGACTCAGGTGAGGGATAAGTCATGTTTAGTGCACCTGTCTTTCCAGCAAGAGCCATGGCAGAATTAAAGCAAAGACTTCTGGTGTTTTGCCACTGGAGGTCATAAACACACACCTTAGAACTGAGCTTGAGTCTGTCGTGCTTATGTGATGACTCTTAGGAACAGATGCAATAAATAAATCAGCAACAACATCCCCCACCTAGCACCCCACCCCATGCACATTGCATTAATAAAAACTCAAACAGGCTTGTGTAAACATGAATACAAAGTCTGAATATAAACATAAAAGGCAAAATTATTCCAATGCAGAGCCAGCATTTAACAAACACTACTGAGCTGTTCACATATGTGAGTGTGTAATTGTAGACACCTGGGATTCTGAGTGACAGGTACATGGGTACATGAGTACAAAGCTGATGAATATTCACACTGTTATTCATTCTGTGCACAAAAGAAAAAAAAGCATATCCACAAGCTTGCATTTTACCTGATCTGAACCAACACATTGGAATACACATGCAAATGTAAATAAATAAAAAACAAGGTGAAAAACAGTGGGAGTCAGGACCATTTCCATTTCTGCTAGCATGTATACGTGTAGCTGTCAGCATGTGAGCTGACAGCAGGGAAAGAAATTCAGCCCACCGGGATGACCTTGACTTTGAGCACACTCACGCACAATATTTGACTTCACTGTTACAAGAAAATTTGCCAGCAGAGTTTTTGCACACTTCACTCTATGTGCCTGTCATTTCTGTATGTAAACGTCTCTAAGCATGAAAGGAAATGTTTGATGGTAGACCAACCTTTTAAACGGTGTGCACTTGTGTAACAGTATATACTTTTATACAAGGTGGGTCAAGCAAAAAAAAAATTGTTGTGACTTCTGAATAAATATCCCATTTGGCTCCAACACAGAAACGCCATAAATTATTCTTAATCTATTACTCATGTTTTAGATGAGAATAAATTATGCTTTCTAAACCTGTATAACTGCTGTGATCAAGTTACTTTCCATATGCGTTAGGAGAACTGAGGTACTATGAAATGATCACAAGCAACAAAACACTTCTCTCATGATCAAATAAGAGATTAAAGCAACACTAAAGATTTTTTTTTACCTTAAAATATTGTTTCCGAACTCGTGTCAGTGGTTGATAAATCATAACAGGGTGAAACGGCACTTCTGCATTCACTTTGCGGCCCTCTATCGGCCATAACAGCACTATGCAACTTTGGGTCGTCGGGTAGCGGTTTTGTAGTTCAAATGCGACTTGCTTTACGGCAGGTTTCACAAAAGCCGGTAGGTGCAGCGTCCAGAGTGTGCTATTCATCTATAGGCCTATTTAACAGGTAGGATGTTCTGATTATGGTTTTTAGGGCATCTTTATGTGCTAGTTTTAGCTTTATATTAAACGGGTACCATGTTCTGTGGATTGAAAGAAAAGTTTTTGTTATTCATAATTTTTTGCTATGTTAGGCATTACTGCTAAACTGCCACTTCAATCCCGTCACTTGAAAAATATTTTCCGATGATTATGTTTAATATCAAAGCTAAAAGTTGTTGTTTTCGGCATGTAAACATACTTTTCAAGGGGTAGCACTAACAGATGCGCGCTACGGTAGGACATTCTGAGGAGTAGCACAGATCGTCAGAACAGACCTTTTGCTGGCGGGGTAAATCAGTTCGCCTGGTACTCTAGCCATCGTGTCTCTATACAAAATTGACTGGTTCACAAATTTGTCCTTTTTCATTACTATTTCTCGCCAACATCTATTTTTAGAATTCCTATAAACTTGAAATGTTACATTTTTATAAACAAACTGTGGTCGACCCTCCATAGTCATGCGGCATCTTGAAATATAGTAGCTGTTTAGGGACATACAAGATATAATGCTCCGCGTTTCACGTCCTCTCTTGAAAACACAGATCTTTGAGAAGTTCTAGCGGTTCTCCTTTTCACTCTCTAAAAGTTCTGTAGGGGGGGGATGGCGCCGGTTCTCTCCATGGCAGCCTGGCTGGTTTGGGAAAATTCTGCTTCTTCCTCACCGCATGTGACACACCTCTGCCTCTCTGTTCTCTCCCTCGTCTGTGTTCTCTGCCTGTCTCTAATGATGCTGAATCGTCGGACAATATCTGAGTCCGTTTACAGAGAGGAAAAAAAATATAACAGACTCCAATACCTTGTATATATCCAAAATGGAAAATAATCAAATACAAATACGAACCAAATATATAACATATAATAAAATAAACAAAATAATACTGTTTGCTTGTTACATTAGCTTGGAGTCATTACAAATTGCTAGTTGCTGTTAGCCATGAAATACAACAAACATAATTAACATCAACATAGCTAACATAAAAAAACTGTTTTTAAAATTCAGAAAAGAATACAGATCAAAAGAATGGACCTGATTGCTAGATTGAAAGCTGGAAGTCGCTGATGACCTTTTTGATGCGTGTGGGCTACCGCAGCTGCAATACCTACTCTGAACTGCGTGGTGGTAAAGAGTCCAAACTTTTTTACACACTTTACCTTCAAGAAATTTGCTAAAACGTCAGCATATCGCAACCATTTTGACAGTGAGTGGTGTCATTGATAAGCGCAAAAAGGAACCTCCAGTAGCAAAGAATAACAAGAGATCGAAAGAAGCAGTGATTTTTGGCATGTTTCTATTTGCTATGTTGCTGCCATTCAGTTCGCTTTATTGTTATATCCTGCTTCGCCAGCAACTCTTCCAATTTTATATCGACGGTTGTTTGGCGATGTCTGCTGATATAATTTCCCAATGAGTTACAACCAATCAGCGTAACTTAACCACAGTTCCCTCTCCAGCGATTCTACCAGGCCATTTCTGAGTGCATACCCCAAAGCCGGTACTCCATTGGTCCCAAAAACCGCCCTGTCGTTGAGTAGTAGTGGAGACACGAGGATACCGTGAAGGTCCAGTAAACCTACCCTGAAGTTCAAATAGTGGAAAGCCATAGGTGGGGATTACTTGGGTTTAAACCTACATCTGGGGTCATTTTCATGTGACCCGGCCAACTAGAAATATCTTTGCTGTGGAACACATTGACGTTTTCAATACTCATTTCTCCTGCTATACCACTTGTCTCTAAACATTTAGCTGTTTGTCATGAAGCTTATCTTTATTAAAAATGACTGCACTTTGTCAGATTATGTTCTTCATCTTCTTGAAGTGTGGATACTTATTCTTATATACACAATTATCACTTTATGTTTTATTTGTACAGCAAGGTTCAACTTTAGTTACCTTTCCTTTATCTTTAATACATGAAGCTAAAATATACTTGAAGTTAAATCTGATGTAAAGCTTTTTACATCAGTATGCGTGAAAAAGAGGAAAGAGGAGAGATTTTAATTGCATGCTGGGGAGTCGTAGCTACATCAGAGTACCAATCATCTTTACATTAAGGGCCACTGGTTACCTACAAAAGGCAAAACGTCACAAGGAGGATGTCTGACATTCTCATGGTAGCTATCAAATCTCCTCTCTACTTTCCTCCAGGGTGAGTAAAAAGTGAAGGGGTGGGACTGTTTAACAGCTTGTGTCTATTCATCTGACCATCTGTCCATGTACCTGTGGGGCTGAATGCACAGTAAGGGCTGAAGGTGGTTCATGTGTCTCTTCACATGCCTGAGTCAAGGCTGTGTTTTACCAGCTACAGTTGTCTAACCTTTGTTAATAGCGTTGCAGTTATTTATAGCCAACACATGCTGCTGCATTTAGCTGGTATGTCGTATTTCAGGCTGCAGGTATGGGCATATGACCACAGAATGAAGTGAAGGTAGGATTGAAAGAAGGCACATAACACTACATCTCACTGCTCAACAGTCTCATAGTGAAAATAAAAAGTTAAAGAGTAAAATCATTAGGAAATAAACACATAAAGATTGCATTTAACAACAATAATATATTTCTAGCACTGTAGTGATTAATTACAAAACTAAAAAACACCTAAAACATTTCCTTTAAAATGATATTTGTATTAGACACCGTATGCAAAGAGCATTTAAATGCTGTACTTATTCTGTACTACAGAAACATAATTTAGACCTGTTCTCCTGAGTAGTTGTGAAACATTTGGTTGAAACAAAATTAATTTCACCCTAAGGAAACCTAGAAAGACCTACACGTAGAAAGAAAGTGTCAATATTTATGACATTTATGTTATTAAGAGTTGAATGTTTCTATATTGCTTCACCTCATTTTGCTGTATGCGAATGATGTATTTGTAAAGAAAAGTGACCTTTCCCAAACCTAAAAGGAGAGGCTTTTTCTATTTTATAACAAGTAACCACATCTTGTTCCTTTTTTTTTTACGTGTCCTGTTTGGCAGTGTGGAGCTCAGAATTGGTGTCTGAGTACTTTATAATGAATTGCTATGGGTTTTATTTTCTGATGTTATGAACACGGAGACGTAAAATAAAGGGGAAGAAAGAAAGAAGATGAAGAAGAGAGGTAGGAAACAAAAAGTCAAGAGAGAGAGGGTAAGTTGAAAATACAAGAGAGGAAATGGAACAAAGAAAACACAGGAAAACATCGAAGTCTGCCTCCATACCGACAGGACGGCAGAGAGAGGGGAAAAAACAAAAAAACGACAAAAGAACATCGACAAAACAAACCAAACATTGTGAACTAAGAACTACACAACCACATCACACAAAAATGGATATAAAGATACAACAACGTCACAGAAAAACTCATGGTACCGATTAATCAAGATCTAGTAATGATAACCTCGGCCCAAGAATATATCTGTAAACACCAGAGACCCCCACGCATGTGTGTGTGTTAGCATCCTGGTGCACATAAGGTTTCTCCATAAGAGTGTTCGATAGTTGGTGTGAGAAGACATCAATCCGTCTCCCAGGAATCGATGCAGACATGAAGGAGATCGGAGCCAAGACGTCCAAAGGACCGCCAGAGCCCCAGGCGGATCTTGTTCACACCAATTCTTGTTCCCAAACAGTGCAATGTGTTTTCGTGTCCTAACTAAGTGGCCTTTGAAATTATATAGTAAAAAAAATGATAAATAAATTGCATTCATGTAGATTTTTAAAAATCTTGGTGAACACTTGCAGTGGGCAGAACACTTGTCTACACTCTGCCTCCTCACCTACATTTCTAAAAGTTGTGAAGTTAAGGTGAAATCCTGACACTTTCAAATAATGTAGATGTGTAAAATGGAGAAGCAAATGACTTAAATTTTCATATTTTCACAACATTTTGGCAGAATAACAGTATGTTTTTAAAGCCAGTGGCCTTATTACACAAAGTCATAATCTCTTATTATACAATAAAATCTAGAATACATATGAAAAATAGAAACAACATAAAATAATCTATTTTTAAACTTTTGATCTGAGGAGATATTTTAATTGACTGCAAATGATCAACTATACATTATTTGCTTTCCTGTTTGTTACGGCAAACATTTTAGCTTAGAAGAAGTTAATAGGCTCTATCTATAAACTGTGTGCAATGCATGAACAATAGTGCTTTAAAGGTGTGAGGGAAAAAATATGCACAATGTCATAAAATGCCTTTTTTTATTTCTTTAGTTGGGTATTATTTTCAGACGTATCATAGTAACAAAGCAATTCTCCTTTCTTTCCGTCTTTGTGCAATGCTGGAAAACCGCTACAACAGAAATGTCCTTAAGTTAAATTACAGCAGAATTACATACCATAAACAATAAAAGTGTTTAAAAAAATGACCAAAAAAATGTGAGTTAGGCACAGAAGGATGTGGTTTATAGTAATAAAGCACTCTTTTAAATACACATTTTATTAACACACTAAAGGAACAAAGAAACACACACAGGGAGAAAAGTACACAGTGTGAGCATTAAGCTGGGGTAATGGACTTGCTAATTGCTTAGCAACAGGCAATGGCACCACCATTATCACCCTCCTCCAAGGTGCCCACACACAAGGTCAGTGTGTGAGTGTACCTGTCTGAGTTCAGGAGACCACTATGGTGTAGGAAAAAACAAAGAACTAAGAAAAAAAATTGTAGTGTTTTTTATTCCTCCTATCCAGTCTGACAAATTCCTTTTGGAGTTCTAATGGAAGTGATAGAGTATCTATCACAATCCTCACACTTTATTTAACTTAAGTAATTCGGCAGGAAAGCTACATATAGGCATATAAATACATGTGAAACTCGGAAAAATAGAATATCTTGCAGAAGTTAATTTATTTCAGTAATTAAACTTAATATATGATATAGACTCATTACATGCAAAGTTAGATATTTCAAAGCTTTATTTGTTGCTTAGTTCATCCCTGCTGCTTGTGCACCTTTTTCTTCCCCACTTTTCCCTTCCACATACCTTTCTATTAATGTGCTTTGATACAGCACTTTGGGACATCCAACTTTTGCAATTACCTTTTGAGGCTTTCCCTCCTTATGGAGGGTCTCAATGATGGTTTTCTGTACAATTGTCTGGTCAGCATTCTTCCCCCTGGCTGTGATTCCTTCTGAACCAGATTGAGAGACCTTTTAAAGGCTCAGGAACCCCTTGTAGGTGTTTTGGATTAATTAGCTGATAAGAGTGTGACACTTTGAGCCTAAAATATTCTACATTCTAATCACATAAGGACTATATCGCAATCACAGATAATATTAGCTATTTCATGTTCATAACTGCCTTACCATCTCATGAACACCTTTCAAAATCAGAAGATGCTTGTAGGTTGTATAATTTAATGAAAGCTGTCGAGGATGTAAAAGTTTTCATTATGTGGTAAACTGATTGATGATCCATTTTTCAATGGATTTTTCTGGATTTTTTAAAGCAGCTTGTCTCAACATCAATATACTAAATCACTGTGAGTAACTATTATGCAGCACCATGAGTTAACATATGTAAAGAATTATGGAAAATATTATGTGAAAAAACAAATACAGCAATTAACTGCAACATGTGTCTCTCTTAGCAAATGAGCTTAAGTTCTATATTTTGTGGGTTACAGAAAAGTCTGTCATTTCTATTTATGATGTAGAGCAAAGTTTCTCAAAGTCTGGACTCTGGTCTATATCTTTATCGAATGGCAAGTCAATCTAGATCCGGTCTGTGGAGTGGAAAATAACAGCACACCTGGACATGCCCTATATTGCCAAAAGTAAAGGTCTGCCTTTTACACATCTGAGTGAAATCCTATTCTTAATCCAGAGGGTTTATTATGCTGTCAGTGTGCTCTGCTTTGCATCCCAGTTGGTAATGTAAGGCTTAGATGCAGCTGCTGAGCCATGGAAACTCATTTATATAAGCTTTTTACAGTTTGTTGAGCTAATCTGAATCTCACATGAAGTTTGGAGGTCAACAGCAATTGATTCGGCTGGATTTTATACACCTGTAGCTATGGGAGCAATTAAAACACCTGAATTAAATTATTTGGATAGGCGAGTTAATACTTTTGGAAAATTGTATTGCGACAATATTGAATATTATATATTGATCATTTCTGTATTTGATCTAACAAATATGGGGTTTCCTCCATTCCAAGAGTTAGTTTGATGTTCAAAATGAAAAAGCAGTAAGACAGAGCCAGTTTCGCTGCTGCTCACCTGTCTACATTTCATTGTGATATGACCTCCATAAAGAAATACACTATTCTGAGCCAACATTAGCTTTTCATTTCTGCAAACTTACCCCTCACCAAAGATCTGCACTAGAGCAAAGTGAACATTTACTGAATACTTTTTATTGTGCCAATGAATCTTGAAAGGCTAACTATGTTTTTAGGGTAGCTTATTTGACTTGGCAGTAAGTGGGAACTGCTAGTGTAAAAAACCATGGTGACAGGTCACAAGAAGACAAGAAAATATGTTGCATGTGGAAAAATTCAAAATAGATAGGTAGATTAGATAGGTAGATTACAGGCATGTCTAGAAGACAAAAAACATGGATAACTCTACACTTTTTGCTCTTAAATTCTGACAAGACATAAGTTGTCGTCTTTGGACCAGAAGCTATAAAACGAAAATGCTTAGTTAATCACTTCAACTGGATGGCATTAATTTGGCTTCTGGTAATAACGTAAAGAACCTTGGTGTTATGTTTGATCAAGACACGATATTCAAATCCCATATTAAACAGGTTTCTAGGATTTCCATCTTTCACCTCCGGAATATTGCTAAAATTTGAAACATAACATCCAGGAGCGATGCTGAGAAATTAGTCCTTACATTTGTAACTTCAAGGTTGGACTACTGTAATTCTTTACTATCAGGAAGTCAACAAAATGCCATTAAAAGCCTTCAGTTGATCCAAAATACTGTAGCAAGAGTTCTTATAAATATTTAAAAGAGAGATCACATTTCTCCTGTTTTAGCTTCCCTTCATTGGCTCCCTGTTAAATCCAGAATTGAATTTAAGATCCTCCTTACCTATAATTGCCCTTTATTATCAAGCTCCATCATACATCAGAGATCTAATTGTTCCATATGTTCATATCTGAGTACTTCACTCTCAGAATGCAGGTTTACTGGTGGTTGCTAGGATTTCTAAAAGTAGAAGGGGAGGCAGATCTACAGAGCTAGTTATGAGTCAGTTATGCTGCTATAGGTTTAGACTGTTGGAAGACAGACTGACCACTTTACTTCACTGCTACTTTTCTCATCTACTACTCTCCAATTGCATTATTTGATGATATTTTAACTGTTAACTTTTTTTTCTCTGTGTTTTTCTCTCCATTGAAGATATACCTAGTCTGGGATCCTGCTCAGCTGTGATGCCATGTTGGAGGGGGGCATCAGCTGTGATAATGCATCCAGTAACCAAACGTTTTCCGTGTCCTGTTATCAACTTTTTACTTTCTTTAACATAAAAAGTACTATTATGTCGGTTCTTCCGTACTTTTTTGTGTCTCTGCTGTCTTCTCAAACCCTGAGTCGGTTGTGGCAGATGGTCGCTTGTACTGAGCCACATTCTGCTGGAGGTTTCTTCCTTTAAAAGGGGAGTTTTTCCTCTCCACTGTTGCTACATGCTTGCTCAGTATGAGGGATTGCTATGAAGTTAACGACACTGTCTACTGTCGCTACATGTTTACATGCTGTTCCAGCAGGAGTGAGTGCTGCAAGTCAATGACTCAATGCAATCTGATGAGTTTCCTTAGATAGAAACTTACACTGATTAGAATAATGAATTGAATGATTAATTTGAATCTATGAACAAATGAACTGAAATAACTTCACTTGTAAAGTGCATTGAGGTGACATGTTGTGAATTGGCGCTATGTAAATAAACTGAATTGAATTGATATTGAGTGACTCTTTATCTGCTTACATCAAACGAGGTTGTTCTGGTAGTCTCTTTGGGACTTGAAGAATACAATATGTGGATCTAAATTAAAGGTCTCATTCACTGGGAAAACCTGTGATACTTGTTCTTTTTTGAATACAATTGTTCTCTCTGAGTTGTATATGCATGCAGCACTTGAACATTTTCTTCAACCTCCGTTGCCTGCATTAGCCGCAGAAAAGAAATAGATGGCAAAAACGACTGAGTCAAAAAAAGGTTCCCTTCTACGTCGCAGGGAAAAATAGTATTCATGGTCTTGCCTACCTTGGCTTGCGATCGCCCATGGGTAGTCTGTATTGATTTTGCGGCCAGGCCTATTTATAGAAGCTAACCGTTAGCAACTCGGCAAGTAGAAACTAACGGTTAGCAACTCCTCAACATGGCGGAACACGTTTGAGCTTGTGTTATTTGTGGACATAGAAACCAGCATTGTGTTTTTTACCCAAGAAAAAAGAGCTGAGGAAGAAACAGTTGGAATTTGTCTTGGAACACCACCAGTGAAATAAGTTAGGTTAGTTATTTGTTTGGAGGCAGCAAAAGAGTTGCATTGCTGTTAGACAATCAAAGGTAAGACATTTGCATATTATGAATATTGAGTAAGACTTGTAATTCTGATGTTTACCCCCACCCACTCCTCCGACAAACTGCAACCTCCTTAAACAGGAGTAAAGTGACTCACAAGACATTCATTCAAACTAGAATGCCAGTCAGGAATGCCTTGCAGTGTACCACCAGAAGATCTAATGATCAAGGGGTATTAGTGAAGTTGCATGAATGGGAAAAGAAAAGAGCCAGAACTGTTTCAGTGTGTTCTCTAATTTTCAGTGCAAAGTGGCAATGGTATATAAGATACTACCAGAATTTTCTGGAAAATAAAACAAAAAATGTTAATGCTGTTCCAACACTACAATGAAAAGTTTATGTTAACAACAGGTCAAAAGTGCATTTGTATGTTTATGAATTTTCAGTATTTGTAGGTCATGTTTTTGATCTAATTTACAATATTTTTGTGTTTTATACACTTTGTGGTTTGTTATTATAACGTCCACTGTTGAAATGGAATCCAACAATGTTTGATGTTTTACTACCACAATAAAGTGGGTCAAACACAAAATTGGGTGGTTATTGTTTTGCAAAAAGAGTATAATCTTTACTTTTTTCCCCCTAGTTATGTCTGTAGTACTTTATGTATTTGTACCGTAGAGACACATCTAAACCGTTTGGTAGTGGGTAATATTTAAAAAACTATAAGGTGTGTATAATATATTTTTTTTATTGTGATCATTATTGACCCAAAGGAATAGAAAATATGGACAAATAATTTTTTCATTGTATTTTTCTTGGTGAGGCAGTCAAAGGGTTAAAAAGGTAGCTTGTTCTGCAGATTCGGGGTGTTTCTCAATGCCAAGGAACCTCGCCTTGATGCCTTGGTCCGCCCCGGTTGCATAGGAGATACGTCGTCGGGGACCGCCAAGGCGTGTTCCAATGTTCATGTGCTACCTCTCTGTCTGTCCTCCGTTTGTCTGCCGTTTAGCTAACTGACCAAGGATACAAGATAGGTTCCTTGATGCCTTCCCTCGGTCAAAAATTTCCCAGAATACAGCGAGGTATTTTCAAAGTTGCTCCGGGCAGCAGCAACTTCGGGAGCAAATTTCCAATTTAAACGTAAGTCGAGTAATTTTAGCTATCGGAAAATGTTTTTTAGATCCAAAGCAGTTATCTATGGTTGGTTAGTTGCTTAGTAGTTGCAGCTTCAGTTGCTAGCAGGTACTAACAACCTTACACATTTTATTTAACCAATATATACACAATTAAAAAAGTAAAACTCTCGTTATACATCTATATTAAAACTTCTACGTATAAAATATAATGATGGGCGAGACGTAAACAGGGCGTGTAAGCAAAAGGCGGGCCTTGGGCAGCCGCGGTCATGTGATATAAGTCTGTTCCATTTAACAGTTTTCTTTGACCAAGGAAGGACAGTGTCCTCGTAAGCAAGGCGCCTCGCCTACCAAGGCACCTTGACATTGAGAAACACCCCCAGTATAGCAGCTTTAACTTTACCCCTATCTTACACAAGTTTGCATTTTGATACACACACAAACATTTTATTTGGTGTCTTTTTGTTTTATGCACATTAGGCTAATATATTTAGTATTAAGTATAAATACCTTGTCATTTTTAGGGGGATTAAAACACCACTAAGCAGGAAACAAGTGTGTCTTACCCACAGACTCTGGACCCCAGTGAATCAATAAATTTGTGTGAAAACACATTCATGCAGCAGCCCTGCAGCACAGTCAGATTTTTATGGAGAGAAAATGAGCATTCACTCCTCACATTTAGTCAGGATGTTCCAGTCTCACCGTGTCATCCATGCATATGGATGACCAAATTTGTCTCTTCTTCTTTAATACAAAGCCCTGTCTTTATCTCATTCAATTATTAATTTTTGTTCCCCATATGGACTTTCTCTCTTTATATCTCTTCTATGTAAAAGTGCCACTGGGTTTCTACAGACATTTCGTTTTCATTGTTTGCCTCTCGAGGTGACACACAACACTCTGTGGAGTCTTGCTAACCTAAGGGAATACTAATAGAAGTGAACCATGAGTGGGTGAGCTGGTGAGACAGAAAGAGGCAGAGGGAGAGCAGAGAGACAGAGTCAGGGTTACGCAAAAGCGAGAACATGAAGAAAGAAGATTTTTATCAAAGCAAGTAAAATGAAAGGAAGTTTGATTGATATGATGATGGAAAACTAAATTAACGAGAGAAAGAGAAAAATGTACAAAAAACTACAAGCTCTTCAAAAGGACCAAATAACTGAATGGTAACTGTCGGGTGTAGAAATAGAAAGGATTTTAAAAGAAATGAACAGACAGTAAGAAAGGAAAAGTGGGGGGGGAGGGAGATAGACAGAAGGGAGAAAAGTCATGTAAAACTGTATTGAACTGAAAAGGGCAAGGGAGAGGATAAGGAAAAGGGAGACATTGGGAGGTAGTGAATATATCAGAGAATAAGAGTTTGCTGTCCAAATGAATTATTCAGGCAAATAAACAAGAGAATCAGCTAAATAAGATTGCTGACATCCACACCCATATTCTCATGCCCATACACGAATGCATGTGGAAAAAAGTATAAATCTGTTAACAGGAGACATTTTCCTTAAAAGTACAATTTCTTCAATCATCCACAAACCTTCATGTTTAAGGAAGCCCAGGTGAATATGCTCCACAGTTTGCACATTTCCTAAGTATTTTGTTGTGTCCTCAGAAAATAATTTACAGCCTAAATATGCTTGCTGAGCCTTGGTATCTCAGCCATCACTCCAGCAGATCCTAACCTGACTTTCATTAAAATCTCCCAGTCCCAGAACCCCCCTGCTGCTTCACACCAGTACTCCTTTTCTCAGAGAGCAGTAACTATAGCAACGCTCATAAGCAGACTGAGAAAACTAAACAGCCAGTTAAGGTGAACATGACAAAGAAGAGGGTGGCATGTGAAAATGAAAATAATAATACATAAAAAAACTAAGATAAACAAGGTAAAAGAGAGAAATTTGAATATGCAGTCTGGGAAGACCATCAACAGCTTATTTCTGTCTCAGAACAAACAATGATAAAAGGGGGGAAAACAGCAGCACCTGAAAAAAAGCTGAAAAGACCTGTGTGATTATGGAAAACTATTTTCAGCAATACTGAAATCACAATTATTTTTTCATCATTAGGCCTAGCTTAAAACTCTACAAAACATACTATATGTACATATATATTGCACTTTAAGAAAATGTCAAAAGCAACATTTCCCATATTTACAGTGCTGTGAAAACCTATTTAATTTATAACTTTTTTGGTTGTTTTTTGCTTTTTTGAGTAAGCAAATAAAATAAAATAAAATATCATTTCATTTATAATGGGAAAAAACAATCCAAAGCAACCTGACCAAATCTAACAAATAATGGTCCCCTAAATTCAAGAACTGTTTAATCCACCTTTTTGAGAATGGTGCATTTTTGATATCTCTTTTAATTCATTGTAGTGCAAATTCTACAATTGTAGGCAGAATTGTTTTAATTTAGTCACATTGAAGTATCAATGGTTTGTTTAAAAATATGACCCAGCATCCCAATCTGATTTAAAACTTTGACTAGCCCTCTCTAAAACATTTATTTAGTTTTTTCGAGTCACTAAAAGGTGGACCTGAGGGTATGTTTTCGACTGTTCTCTGATATAACCTAAGTCTGTTTGAGTTTAACATATAAAACTAATGCCTGAACGTCCTCCTTCAGGATTTCTGCGAGAGACCAGAATTCATAGTTCCATTAATTACAGTAAGCCATCCAGGTTCTGAAGCAGCCAAGCAGGACCTGATAAAAACACCATCACAAACATGTTTGATTATCAGTCTGAAATTCTTTGTTAATTTGCCTTCCCGTGTATACACACAGCTTCCACAAAATTACACTTTTGTATGATTTTTTTGGCAAATACAAACAGCCCTATGGGTTTTTTTGCCGATAAAACCCTGATAAATATCAAGGTGTTGGTTTTGTGGTTTTACTGACAGAGGTTGTCAGAAAAAAACAACAACAAACTACTAAAGCATTCGGAGAGCGCAGACCTCTGCCCAGGCAGCTCAGTCCACTCAGGTGATTGGGATCACCTCCAAAATCTTATCACTTGTTCCTGGTCCCAGTGCAGACATTCCCTGAAAATGTAATCAAAATCCGTCCTTAACTTTTTGAATTATATTGCTATCTAACAGACTATGGTATCAGAAGGATGCCGCCTTAAAATTAAACAAAAAAAAAATATCGGCACTGAAAATAAAAATTGTAATCGAAAATACTAATTTTGAATCTAAAATAAATGTAGTGAAAATTTCTGTACTGAGTGAAACAAAAATTGCAAGTGAAAAAAGTTTCAATAAAAAATCTAAATATATACATACAAACAAATAACTCACAGTCAAGTTTATACACCTTCATCTTTTTTTTCTTTTACAATGCCAATATTTTTTCAATACCACCGTTTTTTTTAGGGCTGCTGCTTTTCAGGGGCGGGGCTTTGGAGCCGCATGTCACTTGCTTTCAGTTATCAGTGAGTCGGCCGTTTTACGACTCGTTTTCTAAACCAGCAAATAAAGGTCACTTGAAGTTATTTTATAAATCTTTAATTATAAAATGTCCTCGTATTACAGCCAAATTCACTGCTATAACTCTCTGTAATGTTTATTTTGATATAATGTTAAAATTAGTTACCGTTTCTTTACTTTCCTCAGATGCACAGTTTGAATATACAGGTGGGGACACTGTTCACCTCACTCAAGCATTGACCTGACTGGTTATGACATTGCCGTGCATGTTTGTGTTCATGAGTTCAAATCCACCTTGCAACTCTTATTCCTTAACAATTTTGTTTCCCTTTCAACACAGAAATTTTCACTACATTTATTTCAGATTCAAAATTATTATTTTCAGTTGCAATTATATTTTTCAATGCCAATTTTTATTTTCAGTTTCATTTTAAGCTGGCATCATTCGGATGGCATAACAGACAAACTAACACACAAACCATGGCAAAAACATAACCTCCTTGGTGGAGGTAAAAAACACAATTCATTAGACATGACATAGCATCAGTTCCACTGCATTCCCCTGGGTGCAATTTATGCTTTTCGAAAGTCAAAGTGAAAGTGGAACGTTGTAAAAATAATTTTAATAGGACTTGTCATTTTTGTGAATTGCATTTCTTTCATGAAATCTTAGCCTAAAATTTTATTTCTGTGTTGTGGGCTTAATGGAAGGAGCAGTCGCCCTGAAAATAAATGTACTGAAGCAACGGTTTAAATTTTTCAAAAATTTTTAGTGAGCATTTATACTACTGCAGTGAAATATGAATTTATCTTATGGATTTTTACCCACCCTTTCCCAGGGTGCTTATGCATGAATCACAAAGTATTGTAGTAGATAATTAAGTGATAATTTAACTTCTGTATGACTCAGTGCATTCTTTTTCACTTTATCTTCTGGGAATATTTTTGCTAATAAAGCTGTATCTTGGAGACTGAACCAGATGATCAAAGCTTTTAGTCACATAAAATAAAACAGCTTCTTGCACTTTGCCACCAAGTCAGACTCATGAATTTTACACAAAGATGCAATGCTAAGCAATAACATATTTTGCAATGACTTGGCATCGTATCAGATGTGTGGTTGTGAGTGCACTGCAGTTGACATCCTTATACAGAATGTCCCACACTCGATTGCCTTGCCAGGAACAGCTAAAACACCACTGATGGTATTAAGCAGAGAAGGGAGAGGTGGTAAAATGGATTTTTCTGCTGATATTTATTTCAGTAAGAGTAAGTGTATCGTAAACTTGCACAGAATGAAATGAAATGAAATGAGTTTATACTCAGCTGTATTGATATTAGACTGCCAGAACAAACTGTAAATATTGGGTTTTGGTGATGCTTAAAGTAAGCTGCAGCATGATTACTGACTCCCCTCTGTGGAGCGTTTCATCCCTCAATCCATCTTCCCTCCACACGCATGATCTGCCATTCCTACTGGATTTTTGGTTTATCTCCAATATGTATCTTCTTTTATGGTTCCTCATTAAAAAATACGTATTCTAACCAAATATTTTTTTTTTTCATATTTGGATCCATGCACAAAGTACAGGTTAATTTGTTAAATTAGAATATTACAGAAAATTTAATTTCCGCAGTTTAAAAAGTGAAACGTGTGTAAATTCCCAAAAAAGTGATGTATTTCAGACACTTATTTCTGGTAGTTTTGATGAGTATGGCATACAACCAATGAAAAACCAATATTCAGCTTCTCTGAAAAAGTGAATATTACTTATGCAAGACAAATGCCAGCCTACTGAAAAGTCCATCTCCATGTAATGTTCAGTTTATCCACAGTCTTTGGTTGGGACTCCTTTTGCACAAATAATTGCATCACTGCAGCGTGGCATGAAGGTGATCAGCCTTAGCCTCCCCCAGGTAGCTTTCATAGTGGTCTTCAGCAAGTTTGTATAGACTTGCTATTCGGTTAAGGTCAGGTGATAACCATGCTCAATAAAGCAGGTACTGATATTTTAGGCAATAATGGTACACATCAAGTCCTGTTTGAAAATGAAATCAGCATCTCTATAAAGCTAGTCAGAACAGGAAAGCATGGAGTTCCTCAAACATTTTGTGAAAGATGACTACGCTGGATTTGAGAGAACACAGTGGCCCAACACCCGCAGGTGACATGGCAGAACAAATTATCCCCAACTGTGGAAGTTGAATTCAGATAGATCATCAAGCAGCTTGGATCTGTGCCTATACACTTTTTCTTCAGATGCTGAAACCTTGATTTCCAAATCAAATGTAAAGAGAACTTTTTAAACCACAAAGTAATAGTTCACTCTTTTTTATCCTTAGCTCAGTTTAGATGTTTTATAGATTATGCAATTTCAGCGACATTCTAATTCATTAAGATGCATCTGTTAAGTAGTATGATCTTTTATTTAAATCATATCATACAATGTGATCTTGCCTTAAAAGACAGTCTACAGCACCAAACTAGCGATTTCCACTTTGTTTTTTTTCAACTGTAGCCCCTAATAACCTGAGAACTGTTTTTCAGGAAGCAAGTAGCCTTTTCCTTTAAGAGTGACACTCAATTTGCCCGTTCTCTCTTCAACCCTACACTTTACAGCCAATAAACAACCTTGTTAATCAGATCAAGCTAAAACAAACCCTGTAAGCACTTGGGTCCCTTACAGGGGTGACTTCCTGATCATCACTCCCACTCCAGCTGTCTTTGTCTTATCTAGTCTATCTAAAGACGTATCTCCTTAAAACAGCAACCTGCCTCTTCCCTCATTTCTCTTTCTTCACATCTCCACCCATCATTCCCTTCTGTCCAAACAGCGCTGCTTCTCTTTCCCTGCATCCCTTCTGATAGATGGCTTTTTTTCATGCCAGATCACACTAGCCTCCCTTCAAGGTCAGGATCTAATATAAAATATATTTTTATAACCCACCAGCTCATTCCAACTATTAATAATGCATTACAGATGAAGCAGTGAGCAAAACGCCCACCTCTGAGATGTGTTGATCTTTTTAACAAATCCGAAAGGTGGGATGAAAGGGCTAGGGAAAAGTCAGGGAAACTACTCTGAAAGCAAATAAGCTATTGCAGCAGGTCCCTCCCGTACCCACCAACACACAATCAACAATATCATTATGAGAAGACATGCATTTTTTTTAAAGCAGAAGAAGGTTTAGAAGGATAGCTTTTTATTACACCTGTGATAAATGCAAAAAAGAAAAGGGGAACTGGGAAAGAGGACAGGCCACTCTTGAGACAGAGAAAAGATGAGGTCACAGATGGGCGGAGAGATGAAGGACCGGCTGGGGGAAAGTGTTACAAAGTAGAGTGGCTGGCAGGTGGCAGGCAGGAATGTAGATGATTGACTGATGTTCTGGCCAGAAGGAGATTAAAGCAGAGCCAGGAAGCCACAAAGGAAAACATCTACGAAGCAAGTGAGGGGGTACGGTGGGGCGGGAGGTGGATATACAAGTAAAAGCAGAGGTCACACACAGAATCCGGGCAGCCCAACAAAAAAAGTATTTTACTACTGATCGGGCTCGAAACCTAGGTGTAGTAATGGACTCAGACCTGAACCTCCAGGGTCACATAAAGGCAATCACAAGGTCAGCGTTCTATCACCTGAAGAACATTTCTAGGATTAAAGGACTGATGTCGCAACAGGACCTAGAAAAACTCATCCATGCGTTTATCTTTAGTCGGATTGATTACTGCGACAGCATCTTCACAGGTCTGCCTAAAAAGTCAATCAGACAGCTGCAGCTGATCCAGAACGCTGCTGCTCGGGTCCTCACTAGAACCAGGAGAGTACAGCTCATCACCCCAGTTCTAAAGTCCTTACACTGGCTCCCTGTAGCTCAGAGAATAGACTTTAAAATACTCCTACTAGTTGATAAATCATTACATGGCCTAGCACCAAAATATGTTGAAGACCTGTTGTCACGGTACCAACCACCAAGACCACTCAGGTCCTCCAACTCTAGCCTACTAAACATCCCTAGACTCAGAACTAAACATGGAGAAGCAGCTTTCAGTTTTTATGCTCCCCTTATCTGGAACAGACTTCCTGAAGAGTGTAGAGCTGCTGAAACTCTGAACTGCTTTAAATCGAGACTAAAAACCCATTTGTTTAGGATTGCCTTCGATTAAATGATTGATCTCATATGTATGAAATGTGTTCACGCTCTCTTGCTTTTTTGATTTGTGTATCATGTGTTTTTTTTTTTTACTTTTAATTTATGTTCCATGTGTTGTTGTTTTTTTGTTTTGTTTTTTTTAATCACCAAATCATGTAAAGCACCTTGAATTACCCTGCTGTTGAAAGTGTGCTATACAAATAAAATTGCCTTGCCTTATTTGTTCAATTTAATTTTACATTTTGTGATTTTTATGACATAAAAATATTTGCAGTAAAACTGGAGTGACGTGTCACTTGTGGCTTTGTTCCTTTCAGTATGGTCACTAGAACATTGTAAGTTGTTTTAAATTAAAACAAAACCAAAATTTGTCAGGCACATGATTAAGTCAGCTCCATGTGAAAAAAATATATCCCTGTCAAAAGCACCATCTGTTCGTGTAACTGTATTTGAAAATTAAGATATGCTGGGTTTGCAATATAATACAGATCTAGAACTCTATATATTTCGATAGAGAAATTATATGATATGCAGTGCCGTGCAATATTATTCATACCTCTTAAACTTTTTTATCATCTTAAAAACCCAAAACTTTAACATGTTTTATTTTGGATTTTATGTGTCATACTGAGAGAGGAGTGCATAGTTGTCAAGAGGAAGGAAAATTAATTAAGACAATACTTTGCTGAACCATGTTTTGCTGTCATTTCAATTGCAATGTTGAGAAATATCTTTACTATTATTACAGATCTATAGACGGAAATCTTTGCCCATTCTTTTTTTTAAAGTAGCTCAAGATCAGTCAAATAATATTGGAAAGCATTTGTGAACAGTCTGTTTAATGTCTTAATACAAAATTGGATTTAGGCATGGAATAACCCCATGAATATGCATGGAAATGAATAATTCTACTGAACCTCTGACTTCCCATTTAGGGTTGTTGTTCTGTTAGAAGGTGACTACTATGCACTATGACTATACAATACTGCCTGTACAGCATTGCTTTTGTTTTCGAAAAGCTAATTTGTTGGAAAATGATCTTAAAAAAAAGAAGAAATATATGTTATGTGCAAGTTAATTTAGAAAAAAATCTGTTAAATCCTAGTATTCTCCTGAGCAACTAATTCTTTACAGATATTTTAGCTTAGGTTGTTGATCTAGGTTTTGCAGGTTAACATGTGCTCTCCTTGACTATAAACATAAACAAGCAATCTCCATGAGGAGTTTTGCTTTTTGTTAGATTAGTCAGTAATATTTCAAGCCCCACCAGCAAAGGGATAAATGTCCAGGAAAAGAGTAGGAAACGGTGCAGGTAGAAAGTGAGATAGTAAAGAAGAAAGTGCGAGAGTCTCAAAAAGATAACATACAAATATATGGTTGGAAGGGAACAGCACTATGGGAAGTCTGTAAGGAAAAAATGTAAAATAGGAGAAGAAGATGAGCACATGGTGGATAAACGGAACGAGGTGAATCAAAATCAGACAGTTAGAAAGAGACGGGATGAGCTGACTGACTGGATAGAGTGTTCAATGGGCTGCAACACAGCTGCTAAAAAGCCCATCTCGCTCCCAGCAGGACACTGTTTCAGTCAAAAGCTCACAGGTGGAGGAGGCGCGCACACACACAAACATACACATAAAAACGTGCACATGTGTTTAAGTCTTGTTTTACTATCTAGTCTAGATGGAACCTTTCTATAAGACTACACCAGCCAAAGAGCTCTATGTGAGTTCTGAAAAAAAATAAAATAAAAAGGTAATTGTCTAATGTAACAGCAGTGAAGCTTCCACCTGCAAAAAACTCAGATCTTTGCATCTTACTTGGTTTGGCAGATCCTCTGAATCTTGACTTATGGACAATTGTGCACTACGTGCAGTAAATTATTCTTTAATTGTTTCCACATTTTTCTACATCATAATGTAATTGGCTTGCCATGGACATTAAAATCTGGGGTGGAAAACTGGTCCCACTTGGGCCCACTAATGTAAGAAAAGTGTGGGTGGGATGGAAAACTTTATGTGCGTTTCTATACTACATTTTATATTACAATCTCTCATTTGTTTTATATTATGCTGTTGGTTCGGCATTAAGCTGAGATAAATGATTCATCCTGTACTTGGGAAAATCCCTTCAGGACTTACCCGTTCTTGCATATAGGAGCCGGATCATTTGCCGGATGAGACGTAAAAACGTGAAAACTTTAATATTTTAAAGCCTGTGGCTCAAAGATTTGTGAACATTTATGGGTTTAGGTGCTGTGCTCTAGAAATTATAATCCAGAACAAAATCAATGTTGGGACATTGAGGGAATGGTTTTCTGCAAAAATTCACAATGAGCCTTTCATTTGAGACACAGGAGCCCATCTGACCTTAGCTACCTCTCTTCATTATGATGTCAGGCAGTTTGCCAATAGCAGCTGTATTGTGTAAGTAGCTTATATGTTAGCTCCGAATAAAGAATATTTACAGCATAACAGCTAAATTTGTGAGTGTGAACACTGAAACAGAAACAACCTAATTTGGAAAAATCCCCAGCATGAAATGAACTTGGTTCAGTATCTGTGGCTACAACAGTGAATTGGTCATTATTCGGATGAAGTGGAATGTCCGCTCACACTGTCTGTCTCATTGTAGTGAAAGACATGCACATCTATGTGTTTATTAGTGATCTGAATACTATGATTTATTCCTATTATATAGCAGGCAGCATTACTGGCTTGCACCGCTTAGCTTGTGCAACTACCTTATAAGCTCCACTGGTTTCCTGAATGAGTGACTGAGAGGCATTCATGACCATGTCTGTGTGTGCCAATATGTGTGTGTAGGCAAGTTTAGATTGTGGATCTAAGGAGAGTGAAGGCATTCTACCCAGGTCTTACTCTCTGACACACAATGAAAGAGCTATTTGAAGGCTTCAGCTGAGTTTTAAAATTAAAGTTAGAAGAGAGTAATGACACGAAAATTTCATCTAAACTTTCAGTCCCACATAAAGAAGGATTTTTCTAAACCTACATATTCCATCCTTTTTTACCTGGCAGTGGTGCTGGAAAATTGATTATGTTAGTAACTTTTGGTATAATAGCGACAGCTGTAGCAAGATGTTTTGTTTTAGATGTGGCAAACTGTTTTGTTTTTTTCAAGAAACTGGTTAGAATTTTAGCCAAATTTGTCATTTGATGTCTTTTATGATAATCACACACCAATTATAGATTTGAATTAAATTAAATTTTTTAAATAAACCTAAAGAGCATATTGCAGGTTAGATATTTTCTAAAACGCATAGAAAATGTTGTCCAAAAATTGCATTTTTCTTGATTGTAAATTATTGTGTTTGTAGAGGCTGTACACACACCTGCCTGTCAGGACTTAGAGTCCACAGGTTCCCAAAAGTAAAAAAACAAGAACACTCTTCCGTGCCTGAGTGTGTTTTGTGCAGGTGAAAAGCCTGGACTTAATTTTTGCTTTGGCTATGAAAAACACATCTAACATCTGTTAATTACAGCTTTGTTGAAAGAATTACATGAAAGATGAGAGTCAATGTGATATGTGAGTTGTAAAAGAAACAGTAAAGCTAGCTTGCAGCACCCAGGCTAATAATTGAAACGTGATCGTCTATATTTCCCGCCCTTGTTCCCCCTCCCCTTTAGAAAGGAGCTGAAAGCCATGCCTCATACCGCACATGTGCATGGAAAGTGGAGTCAACAGAGTGAGCGTCACTGTATTGAACCAGCCTTGACCTATTTTTTCAATGGAGTTTTCCGAGGTAATTATGTTTTTTTTTAAACCAAAATCCTCTGGCTTCTTCTTTTTCATTGGTGTGCTAAGCTAACTGAGGCATGTCATGCTGTAGTGCATGCTGGGGACTTGGCACATTCTGGTTGATTGACAACGCCCTCTTGTGGATACGCAAATTTATTGGTCAACGCTCTATGCTTGTATAAAACGATTTGTTTTGCTGTAGAGGCCAGTGGAGGGACGTAGAAGAAATATAAATTCTGAAAGATTACCTACTTTAGATCACAGAGCAGGGTCAGATAGTCATATATAAGCAGTTACTTTATAAATGTTAAACTCTGTGAATTTTAAAAGGTCAGCTTTAATGAACAAAAAAACTTGTCTTTACAGTTGACCTGCTGGTCTCGAGTTAAAGCTGATTAATGGAAAACTAGCCAACTGAATCCTGCTCATTACTCATTTTACTGATAAATATGCCTATTTATTAATATTCGAACATCAGTGCTATGCTAAGAATTTCCTTCACAAGAATATTAATCCTGGTAAACCTGGGAGCCAAACCTGCAAGTGAATAGAAGCTATTCAGGTTGAAAAATGTGTGCAGTTGAA
Source organism: Valencia hispanica (assembly GCA_963556495.2). Classification (NCBI taxonomy): domain Eukaryota; kingdom Metazoa; phylum Chordata; class Actinopteri; order Cyprinodontiformes; family Valenciidae; genus Valencia; species Valencia hispanica. Next base: position 24,717,769 of record OY747700.1, on the reverse strand, counting down.
GTGAATCTTTCAGTCAGCTACAATAAATAACCAAAACTAACGTTCAAAAATGCATGCTGATGGTGTGCTACAATTAGTCCTAGTCAGTCAGTTTTGGTCAATATACAGAAAAATTAAAAATTTTAAAAATGTATTAAAATGATCTAAACATCCAGAACTGAAAATAAAGGCATTATAATTGTCTCTTGGCTTTTTCTCAGGGCTCCAGAGGTGGGCTAGATGGTTAGAAATAAATGATAAAATGCACAAAAAAAATTACAACAAAAAGTTATCAGCAATGGGCCAGGCTGCAGTTAAGCCAGTTTGTTATGGTTTGAGTTGCATGTCTGCAAAGATTATAGTGCATAGTACTATGGGTAGTTGGAATAATACTTTTAATTTGCTGAAGGATGGCAAATGTTTTTCTTTAGCTATCAGTGTAATGCAAAGTCAGACATATATTACCAAAACAGGGATATTGTGTTTGAAAACTTTGAGGGAAGTGCATGTAACAGAACTGTGTCCTTAAAATGTAAATTACTATTAATTCACCAATGATGTTGTCAGTCCTGGCTATCAGTGATTGGCTTTAGCAAAGGTAATGTTGGTAAATTGCTCCTATGACAGCCTATATGTGACCTACAGCCTGATAGCTGACATCTCATCAGTCCTTAATATATATCTTAGATCCCATGGGAAAAAACCGTGAGACTGGATGAATGTTGATCTAAATACTAATTCTAGCTAGTAAATTGGAACTCTGTATTAGTGCAGGAAAGGTGAACTAATCTAGGCTGAAATTGCCTCATACAATTAGTTCCACATAAGGAATTGCTATCAGTCTAATATTTGTCTAACAGTCATGCAAATTGATGCTGGAGTTAATGATGTAGACACTACAACTATCCTTCTACACATATTTAAAGACAGACAACAGATGCAGGCAAAAATATTGTGAATAAAAAATAATTGCACTGCTGTTAAAGCTGAAGAACGCAGCCACAAAAACAGAATAAAACAAAAACAAAAACAGTTAATACTGGAATTTATAATTCTGTCAAGGTTGCAGCAGGAGGGAGAAGCTGTCACATGTGATGCACAAAGAGGTAGACAGGGCCCTACTGCAGTAAGGACTCAGCTTTTGGATACTCTCTACTACTAGAAAAAAGTGTAGCTAAAAAGTCTTTGTGTGTACACACAAATGCTAAAAAAAAGCTGACATCTGTTCATCTAAACAAAGCTTGGAGGATTTGGTTTTCTCTGTTTTGCGTCCCACCTGGATGCTTTCGATACCCAAGGAGCATGGAGAATAAAGGCAACGGGCAGTAAAAAGCATTTTCATCCCACAGTGGGAGTGGTTGACAGGGCTCAGCTATCACACGCTGAGAAATTGTCAGGTATGCATGCCAACATGGAGACACACTGTGTCATGTCAACTGGCTGTAACCTGCAAGAATCTCATGAGAAAAAGAAAAGACACAAAATATATTTTTAGAAAAGTTCAGTCCAAGATTAGGTTTTCTTAGTTTTTCCGTACTTCTAAGCAGAAAATAAGCTTAAATGAGTACTCATGGACGATCTAAAGCATTAAGAGGCTCAAACGAGCAGACGGTATCTAAAATATTGCTGATGAAAGTATCCTAATCTGTGGGAGTCGTCTTAAAAATCCACAAATGAAGGCCTTACCAGATCATTTTGACGTTAAATGAGAAGACTGAAAGATCATCATAAGTTGCAGAAGTATATGTTAATAATCAGAAGCTCATAATTAGACCAAGGATACAGTCTAACAAAGGAAACATTAGCCTGAAACTAGAGATCTCCCAGGCCAATCTCAGGTTTTTGTATCAGTCAAGGCCTTTTTAAAAGATGGGTTTCCTCTCCACTGTCGCTACATGCTTGCTCAGTATAAGGGATTGCTGTGGTTGGAAGTCTGCATCAACGGGACGCAACGTCAAGTTAATGACTCGATGCAATCCGATGGGATTCCTTACTGTAGATAGAACATTTTTAAACTGATTGGAATGTTTGTATGATTGCATTGAAATGACTTTTCTTGTTAAGCGACTTGAGATGGTATCTGTTGTGAATCGGCGCTATAAATAAACTGAATTGAATGTCCCCGACTACATTCAAGTCATGATACCTACTGTTTGTTATTCTGTCGGCAACATCCCCAGTGAACCATGTGGCCAATATTTAAAAATCATTGTCTACCTTTGTTTGCATGGCTTGCAAAACTATATTACAGACCATGCATGCTGTTTAGTTAATAAAGTGGGTCTGATATTTTTCATGAACATACATCTTTTTTCAACCTTTAGACTTACTTTGATGGTCAAACAGAAACTGTATAAGCTGCTGCAGCACCTCGTCTGTGAATGTTATTTGGGCTTCTCTGCATCTAATGGCTCAGATATGTCATGGGGAACTTGTTTTTTAACCAGCACAATGCTAATATATGTTATAAAATGAATTATGAACAAGTAGTATCAAAATACAGGGCAAATAGGTGAATGTCAACTTACCACTTTAGCAAATTGCTGCACTTGAAAACATTAAGACTGTCTTGCAGAACCCCCCCAAAAAGTATATACATATAACCTGCAGCAATAAGGAAGAATTATTATGTGAGACTAAAGTATCCTGAAACATTCTGATGGTGCTTTCATTGCTTCACAATCACAATGTCATATATAGGGTATTTTAAATGAATGTGCACAAATAAAAACACTTTCTTTTTTAACAATATACAATTTCCCAAGATGTCATAACATTCATCATGCATCCTTAAAAAAACAATAACAGCCATATCGATACCAAACCTATTCACCTAATAAAACATTTGGCTGTGATGCGTTTTACTTAAACTGGGTTTTATTAAAGCTATAACCTGACGGGTGGCCCCAAAATCAAAATTTGTCATTGCAGGTGTGCATTCTTATTTTTCACAGTAAGGATCACTGTAAAATCTCTGCTTCTGGAGAAAACTGACAAAACTGACAAGTACAGATTTAGCATTGCAAACTCAAATTACGCTTATGATGAATAATATGAATAATGTCTTTAAAAAAATGCAGACAAAAAATCAGACACATATCATGCTGTTAAACCTAAATGCTAGTTTTCATCTCTGTGTGTTAAGGGGGTTTTAATGGTCTCACTGCCTCTTCATGGGTCAGGAAGGAAACTGATAAAATGTAAAGCTTTAGAAGATCATCTGTTGTTTAATGCTGTGGAAAATCTAAGCTTCTCCAGATGAGCTGCATTTAAAGTGATGCCAGTTCACCTTATAATGCCAGTTGAAAAACATCTACAGAAATCCCAGCAAGAATATAATATTTCCCAAAATAAAGTATAATTAGAATGGGTATCAGGACAAAATGATTATTTAGTACACTCACTCAGTGAAGCACAGGCACCTTATCACGTTTAACAGTTTAATGATTTAGTAATTTCTACCCAAAAGGTAATGAAGTCAGTGTTTCTGTCAGAGGGCTTACAGTGCCAAACATTTACTGCTTTCCTCTTTTCAAAAATTCTGATACTTTCTTTCTCTTCTGCCCCTTTCTGAGAAGCTAGAGGGAGAACTATTCCTTTGTGCTTTTCATCCTATTTCTTCTCTGCTGTGCCTAAAATTGATTCTTCACAAGTAAGAGAAACCTCCTTCACAGCTATTCACCAAGAAAACTACTTTTGTGTGTGTTTGTGTGTGTGCGCGTGTGTGTGTGCGCGTGTGTGTGACCTGTGTTTTAACCAAAAGACAGAAAATATTGATAAAGACAGATGCAAGGCTCAGCTTCTGTTTAACAACATTCCACCTAATAAGAAAAACAAACATAAAAATATATTGTAAAAATCATATATAAAATTTGTTATAACTTTAGTTTCCCCTTTCAATATAAATCATTTACTACCATTGTGTTAACTTCTTCTATCCCATTCTCCGCTTGAATTATGACTGTTATGTGACTTGATATGGTTTTAATGGGAGTTTAAATATTTGTCATTTGCAAAGTGAATTTCTAATGAGTCATAAAGACAATTCCTTTAAAAGCATAACTTGTTTCAAAAACATCTACAGAAAACTGTGCGGTAACAATTTCCACGGAATATTTTTCTACATTAGGTATATCATGTATATATATGGAAGTCTTAACAACCATGCATGCACACATTCAAGCCTAAGGGCAGTTTAGAGAGAACAATTCACCTAATACTCATGTTTTTGGACTGTGGGAGGAAGCCGGAGAACCAGGAGGGAACCCACCCATGCACAGGGAGAACATGCAAACTCCATGCAAAAAGATCCCAGGCTAAGATTTGAACCCAGGACCTTCTTGCTGCAAGGCAACAGTTCTAACAACTGAACCAAGCTGATTCATTTAATTTCTGCTGGTCATGTTAAAAATGAGAAAACATTTCATGCTCTAACCAGCTATACATACAGTGGCTTGCAAAAGTATTCGGCCCCCTTGAACTTGTCCACATTTTGTCACATTACAGCCACAAACATGAATCAATTTTATGGTGTTGTTGCTCCCAACATTCTCTTAGACAACCTCTGAGGCCGTCACAGGGCAGCTGTATTTGTACTGACATTAGATTACACACAGGTGCACTCTATTTAGTTATTAGCACTCATCAGGCAATGTCTATGGGCAACTGACTGCACTCAGACCAAAGGGGGCTGAATAATTACGCACACCCCACTTTTCAGTTATTTATTTGTAAAAAATGTTTGGAATCATGTATGATTTTCGTTCTACTCCTCACGTGTACACCACTTTGTTTTGGTCTTTCACGTGGAATTCCAATAAAATTGATTCATGTTTGTGGCTGTAATGTGACAAAATGTGGAAAAGTTCAAGGGGGCCAAATACTTTTGCAAGCCACTGTAAATACATGATAGCCTTAATTTACATGCTGGCACATGAATAGAGCATTAAAGTTGGCTTCGCCTCCCCCTACCATCTGAATAAGATCCAGTTCAGCTGATGTGACAACGGTACAGCAAATTAGTATAACTGGGAACTGCCTGCTTGGTCATTCACCATAATTGAATTTATAAAAGATGTAGGGACAGTTTCCTCTTCAGCTTTACTCCATAGGTTAGTAACTACATAAAACTATGTTAAGAGCTGAAAGAAGTATTATCACAACCTATGTGATCTTTAGAGCTTTTTAAAAAAAACTTCTAGAAAGTATCAATTGAATTATGGAAACTAAATACAGATATACAACATTTTTCTAAAAGAAGCAGTTTTTCCCGTGACCTATTTGTTTTATAAATAATGTGATGTAACTGAAAAGATAAACATATAAAACAATATTATTTGAAAGTGTGCTTTTTTTTTTTACTCATGGGTGAAACACAAGTTGTAATGAATGTAGAGTAAAAAAGAGTAAAACCGCTTCAAGCATGAAAAATAGTTGCACCATGAACAAGTATTTGCAGCTGTACAGACTTCTTCAGTTTATACTTTTTCCCTAAATGTTTGAGAACAGCAAATATTTTTTTCATATTAGACAAAAATAACCAGAGTAAATACAAAAAGCAGATTTCAATTTGTGATTTTACTGAATCAGTAAAAAAAGCCACTCAACCCAGCGTGACTCTATGTACAACTGGCATCGGGTTTTTGTGTTTTAAATAGGCCAATCCAAAGCCTACATATTTAGGTAATTTATTTCTTTAGCCATCCAGAGGTGGAATAACTAGTTTGCATCTTCCTGATGCATGACCCAAATGCCCTTGAGTTTAAGCTAAAAAACTCATGACTGGACATTCTCCTTCAGGATTGTCTGGTAGAGAGCAGAATTCATGGTCCTATTACGGCAACTCATCCGGTCCTAAAGCAGCAAAAAGGCCACCGATCATTGAATTACCACCATCAGGTTAGGCTGTAGGTTGGGCGTTTCTCTTCTGAAGTGATTTATTAGTTTTTGCTAAATATAACTGGATGCACAACCTCCAAAGAGTCAACTTCTGTCAATTAATCTGTTATATTTAAAAACAGAATAAAATGCATCCTGTCTTCTTTTCCAGCTGTCAAAACATAATCAACCATAGATAGTCAAAAGAAAGGGGTCATCAGTGAAGGTCTGTAACATTGCTGGGTTTTTTTTTTTGAACATGGGAGTCATAAAGTTATATCAACAAAAAGCAGAGTACATGTACTGTCAATGGGTAAATCAACTGCATCCTCAGATCTAGTGAAACTGTCTCCCTCTGTGAGACATGGAGAAAATTACAAGTGACATGCTAAAGACCTGACCTTCAGAAAAATGGTGCAGCAATTTACTTCTATTATGTTGCATCTCTGCTTAGCTGAGAAGTTGGCATCTGTCATCCCTTTCAGCCCATCAAACAAACACAGAGTCAATGATTTACAGTAAAGGGTAAGAGCTTTTCTCTTGAGGCAGAAAATGCTCAACATGTTTTTTTTTCTATTTCCCCTGAGTTAATTAAAAGCAACAATGTACAAGTTGTTTAAAGCAAAGTGTAGAGCAAGATAACTATTTTTTCTTTTAAGTTCCCTGCGCTTGATTAACAAGAACCGGATGGAAATATGCAACGAGCTGAGTGTTATTAATGCCCTCTCCAAATTGCCCCAACATGCTTGTTATATGCTCTAAAAATAAAATTGTATTATTTTTGTTCTAAACAGGTACTGAAGGACATGCTAGTAGAAATAAAATGTCATAAAATTTCACAGTCTAACTTTCCAGCTGAGCATTCTCTCTGGTTGAGTTGTCATATTTTTGACTAATGCGCTGCTAGCCATAGCAGTCAGGATAATTCTCCAATTAATTTCATTGATCTGAAGTAAATTCAAAATTTCTGTATATTTGGATCTGAGTTAAGTCTGTCAGATTTGTAAAGTACCTTTTATATAGAATATGTTCTAAATTGCTGCTTTAAAAATAAATTAAAAAAATAGTTGTAAATAACACATAGGAGCCAGCAACAACAGTTGCAAACATTCATATGATGTCTCTGCCAATAGTTGCATTATTTTAAAAGTCCTTGCCAACCAATCTACTCTGTTAATTTGAAAAGGAAATATTTTATGCTTTGTGCTTCACATAATACTTAATGGATAACAAAAGATGACTTTAATACAAAATGTCCCAGACATTTGCTCTGTGCATTAACAATAACACAATAACAATAGCACAACTTCAGGAAAACATGACATTAAAATGTTATTGTTGATAAATATAAAGAATATTAACCTACATTTTTCTATGTACTCTTTTTCACAATGTCCTCATCACTCCCTCCCTTGAGCTTTCCAATCTTTGCCACTACGATCTATATTCTGCGAAAAGAGGACATAAAAAGCCGTTCTTAACTAAGAAGTTTTTATATTTACCACCTTCCAAATATTGAATCCAAGCAGCTCTTTGCAAATGCAATATTGCTCACAATTATATTGCGGTTATTATTTATATATTATATTTATTTTGATATGCTATGTTGTGCAGCTCTACTAAAGATAGTAAAAGTTTTTGTGGTAATAAGAATGTTGAGAGGTAATCATGGCACATCTGATGGCACATGGCACATTTCAGGCAACATGCGCTTGATTACTATTTGAGTAGGAATCAAGTAAAATTACTACAAATCTGCTAGTTTTTCTCATTGGCAGTGGTTTTATGTTTTGTGAAGAAGGTGACAAATAAAGAGCTTTGTACATGGATACAAAATACAAAATTTATGTATGCTGTAGTGCACTGTGCATGTACTTTTGGATCCTGCTGAATTGCATACTTCCAAAGTGCCTTTCAGACTGGAGCAGAATCCTGCACTAACACCTGGAGCATGTTTGGCTCTTTAACAGCCCACGAGCATCTACATAAAACTCCAATTACACACACTCATAAAAACTCACACAGCTACCATATATCACCCCCACTAAACTAGATTGATGAGAAATGGAAAGGTGCGTATATTTCAAAGGAGCAAGGAGCAGTCTGAAACAGAATGCATCAAACCTTGCCCCCCAGCAATCCTTGGCTACTTGTAATTAGAAGGCAGCATTAATGCCACATTAATGAGCATCAGCACACACACCAACGGAGGGGGGAAATGGAGAGCAAATACACCCGTAGAGAAGGACTGAGAGTGTGGAATTAAATCATGACGTCAAATTTATGTGCCGGCCATATTTATTACTTTAATAAGAGTTGGGTAACCAAAGAGCGCTGCTGGAGGGCACAGAGCCTGTGTCAGCAGATTTTCACATCTGCGCATGCACATGCATCCATGATGTTGATGTGACCTTTTGTACATATCAATCATTTAAAACCAACAAGCAGCATTTTAACCACTGACCTTTTTGCATCTTGTGCCATATTTACAGGTGAGAAGTAGTTAATCCTTTTTGCAAGTTCTCACACTTTGCAGTTAGCAAGCATCTCTGAAAATGGGATCCAAGTTTTTCTCTATCATGAAGGATCAAAAGGTACGCAGGTGCTTCTCAATCAATTAGAATAATTTTGTTTGACCAATCAAATATAAGATTTATTTCAATAATTAAATTCAAAAAGTAAAACTCACAGAGTTGCATTTGACAAAGTTATATATTTCAAGTGTTCATTTCTGTTAATTTTGATCATTACTGTTTATAGCTAATTAAAACTCAAAATTTACAAAAAGTAAAGATTACATAAGTCCAAAAAAGCATTTTTAATAGTCATGTTATGTTCTGATGTGAAGTGAAGTGGCACAGAATGTTGTTTGAGTTCCACTGTCCATTGTGAAGCTTCTATAGTCGGTGATGATTTAGGGTGCCATGTCATCTGCAGGTGCTGGTCTAATGTGTTTTATCAAGTCCAAAGTCAGTGCAGTCATTTTCCAGGACATTTTCTCCACTGAGAAACTTTGTGTAGATGCTGATTTCATTTTTCAACAGAACTTGGCACCTGCACACACTGCCAAAAGTACAAATACCTGGTTTAATGACAATGGAGTATCAATCTGCTGGACAGGGCAGCAAGCTGAAAGAGTATTTACGCAGATTGGCTGAAGGCAAACAAGGCTTCCTCAACACCTCAGCAGAATCAAAGGCTGATCACCTGCCATGCCACAACAAAGCAGTAATTCATGCAAAATGAGCCCCAATGAAGTACTGCATACCTACATTGTACTGCACAGTACATGAACATACTTTCAACAGGCCAAACTTTTTTGCAATAAAAATAATTTTGTTTATTGCCTTTATGTAAACCTTTTATTAGCCATCAAATAACCATCAATATAACAGAAATAAACACTTTCTCACTTTGTTTGTTATTAAACTATATACGTTTCCCTTTCTGAATGGAATTAGAGAAATAAATGCAGTTTTTGTTTACATACTAATCTATAAAGATGATCCTGCAATTAAATGTCCCCTCATACACGTACTGTCTGATAAAATGAAAGTTTACATGTTTTATCAAATCTTTTGACATTGTTACATGTTCATATAAAGCAAACAACCCCCCTCCCAAAACTTAAAACAGTTCTGAGGCTTTTCTTCTGATTCATGGTGGTGACAGTGCGATGAGAGACCCAGAGCGAGCAGCTGGCCACCCTGGCGGCTCACAGGGCTCCAGGGCAGGCTGTGCAATCTGACTGCTGGGTTGAGATGGGAGGATGGAGGATGAAGGTGGAATGAGATAAAAGTCTGCTGATAAAAGCAACGTGCACAGAGCTGGGCTCGGTATAGAATCTCAACCAGCTTATCATACAACCCTGGAGGGAAACAGAGGAAGTGGATCAGTGCTGTTGTTGGGTAGTGCCTTGTAGAACGTAAATGTGATATCTGCAGAAGACGCATGGCTTTAACTCTGACTCTGGTCTAAGAACAGCAGGAATGGTAAGTCTGAGATGAGCAAAGGAAACCACTGTGCTAAAGCAGCTTTGCTTCACTTTGAAAGAAAAATGTAAATCAACAAGAAATTGCATTGAAGAAAAGAAAATATAACTAACGTGCTCATATTTACAGTTAAAAATCATAATATTTGTCTCAAAAATTACTAACAGGAGCCCAATTGTTTCCCTGGGGCTTCAGGCCAAAAACTGAAAATCTGCATCTGCCCGAGTCATGTCTTTCCACCCTGCAGTGGGACAGTATGTTCCGCACTAACAAGAAACACAACGACATCTGAATCGGTCTCTGTCCTTTTAAACTGCTGACTTATCCTCAATATTTGAATATGCTGCTATTAAGCAAAGTGGCATGTCCACATTTAGAATTTGAGTAAATAGTTATAAAACATAAGAATGTGTCTGTTTTTGTTCAACGTAACACCCAGATTCAATATATATCTTTCGAATGGGGAGTCATGCATTTAATCCTTAGAGCCTTAGATTAGGTAAGAGCTATGAGGTTTCCTGAGGTCTAATATACAATTACATTGGGCAAAACACAAACAACACCCAAGCTAACATCATAACATTTAGTGAAAATAAGCAAAAAAGACAAATACACAAATTTAGCTTAGGTTCAGACTCTTGTAAAAATGGCATGTATGGGAGAGTTCCAAGGTCAAAACCCACTGCTATCTGGCAAGTGTGTGCCCATCACATCTGGCACAAAGCTAATAAAGCATTGAAAAAAGAACAGCATAACAGCAGTCAGATAAGGTGGTGGTAGTAAGATGGTTTGGGGCTGCTTTGCTGTATCTGATGGAACCGTAAATTCTGCTCTATAGCTGAAATTCCTGAAGGAAACTGCTAAGTAATAAGTTCGTGACCATAAGCTCAAGCAGACTTGGGTTATGCACCAAGATAAATATTCTTTAAGTGGCCTTGTTCAATCTGAGATTACATTTGATTTAGATGCTATGGCATCATTTAAGAGGCTGTTTATGCTCAGAAACCTTCCTGTGTAGCCATGGGCAGATCTACAGGGGTGGCATAGGGTGGCAGTTGCCACCCTGTAAGCGAAGTTCCTAAATAAAAGATTTGAGAGAGATTCCTTCAGATATTCTGAGGTTTTAAGACAAACTTGGGTGATCAAGCAAGGAGGTACAGTGTTAACAGAGAATATGCAATGCCGACTTGCCTTCCAAAACAAGACAGAATTATATAGGTTCAGTAATCCTGACACCTATCAACATGAAATCAGAAAAGATTTCTTCAGTATGAGAACATTAGACAGGCAGGCTTCGGGGACTTGATAGTGAAAGCATAATCAATCTATGTCAGGATGTCCTTAGATGTAAAAGAGAGCTGCTATGCCAATCCAGGATGTAATAACCTAAATCAGTAGATTTGACCTGATCCAAATTCATACAGTGTCATATAATCAGATTGGTTACCATATCATGAAGAAAAAGCACACAGTAACTATCAGTATATGAAATACACAGAGCAGATCATTCTTAATAATTAAATTTCCCACAACACACCCTAAAAGAAAGCCTTGCCACCCCTTCTGCCATCCCAGCCGGCAGCTATGAATTCAAGAAATAGTTATTTAAAATTGGGCATTAGGTGAGGAAGCTCCTTTTTCATGGCACATTAAAATCGTTGCATTATCTTGTCTTCGGTGAACCTTTAAAGCTGCTCTGAGGAATTTGCTAAGAGCGCAGCAGAGAGTGCACCTTGTGGCCGTTGGACAAACTGCAATTAACAATATGCGCACTCCCGTGACTTTCAGGCGTGTGCTCATTAGTCCGAGCTCTATGACGGTCAGAGGCCATTTTTGCTCTTTTTGTAGTGCTGGAAGAAATTCTTCTCTTCTTTGACTTACAGGGAGATTGTGTGGGTGTCGCGGCTGGCTAGCTTAACTTATCTGAGCTAATTTAGACCGCCTCCTTGTGAACACGCATACATGGGTACGTATCTGCATCATTACGTCACGGCATGCGCTCTCACAAGCCTAACTAAGGACTAACTATGAACCTAAGTAATTAAAGGACAAGAAACCTAACAAGAGCAGCTGAGGGTAAAGGAGAGAGAGAACATGGTGGAAGGAAAAACTCAACTAACACATAACAAAACACTTAGAAATAAGCTCAAATGTTAATGGAAACTGAATAAGGAAATGAAATAACAAAAACTCAAAACCCAAACACCTAAGGAACCTAACATATATATAAAATTCTGGAATACGGTACCACCCCAGAAAAATTCTTGCCCTTCTCTTGCCACCCCATCAAAATTTTTCTAGGTCTGCCACTGAGTGTAGCTTAGAAAAGTTTACTTATTTCTAGTTATCACAAATGCCTGACAGATGGCACCATCAAGGAAGGTTTAACTAAACTAAGCAAAAAAAGAAATGTCCTCTGACTTTCAACTGTTTTTACTTTCAGTAAACTTAATGTGTGTAAATATTTGTATGAACACTAAAAGAGTCAACACCATAAGACAAAAACTAAAAAAGTTTCACAGACATGTGACTAACAGAAATAGAATAATGTGTCTTTGAATGAAGGGAGGCTCAAAATCAAAAGTACCAGTCAGTATCTGGTGTGGCCACCAGCTGCTTGAAGTACTGCAGTGCATCTCCTCCTCATGGACTGGACCAGATTTGTCAGTTCTTGCTGTGAGATGTTACCCCACTCTTCCACCAAGGCACTTGCAAGTTCCTGGACATTTCTGGGGGGAATGGCCCTAGCCCTCACCCTGCGATCCAACAGGTTCCAGACGTGCTGAATGGGATTGAGATCCGGGCTCTTCGCTGGCCATGGCAGAATACTGACATTGCTCTCATGCAGAAACTCACGCACAGAACGAGCAGTATGGCTGGTGGCATTGTCCTGCTGGAGGATCATGTCCGGATGAGCATGCATAAAGGGTACCACATGAGGGAGGAGGATGTCTTCCCTGTACCGCAAGGGATTGAGATTGCCTGCAATGACAACAAGCTCAGTCCGATGGTGATGTGATATACCGCCCCAGACCATGACGGACCCCCCACCTCCAAATCGATCCCGCTCCAGGGTACAGGCCTCGGTGTAACGCTCATTCCTTCGACGATAAACACGAATCAGTCCATCACCCCTGTTGAGACAAAACCGTGACTCATCAGTGATGAGCACTTTTTGCCACTCCTGTCTGGTCAGCGAAGGTGGGTTTGTGCACATAGGTGGCATTGTTGCTGGTGATGTCTGGTAAGGACCTGCCTTACAACAGGCCTACAAGCCCTCAGTCCAGCCTCTCTCAACTTATTGCGGACAGTCTGAGCAATGATGGAGGGATTGTGTGTTCCTGGTGTGAGTCGGGCAGTTGTTGTGGCCATCCTGTACCTGTCATGCAGGTGTGATATTCGGATGTACCGATCCTGTGCAGGTGTTGTTACACGTGGTCTTCCACTGTGAGGATGATCAGCTGTCCTTCCTGTCTCCCTGTAGCGCTGTCTTAGGCGTCTCACAGTGCGGACATGGCAATTTATTGCCCTAGCCACATCAGCAGTCCTCATGCCTCCCTGCAGCATGCCTAATGCACGTTCACGCAGATGAGCAGGGACCCTGGGCATCTTTCTTTGGGTGTTTTTCACAGTCGGTAGAGAAGTCTCTTTAGTGTGCTGCGATTTTAGAACTGTGACCTTAAATCCCTACTTTCTGTAAGCTGTTAAGGTCTTAACGACCATTCCACAGGTGCATGTTAATTAATTGATTATGGTTAATTGAACATGCATGGAAAACATTGTTTAAACCCTTTACAATGAAGATCTGTAAAGTTATTTGGATTGTTACAACATTATTGTTGAAATACACAGTCCTGAAAAAGGGACGTTTCTTTTTTTGCTGAGTTTAGTTATCAGTTTTGAAGGGCAATTACCTTTCACTCAGGGCAAGGTTGGATTGAATAGCTTTTTGCCCTGTAGCTGATGATCAGAAAAGCTAAAGTGTAACAAAAATCAAAAACAATTTTGATTATTGTTATTATTACAAATATTATTTGTATCATTATTTTACTGACTTTGTGGTACAATTATTTTAAACATTAGTTTAAAAAATATTGTTAAGACCTTTATTTTCATTTTAAGGTAACTGTGTTACCCAGGTTTCAGGCTGTTTGACTAGTTGAAGGTACCAAATCTACTTGCACATAAAGTAGCTCATTATCTGCAATCCAATCCAAACCAAAAATATGAGGCAGGTTTTTTTTTGCAGCAAACTTAATGGAAAGATCAGATATAATTAAAGTTCCTTCCATATTTATTGGCCTCACTACTTAAAATTAGAAAGAACATCGATAAACATGTCTTTCAATGCAATAGCCTAAATCTACATAGATTTTTATTAAATTAAATCTTCAGTTTGATTACATTTTTTTAATACATAAAAAGAATCTCATATTAAAAAATACCAGATTGTAACAAAATCACGGGTCTAACATTTATTCGAAGTCCTAATAATCTCTAAAAAATGATTGCAACTGAAGCCTTTTTAAAATGTATGCTTTACCACGACCTCCTGCTTCAATGGGGAGATAAAGATGAACCAATCCTTATAATAGAAAAGAGAGCCTGCAATTAAAGTAAGGCAAGATATGGCCACAAGAAAATAGCTATTTACCTAAATGTACCCATATCTAGATTTAAAGCAATAATTTAAAAGTTTACAATAACTAGAAGTGTGGCAAACGAGGTTGGACAAGGACAAAGTTGATTTAGTCAGTGAGAAGGATTGTAAGACAAGAAAAAAAAATTCTTGCTCTTGAAGAACTGCACAAACTTTTTAAACATGAGATTATACTATTGCAATAAAACACATTCATTTTAAGGCTTTTTGAATATTCTAGCAGGGGTGCCCAAAGAGGTGGAAGGTGCAGTAAAACATATTGATTAATAGAGTGGAATGAAAAGCATATTTCTTTTGAACTCTTTTCTTAATGTGGGAATGGTAATTTCACAAAAAAACTGTCTGAACTTGAGGCCCACTTACATTCAGTGAAAACACTGAATGTAATCTGTAATTTCTGGTGAGACATATTAGACTTGAAAGTTTAGAAAGGAGCTTACGACCTTTTCCCTAGAATGAGCAATAATCCTAAAATCATATCCTTTAAAATTCACAGAAGCCTTTAGTCCACCTTGAAATGTAGCTTGTCAACTGCAATACAAGGACACTTGTTTGTCCATACTCTGTCTCTTGCTCCATCATCTCAAAGCTAAATGATGTGAAAAAATGATGATTTCTTGCATCCTGTGACAAGATGTGGGTTGTCGTGCCAGGAGCAATTTGTTCCAAGTCATTAGACGAGTTTCTTTGTTCTTTCACTTGTGACTATTGAGGTTTTTTTTATTCAAATTTCAACAAAACAAATCAGCATGCAAGTTCCATCTTTAACTTCTGATTCTCTCTGTCATAGATGATTATGAGTCAGTTTAGCAGGTTTTTATTACTTGAAAATCCACAAATCAAATCTGCTACTAAATTCATTAATATGTCACAATAGTGTGAACTGTGTTTGAGATAAGATCAGCTCTAAATCCAAAGAAAGCATAAGATGATATTATTTTTGTTAAACATACAGAATAAAATGAGGTGGGGAACTATGTATCTGCCTGTGAGAGTCATGACTCTTTAAAGTCATAACATTTGACTGACTTCTAATTTATAAATACAAAATCTAAAACTGTACTCCATGCCAGTAAGATTGTCATCTGCACTTCTGAAGATTCCTGGAAACATGTTTTAAAGGCAATGTGCCTTGAAACCTTAAAAGCGGAAGTGTCCAACAGTAAACAAGCAACATAAATTGTAGTCAGGGGCACATCTTCCTCCTCATATTTACACACATGCATGGTGAAAAAAAAGGTATTTCCCAGTCTGACAGCGTACTTCATATGTATGGAAATAAATATCAGTCAATGACCCTCTGTCCCACTGGACAGGAAGGTGTAGAGGAGAAAAGTCTGAGGTCTGACCTTCCGCTAGCTTCTCCCCTGGGGCTCGTACTGACAGACAACTAGGACGAGTGAATGAGAATGACGGAGGGAGAAAATAAGAGATGAATGGGAAACTGATAAGTTCCTTCTCCTTGACATTTAGGGTAGGCAGGGAGCCGGACACAACAATGAGCTAAAGGGAGATATGTGTGTGTGGGGGTGCGAGTCCACCAACAGAGACTTCACACACCATAGCAATTCAAACTGGATCACATTATGCAGGTGTTTGCATGGAGTTTTTCTTACAGCTTTAAATGTAAGTCAAGACAACAGATCCATCTCATCAATGACATAAACATGAACCAGCGCAAATCACTTTTTTGTTGAAACTTTATATATTTTTTATTTAGATCAAATCATAAACTTGATATATTAGATGTGTGCAAAGCTTAGCAGCATAGGTAAAACAACTTTGCTTTCTCCTTGCTTTTATTTGTCTGAGAATCACTGAACTCCAAATTAGTTCAAAGTCTGACAAAAAAAATAATTGAAGAAAAGAAAAAACAAGAGTAAAGGGCACCCTTCACACTGGACCAAAACATTAAAGAATTAGCTATAATTAAGAGAACACTTTGCTGTCGCCATTAGGTTGGAAGGGGCTTAAGACTTCTCAACTGTTTTGAATATGCTGAACACCTCAACGGTGGCATCATGATAGTTCATTATTGTGTTCATTACTGTGCATATCTGGCTCACGACAGCTGTGTGGAGAAGCTATTTTAGCTGCAGTAAAAGCTAATCCTTGAGCTATAGCTTGGTCATCAGAGATTTTTGAAGGAGGATTGTCCATACTGGGAACATGCCAAAGATACAACCTAATTACACCCACACCATACTGGGACTGCTCCAAGTAATTTATTGTCAGGCTTTTGGCAGTGCCATTGCTTTGTGTCACACCACACTGCTGCTCTGACTGCAACAAAAAGAATCACACCACACACTTGTGTGGACAAAAGTGTCTTGCTGATGTCAGAGGTCAGAGGAGAATGGGCAGACTCGTTAGAGATTATAGAATGAAATTAATTCATTGGCAGCATATCAGAATAATACTGCCGCCACGGTGTCCTTTGAATGCACCATAGTGGTATGGCGAGGCAAGAATATTGCGCCATTTGTGCCGCCAAGCTTGATCATAATATTACCGTTACGCTGGACTTGGCCACCTATGAATGACCAAAGGCTCCGTGATGCCACCTCCACTTTGCGGCAAAGTGACGCAGTTGTTTTTTGAAACAGTCGTATGATACAAAGATTCAGGACAGTTTTGAAGGTAAAAGGGGGTCCAACCTAGGACTGTCAAGATGTAATGTGACTGGTGGGTGTATAAAAAGGTAGGCTAAATTAGATTGCGAAGAAACATTCTGGCTTAGATATTATATTTTTTGCTGTAGCACTCAGATGTAACCATGAAAGCAGTATATATTTGGCTACTACTAAGTCTTCACTTGCAACAAATTTGTTTTCACACTGAAATGAGATTTCAAAGATCTGCCCAGATCTAGCCATGTTTGAATAGTCATGGACATCCTGGAGGCTGTGGGGAGGTATTAAACTGGTGTGAAGTGCCCCAAAATAGAAGCACTTCTGATTTATTTACAAAGACCTCTGTATTAGCTGAGCAAACAGTTAAACACAGAGCAAGTTAAAGAGATAGAATAGTTGATGGCTGAGAATATAGGCACTGTGTTGACTGTTTATACGTGACTATAAGAAATCAGATAAGACAGCTCATTTATTATTCCATTATCCTTCAAGATGCCTTCAGCTCGACATAAGTAGAGGTGAAAGATGGAACTGGAACACTACAGTCTAAATGTCACCAAATAAAGATTAATTTTGTTATTGTGTACATTCATCAAACCCTTGCTGGAATCATTACTAAACATTCAGTAACTCCACTGAGATAAGACAATCTCACCAGGCAGAATGTGCTTGTTTGACTGTATGCGTGGAGGATAAATGATACTCATTCAGGGCCAAACCATCACTTACAGAGACAGAGGTAATGCAGCGGAACAGTATGTGCTCTTACATCTGATTTACTGCTGATAAATATCACTAAAATAGCTCTGCAGCTTGTGCTCTGATTTCGTTTGTTCAGAATGCTTAGATGTTATGAAATAAAACCAACCAGGGGCATAAAAAGAATATGCTCCATGTCACAGATCATTGTTTCTGACAAACAACAAAGTTCTCCAGCAGTCTAGTTGACCCAATTTTCAATTCTCACATCTTTCTGTCACTAAAGTCTTGTGATTGGAGAACATCTGGGATAGTACCAGAAACAGAACAAATTAGCAGTGGTGGAAACAAGCATAAGGTTCCTGTGCATATAGTGTTTTAGGTAGATCTCTAAAGCTATAGGATTTCAGATTACTAGGGACGTATCCTTTGTTTCAAAACAAAACCAAATGTTTTGTATTACGCAAGATAATCTGTCCTCACTCTAAAACATGTCTTCAGTAAAAGAAAACTGTGATGATAACAAGGATAACTTGATAATCTTAGTATTGTGCTCTGTATGCATTTAATTTGAGTTATTTTACCTAATTAAAATCTTCCTCTCCTGCAACTCATGCATGCTTGATAACAGCTTTTTATTCATTTATTGCCCTCTTTACCATTGCATATCAACAGGTGTATACAAAACCTCCAGTGTGTCTCAACAAAGGCTATAACATTTAAGCCAAATGTTCTGTTGTTGAAGTCATCTCACTCTCTGAGCTACAGGGAGCATGTCTAAGCACTTTAGAACTGGGCTGATGTGCTCTACTTTCCTGGTTTGAGTGAGGATGCGATCAGCAGCATTCTGAATCAGATGGAGCTGTTTGACTTTTTAGGTGGACCTGTGAGGACACTGTTGCAGTCATCGATCTGACTAAAGATAAACGCATTGTAACCCAGAGCTCAATGGTGTCTACAAAGCTGAAAAAACTTTCCAAAAACCAAACTGATTATTGCTTTATAACACTAAGTACTTATAATACCCTGCAATAGCTATGTAGTCAACTTTAAATTAGCCATGAGGATAGATCATCAAAGCTTTAAATAGTCATTCCAGTGTAGAATTTTGGCAGGTTTAGTGAAAATCACTTGATCTTTACCTTCTGAGTTTGTTGCCATTTCACTATAGAGCCCACGGACAGGGACGGGAATTTTACTGCTGCTCAAGTTTCTGCAACACTTATTATCTTCGTTGATACTTTGGCACCACTTCTGGAAGGAAGTTGGTTACAGCTGTTTCTGAAACCTTTCATTAGGCCACTGAGAGTCCAACTCCTTGCCTTGGTCCATACATACCTTGGATGAGTTTGTCCTATTGTGAAATCATGGATTACCAACTTTGAGCTGATAACTTTGAACAGTAAAGGGCCATACCTACTTTAAATGTACAATCCACAGTAGCAGAACTTTACATGAATAGAAAATATGTAGCGGATAAACATCTGTCAGTGCTGGTCTCGAAACTGGCTAATACTGTTATATTGTTACTTTAAAAAAACACACCTACTGTCAGTACGTTTACATGCACAGCTAAATCGAGCTTTTTTGAGTAATCGGACTAAAGACTTCCCTCCTGCAGCAAGCCGAGTCCCAGTTTACATGTCCATCAGAAAATCAAATTATTAAATCAAGTACGTTCCACTCCCTGACGATAGATGGCGATATGCACTCCTACGAGTTAGCCTAACAGCAGTTAGCTTCCAGCTGCATTCAGGCAGTAAACTGAGGCTGGCGGGAGTGAAGCAGACGGAGTTAAAGCAGGATATTCACAGTAACAACGCATCGCCTCTTCGTAAGTCCAAACATGCACTGATTGGCCGCTTACGTTTGTCTTAGATGCCATATGCCTCTTATAACACTACTGTTGTTAGTACTGGGTCGGATTTCCGGCTCTCCAAACTTCCAGAGGGGGATGCGCGAGTGCGGGCGGGGCCGGGGGGGCTGGTTGCAGAGTAGTCCGATTTGAATCGCATTATCCAGCAAGAGTAGTCGAGCTTCTGAAACTCCAGTTCGGTTCAATTCCAGCCAGACTAAGGTGTATACATGCATTTTAAAAGTCTGATTTCAGTCGGACTAAGGCAATAATTTGAATTTCTCTTGCTGCATGTAAACGTACTGACTGGAGATGCACCGCAGATTATGTTTTCTTGAGTTTCTACAAGTGCCAAGTCCATTCAGTTATGGGTGCAGAGTCCATTCTTGAAAGATGCAGCACAACCATGAATCATAAGTGAATGGGCTGGCACATCCCAGTGTGTTTAATGTTCAAACGTTTAACTTGTCTTTCATGCTAAATTGATAGTGGGACATGAAAGGCTAAATAGCAGATTTTAGTCATAGATGTTCAAAGCTTTCACTGTACTGTCTTTAGTGAGAGGTTCTGTATGGATATGAGTGAGGATTGGCATAGGAGCCAGTTGTAATCCACTGGAAGCTAACCAGCAGGAAAGCCTCTAGCTTAGAGGGTGTTACTTCCAACACACAGGGGCAGCATGCATTAAAGAGGAGTGCTGCTCACACCAACTATCAGTAGAGAGCTCATTGACACTTGTGGACAAATGTCAGGAAATATGTAAAGAAAAAGAAAAAAGAAACATACTGTGACATGGTGAGGCTTCAGCTTGGCTTGATGTGTAAAGAGTCTACCTAGAACAACTCTTAGGGAGAGATATAGAGGCAGAGAGGAGTGAAAATCTTAATTTAGAGAGCAAGCAAGCTGTTCACAGCTTCCTCATCTATGATTCAGAAGAGAAAGCCCCAGAGTTTCAGATGCAGCGGAATATAGCCCAATCATCTTGTATACTGTGCACACACATGTATGTGTTGGTAGAAGCATTCCCTGTTCATGCTCACATGAATGTGTTTTGCACACATGTATATATATGTGGGGGGGGGAGATCAATGTCTTGGTTCTGCCGTCTTCCTCCTCCCATATGGAAACACAATGACAGTCTGGCTATAGAGGCAGGATGGAAAAGCCTGATGTAATACAACTTCAAACACTGAGGAGGATAAGAGGAAACATCACACACTGTAACAAAAACTCACAACTCTCATTCAACCAGACAGATTACTGAGGGAAACAGGCTGTGGGAATCAATGGATGAAGGTGAAGAGATAATACAAATGATGAGAAAAGACAGATGAGACAATAAAAATACACAAATTAGAAATGTGTGTTTATCCTGCTAAAAGTTAGACAGGGGTAAAAAAAAAAACAACAAATCAGCTAAAGAAACATCATTGATATCTAAAAGGTTTCAAAAACATCTGAACAAAACTTTCATTCAAGTAAATATTATATTATTAAGACGAAAACAACATGAGCTGTTCCTAGTCTACACTGTTCTCACCAAAATAGTAACCGTGTGAGGATACTGAGTGCTCAGTGGGCTGTCTGGGAGATGAGGAGCTAAATATAACCTTTACATAGCCTCAGCAGTCTACATGTTGCAGCAGCCACAAGTCATGCAATCTCTAGCACAGACAAGCTACTCCTATAGCTAGAATATCGCCATCTAGTTTGGATGCAATGCAATGTAACAATCATCCATCCATCCATGTTCTGTACCCTTCATTCTATGCAGGGTTGCGGGGGGAGGGGGGGCAGGTGCCTATCTCCAGCTGTCATGGGGCGAGAGGCGGGGTACACCCTGGACAGCTTGCCAGTCCATCAAAGCAAAATGTAACATATGCAACATATAATTTGGAGTTTGGTTTTTCTATTGAATATTCTACCTTTACATTTCACAGTTGCTCATCCCTAAAAGAATGACAATAAAACAATGGTTTTACTCAATACTGAGAGGAAAAGGAAACAATTTATCTGAAACCAAAACTATTCACTGGAGGTAAGACTGTGATATACAGGCTGTTGAATAAGCATTTCAAGATGGCGCCGTAGATGGTTGCCTTGGTACTACACTCGGTCGTACTTTGTCATTTTTTCTGGATTTGGACTGTACTTTGCTGCTACACTAGAGTCCCTTTCACGAGTGTGTTTGCTCCCTGGCAAACAAAACAGACAAGCTGCTCCCTCTTAGCACAAGAAACTAGGAGTTCCGTGGATATGCTATCCTCTTCTTCCCCAAAAGCTGGCTTGGAGAACAGATCTGGAACAGCACATTTGTTTTACACGGATAATAAAGACATACACATCGTAGTGTTTCCTCTATGGGAGCCCTCTTTCTCAGGAGCAGTGGTCAGCTGTGGCTGCCTGGGTGCTCTCCAGGTGGTGCTTGGGTGGAGGTCAGGATCCTGGCCTCCTCTCCTCTGGACGCCTTGGGTCAGTGCTTCGGCTGCTGCTGTTGACCTGCTGCTGCCGGTGCAGATGGCTCCCTGGATGGCATTTCCTTACCTAACCTGGCTCATCTGTACTCGGCCCAGTGTCCATCCTATTTTCTATTTTAATGTCCTTTTAATTTTGCTTCTGAATGTGTCCGCACATGGGGATAGGATTGGGGGGAGGGTAGTATAATTGTGTTCATGCCCAAACTTGTGTGTGTGTGTGTGGGGGGGGGGGGGGGTATTCTGTAAAGTACTTTGAACTGCATTTTTTTATATTTCTCATGCTGGGTTTCCAGCTGTTTTGAGCAAATGCCAGCGTGGATTTATTGGGGAGATGGAGAGCAGGTGGAATCTGCTTTCTTACAAATGAAGGTTGGTGTACTGATGACACAAGGGTACAGAAGACATGTAGCCCTCACCTGATGTTATTTTTTATTAGATATAAACCCTTTTATTCACCTAAGGAGTTCTCCTTGTTCTTTTTGGCCAGTGTTAACATCCCACCACAAGTCTGCACATCAGTAGCTGAAAAACAGTTCACAGAGCGGATAACAGAGGTTGAGAAAAAAAACACACAGGCACTTTTGTCAATGTTCTTGGGGGTTTTAAAGACACAAACTAAAATGTACTACAAAATTATACAAAAAGCATGTAAAGTGTCCCACCGGAAAGACGAACACACTAGAACACTGCTACACAGTCTTAAAAGAAGTGCATGCAGCATCTTCTCCTGCACAAGACCCATGAGCACCGGTGTCTTGCAGGGCTGTGTTCTCTCCCCACTCCTCTTTTCCCTGTACACAAATGATTGCACCTCAGAGGATCAGTCTGTGAAACTCCAGAGGTTCTCAGATGACACTATTGTCCAGGACAATAAGATGTCTGCAGACAAGTGGTAGAATGGTTGGTTTACTGGTGCAGTCAGAACCAACTGGAACTTAACCCACTCAAGGTTTAATGACAGTGATTTTACTCTACACAGCACAGTCGTTGTCCCTTTCCATGACGTAACATGCAAATCAACGTTAAAACTTTGTCAGATACAAGTGCCATATCTATTTTTTGCCTCCCCCGCCCACTGGGCAGAAGGTTTTATTGCACATATCAAAATCCAACACTTCTCTTAACCACTATTATCAAAGCAGCAAGTGCAGAAAAGGTATTTATAAGAAAAGGGGTTACCACCCTGCAAGAGAGCTTCATGCTATAAATGAATCGTTGCCTGCTTTTCATAGACACTGGTACCTGCTGTCTAGTTTTAGATAACAAGGACCAAGATCTTTACCAGATCTTTATTCAACTAGTCATAATTTCAGAAACTGTAAAATTGAAAGAAAATTCATCGAAGAGCAGGCTGTTAGAGCAGATAATAGTAATGTTCCTCCAGTAAAACTAAAGTAAGAGTACATTTAGGGTTCTTCTATAAATATCAAAGTATGTATTCAATAACAATGACAAACTTTGAATTAATAACCATAAAGGGAAAAGCTACCAGAATTTGAGTACTCACGAGGAAATACTGAGTTATTAGTATTTTCTAGGATAGCATATATACATATAACAAACTTTATTTTAGAAAATGTTACAAAAGCTATTTAAGAGAATCAAAACAAACATTTTATCTACTGTATTTTGCTATATAGCTTTGCAGTATAGCAAGGCTAAATCAGGTCATTGTCTTACTAGCCCTTCGCTACTGGCGTTTCTTTCTCTCTTGTTCTGCCATTTCAATTATATGGCCGAGGAATTTTAGGTTTGATTGCATGCCTGTTTTGTGGCAGGAAGCAGCCTCTGCTGATGCCATGAGTGAAGGAAATTTTTGTAGGTGAATTATATCATTGTTCAGAGCAGCTAAATGCTTTACTGGAAACTGCTCTCTCCCATTTCCTAACACATCACAACAATCATGGAGATGGAGTAATTCATGAACAGTCATTATCCATAGACAGGAGCTTAAGTGTTTCCTGTTTCCTATTACTTGTCGGACAGTTTGACAATTGCTTTATGCAAAGTAAACTCATGTATTAGTATGTTTACATCTACATGAACGAAAAGAAAGCTAAAATGTCATTTAGGATGTATTAAAACATCTAAGGTGTTATTTTATGCAGATATTCTCCTATACTGCCTTCCCCCTCTGAAAGATTATCACAGTAGCTGGCTTTAAAAAGAAATTAAAAAAATCTTATGTCTTGGTTATCACTTTAGTTCTCTAGGGGCTTCCTTAAGGTTAATGTCAGATTGACCATATCTATGCATATCGGAAAAAGTAACATGCAGGATATGACTAAAAAGAAATCTGTTTGCACACCACAATACTACAATTTCCTCATCTTCACTGTGGAATACATGTGATACTTAAGGCAAAAGTGATTTTTGTCATCTTACAGAAATTAGGGGAGCTGACTGCACAATCTAACTTACAAACTGAGCATAATAAACATTATATTCATTTTCATAACCATGGAACTATACATCTTTCTTTTTTTAAATACTCTAAAAGAGATTTTAAAACAGTGATGTAAAGGATGCCTTGTTATTCCCCCCAACTGAAGGATGATTATTATCGCTCCCTTCATGTGAAAGCTTTAACAGTTTCTTAGCATTTCATCAAAGTAAGGAAAGAGATGACTGCAGAAACTATTGCATATCTGCCTTGCATTTCAATGCCCTACGAAGATACACATTAAGTAAATAATGCTCCAGTATTTTCTCTGATCCCTAATTTAATACTGTTGCTTATGCAATATAAGCCAGGCTAACACAGAGTTTTTGGAATTGAGCTCTGGAATACTAAGACACAATATACTGTATACAACACATATGTGCTCATGCTACCCAAGTATCCTAGCAATTAGGAAGGGTGTTGCCTGTCTTCTCTACATCCAATAGTTTACAGTTATAAATTTCTGCTACCAATAGGTGACACTAATAAAGACAGCCTTCTATATTAACGCCAATACACAGTTTAGTGTACTAATTGTAAAGCTTTATTGACATAATGATGCAAATGGGTAGTAATAAGGAAAGTCTCCTATTGTAAGGCCAGTATGTAATTTAGCATACTAAATGTAATAGTTTACTGCTTCCAAAGGGTGGCACTAATGAGCATATTATTTTATTGTAAGGTCAGTACCTAGTTTGAGGTAATAGTGATAATGAGTCACAGCTACCAAAAGGTAGTTGCATTACATGACCTAAAAGAAATACTCTCACCGAAAGAGCTTTGAATTGCTACACACGCATAGCTTTGTGTACCTTTGTAGAAGAAGTCTACAGGGGAGGTCTTAAGATTGATTTTGGGGTCTAGTCTCTATTTTTGCAGGGAAGGGGTGGAGTAAGGATAATCCAAAAATAGTAGACATATATTAAATAAGTTTATTATCTTGCTACAATAATTACGCTCCAATATGCAGATGGTTTGTCGACACTAGTGAAGAATAACTTGTCTTGGCACAGAGGATGTTTGAAGTGGCCGCCATGAAAAAGGCTTTCAACCTATTTTCATATTACTTCAGGTACAATTGTTTGACCACTGGGGGGCATTCTTAGACTGGGTAAACAGCATTGATCTTGCAGCCCAAGGTGGTCAGGTGATCATTTAACATAGAAAAAGAAAATGTTAGGTTAATACCTCCTAATGCAGTAGCACACTGTAAATCTAACACCGTTCCTACCAATACAATTTCAATATATGCAACTTCATAAAGGCACATCAAATATAAATATAGATAAAAATATATACTTCAAATACGTAAGCATAAGACTTGATATTTGATAAAAATGTGATTAATTTCGTCACAATTAGAACACAAAGTATTTTTGGATAGACCAACATATGACGCATAAAAATAAAGTGTCGTCAGCTTAAAGGAACATGGGGCAGGATTTGTCAATAAAGTAAACCGCCATGTCCAGTTTTTTAATGCTGTTGGGTGATGAAGCGTAATAAACCAAAAAGAATGAGCCCACCCACGTATCGTTCCATTTTCTTAAACTGGCTGTGTGGTGCAAAATGTGCTGCAGTTCGGGGCCCGAATTTCCCGTGCTGTCCTACGGGTGTGACGTCAATTGACACTGCGTGTGCATTTTCAACAGCTTTAAAAGAGGAAGAAAAGTGGTCGCAGACCTCCATTGATTCAATTGTGAAAATTGATTCTTTTTTTTTTACGTGTCCTGTTTGGCAGTGTGGAGCTCAGAATTGGTGTCTGAGTACCAAGTAGAAGCCCAACAGATTTACTTTCACAAGCGGAGCAGTACAACTTTTGCTATAGTACTCCACTTGATTTATGTGTGAAAAATCTTTATTATGAATTGTTGGGGTTTTTATTTCCTGATGTTATGGACACGGAGACGGAAAATTAAGGAGAAAAAAGAAGGAAGATGAAGAAGAGAGGTAGGAAACAAAATGTCATGAGAGAGGGTGAGTTGAAAATACAAGAGAGGAAGGGGAACAAAGAAAACACAGGAAGACATTGAAGTCTGCCTCCATACCCACAGGACGGCAGAGAGAGGGGGAAAAACAAAACAAAACACGAAAAAGGAACATTGACAAAACCAACCAAACATTGTGAACTAAGAATTACACAACCACATCACACAAAAATAGATATAAAAATACAACAACAATGTCACAGAAAAACTAATGGTACCGATTAATCAAGCTCTAGTAATGATAACCTCAGCCCAAGAATATATCCTTAAACACCAGAGACCCCACATCTATGTGTGTGTGTTAGCATGCTGGTGCATATAAGGTTTCTCCATAAGAGTGTTTGATAGTTGGTGTGAGCAGACATCAATCCGTCTCCCAGGAATTGATGCAGACATGAAGGAGATCGGAGCAAAGACGTCCAAAGGACCGCCAGAGCCCCAGGCGGACACGGGCGGGGCCGACCGCATCCCCCAAAAGAGGAGCAAAGGAGAACCCCAGGGGAACATCCAGCGGCCACTATGCAGGGGCCCGGGGGGCAGCAGTGACGAGCCCACGGGCCCCTGCATAGTGGCCGCTGGATGTTCCTTCCTTCCTTCCTTCCTTCCTTCCTTCCTTCCTTCCTTCCTTCCTTCCTTCCTTCCTTCCTTCCTTCCTTCCTTCCTTCCTTCCTTCCTTCCTTCCTTCCTTCCTTCCTTCCTTCCTTCCTTCCTTCCTTCCTTCCTTCCTTCCTCTCAGTTGTAAAGTAACAGTTCAGTTTTGTGAGACGTTCACTCCTCAAAATGTGCTGGAAGTTTGTTAAAGTTTACACCTGCTTCTGAATCATTGCTTTATTGGCTGAAAATGCAAGGCATGCAATATGTCAATTGAGAACGCAGACATCTAAGTATCAAAAGAAGGAACATCATAGAGTATGTGACAGGTTATGAAATGTATTGATTGCTCTGTTTCACAAAGATCACACTTGGCTGAGATGTGGACAAGCAAGTGGTGAGTAAATGATTAAGATTTTTTGATAAAGACTGTCAGTTTTCACCTTTTTAATCAAGTTTTTACGAAAAGAGATGATTACCAACTATGAAAGGACATCCTGTGCATGTTCACTGTTTCCATGGTAATGGTGAACGATTGTAAGGATACATTTGGCTGGGGGTTTATACTGTGTGAGGGAACGGTACAGGCAGCTGTACATGACAAATATGCATATATATGTGAGTACATGTGTTGGCCCTCAGCAGAGGTTTTTTGTACCCTCACAATGGGCATGAATCCCATAATGATTTGGGACTTTAAATGATGCTAACTAACTGTACAACAATAAATGTAAATGAACTTTAAAAACAATAGTTTGGTGCACAACTTTAATTTACTGTGGATTTTCTCAGAAAATGAAAAAAAAAAAAATAATAATACATTTAAATAGAAAAAAACCTTCTTTAGGTTGATTCTGCATTACCACATAAAAACCCAAAAAAGATTGGTTCAATTAATTCAATACTATGCCAAAATTTTATAAGACATCCATGAGGATAATGGTCGTATTTAAGTTATCACCGCACACTCTCCATACACATGCAGCCTCCTGTGTTGCTTATATCTGGATAAATACAAGTTATTCTGCAGTAGCTTCAATCATAGACAAAAGCATAACTTCAAAGCTAAGGCTCTTGGCTGGGAAAATTTCCCAGACATGAAAACTGCTTTAACTTCAAAACCCCTAACCGTTTATACCCATACAACACTTAAGGCATTAGATAAATGGCTGACATTCTGCCACCAATAATCTTCTACCCTTCTACTTTGCAGATAAGTGCTGCTTTTGCTTGTCTGCAATGAAGTAACAAGTGAATTTTCATATACATTACACTAAAGAACTTCTGCTCTCATCCCCGACTTATAAATCAAAAAGACACAAGAGGGTAGACATAGATTAAATATGCCTGTGAGAAATCAACCCAAAGGACTTCTCCGATGTCTCATCCACTCGTGAAATATATACACCTGTGTACCACAAAAACACAGAAATTAATGCTAAAAGATTTGGGTGTAAATCTCCCAGTTTGATGTGTAAAACACAAAAACAACTGACTGAGCCTTAAGCGAAGCTTGAGGTAGTAACAGACTCCAAGCACATGATACTAAGATTTTTTGCTTTATTTATTACCAAAGGTTTAGCGTAGATATTCATCCATGGCATGGAAAAATACAATAATACATCTCACCTCAGTTTTGCTTTGAAAGTTTTTGATGCTCTCAGATGTGCTAAAGGTAACCTAAACCATGCTGTAAAAGCAACAAATTAAGCACGAGGATAAAAAGGTTGTGTTAGATTACTCCAAGAGATCCCATCAATCACAGACTTCAAGTCCTCCCCATCAACTTCCAAAGAAAACAGTTTTCCTCGGTATACCAAATGCCTTCTTTAAGGAAAAGAACACTTCTATTTTGGGAACACTACCCTGTTCTATCTTTAAGAAGCCAGCATCAAGATCATCTTGTAAATGGATTGACACAGAAGAGAGTTGCTATAATTTTGCACAAAAAAAACAAACAAAAAAAAACAAATCATAGAAACAGATCCAAATCAGATTTTATGGTATGTTTATTGGAATAGATAATGCCATGCAACCAAGTGGTGTATTCAAAGCAGTGCGGAAACCAGTGAAAGGTCTCATTACCAGTAGCTGTTAATACTCTCTCACTGTCCCTCAGTGGGTCAAGTATGTTGTGTCTGTGTGCGTGTGTGTTGCTGTTGTTTACACTAGTGCAATAAAAATCTTTACAGCTACAGAGCTGCTAAATCAAAAAAACAAAAAGATGAGAGGGAGGGGGTTCCATCAATGATTGCACAACATGGGCTACAGGAGAAGAACACCACGCAGGGGGTCTATCTTGATAGCTAAAATCACCAAACTAAGGCTACGATTTCCACAGACTGATCATAATCAGAAAATAACAGATAGGAAAAAAGTTGCTCCTCTGATTTTAGCTGCAAATGCAGATGGCTGTGTGAGAATTATGCATAAACAAACTGAAAGTGTAGATCCTTGCATTGTATTAACAGTTTTGGCTTCTGGTGGTGTTTGGGGTATTTTCTTGGCACACGTTGGGCCCATTAGCATCAATTAAGCATCATTGAAATGCTACAGCCTACTAGAGTATTATCCCTCCACATATGACTCCAGTGCACCATATCGCAAAGCTATACTTGTTTCAAACTGGTCTCCTAAACACATCAAAGAGGTCTCTGTATTATATTGGTCTCCACAATAGAGCATCTTTGGGATGTAGTGGAACTGGAGATTTGCATCCCCCATGTGAAGCTTGCAAATCTGCATCAACTGTATGATACCATCTTATCTACATGAAATGAAATTGCTTAGAAATGTTTCAGACAGCTTATTGAATCAGTTATAAAGAATTAAGGCAGTTCCAAAAAAGCAAAAGAGAACTAACCCCATCCAAGCAGGATGCATATAAGAAAGTGTCTAGTAAAGTTAAGGAAAAACCCTCCTTAGCTTTCAACACTGTTAACCATAGGATAGAACAAATCTTACAAAAAGAAAGTGAGCCACCCTTCTCCTGAGTATAAGTATAACAAATTGTCACCAAACCTCAAAAAGATCACTGTTTATTCTTAATTCTGAAGTGATCAATTTGAACGGTGTTCCTTCTTTAGAGTGTGTAGAAGTGCTATCACTTTCCCCCAAAAATGAGGACACCAAACCTTACCCCTAAAAGCCTGATCTCATTCTACACCTGAGTTATCGCGCCCACTTTACCACCTAACTTTACCTACACTATCTGAATTGCTCTCTGAGCAGAGCCAAATAAAAGAGCCAGTATTTTTACCCACTGTGCACATGGACTGTTTACTCGTCTGAACTTTTGCAAACATTATTACAGTAAGAGATGTAAGACTGTCGGAGTCCTTGATTGCCTTTAAAGAAAATACACAAACATTGACTTGGCTGTCAAATTTGCACTGGAACACACACTGTCTTAATACATATCCTTCTTGTCCCTGCCGCTACTCTGCAATAAGACAATGAGTAATAACTCTTTTTTCTTTCTTGGAGAAACTTGGATTTTCTAGAACTCTATTTAAATAAATATAACTGAGAGAAACACATTTTTAATATATATCTTATAGAAATAAAACGTCACTCTCTGCAGTTTTAATCTTGATTGTTTTTTGTTCATTATTTGGTCTTCACATTTTAAGTTTATTTATGTCTGTTTAAATCAGCTTGTTTATTTCTGCAAACAGAGCTCAGGGAAATGCAGTTTTATCCCGCTGTGCACTTCTGGTTCTGTTTTCGGAGTGATAATAAAGCTCAATTTAGCACTTACTTTCTCTTTGATTACAGAACAGCGCCCTGCTGACAGAACACACACTGGCCATCAGGAAACTTTTTTAAATGGTTATTTTATATAAACATTTCCAGGAAATTAGATGTGTCTAAGAGAAAGACAAACAGCACGATATAAATGATCATGCGAAACGTTATTATCAATAGTCCCTTATATTGCGTAGTGTAGTGTCCCATTTTTGTTGTTAAACGAACCCTGTTTCATCAAGGCATGGACTCAATTAGAATCCCGAAGGTGTGTGCTATGGTATCTGGCACCAAGGAATCAGATCATGTCTTGCAAGTTGTGAAGTGTGGTCTCCTTGGATTCAACTTTTTTTCAGCATATTCCACAGATTCTTCACAGAACTGAGATGTGGGGAACCTGGAGATCAAGTTAGCCCCTCAAACTCTTTCTAGCGCTCTTCAAATCATTACTGAACCTGCTTTGCGACAGGACAAACTATCCTTTCAAAAGAGAGAATATTAGTACTATGAAAGTTTGTATTTATTCTGCAGCAATGCTTAGTTCAAAAGTGTCAAACTTCCTCTGCCAGCTTGCCCTCTTCCCATGATGCTTCCTGGTGCCATGTAATCCCTAAGTAAGAGGTGCAAATAGATGTGGCCATCCATATGATGTAGCAAAACATTACATGTGAGTCATTAGACAACATTGCCTTCTTCTGGGTCCAGTTCTTGTGGTCAGGTGTCCATTGTTGTCGATTTTAGTGGTGCATAAAAACTAGCGATGTAAGAAAATAGTGATACGCTGATATATCGTGATATTTTATGTTACAATATGGTATTGATACTCAAAGCAATGTATTGATTTTTAAAAACTATTTTTAGAATTTGAATTGATTTTAGTAGTAAAATTAAAAGTATGACTGCTAGTTGGTGGATTTTTTAACCTTCTCTATTCCAGTGGATCAACTAGATTCTAGTAATAAAACTGGAGCGTTTAGAATGCTGTGACAGTTTTTCTACAATTAAGTTCAGTTTTAAAAATCACAATATATAGTCTTACTCAAAGTATTGTGATATATCGCATTGTCCCCCTGTATTTTGATACATATTGTATCACTAGATTCTTGCCAATACACATCCCTAATAAAAACAGAATAAAAAATAAACATTTGATAAAAACACAACTCATATTTTCCTAAATGAGAGGGGGTGAAAGTGCTAATTCACTCTAGGAGACCAGATGAATAACATGCTTATCTATTCTATAGAGTAACAAAATTATTTAGCAGCGGGCTAGTACAATCAGGATTTCATGTGAAGCGAAGATTGCCTACTCTGGGTTCAAACTTTGAGGAAATATTTTTCACCAGGCCCCTTTAAAAACTATAGATCTAGTAAAAACTAGTTGTTACGCATGTGATTGGTGGGAAGGATAGCCAAAATAGATGACGTTATTGTAATCCTTAATAGGTTTTGTCTGACTTTGTGTTAAAACAAGTCTTATATAATGTTAGATCTTTGAATGTGAAAACTGACCCAGTGATGAGATAGCTATTTAGGTATACAGTGGCAGGTGGACGACATTTTTGGAACATAGAGGTCTAACTGAGTCTAAGGAAGGTGTTTTAGAGAAAGAAATTGAATAAATTTTGCATTGTCTGTATAATGTGACCCAGTTCTTATATAACCCAAAGGCCATTTCTAAGTGGGTGATCAGTCCCCCGTGACATCTCATTCTACAGAAGCGTTGGCTCCTAAAGAGTTAAGTTCTGACTGAAACCAAACCATAGAATGCATCACAAAGGCGCTGCCCAACCAGTTCACAGAGAACTGATCACACTTTTGAGATCCAGTTATGATTAATGCTTTTATTTGCATCACATATACACTTCACTGTGGTATGCTAAGACATGCTAGGTTTATTTTCAGTTATATTGTATAAATTAGAAAATCCATTCTGATGAGGTTCGTTTGTTAGATTAAAAGTGTTTTTTGAAAGTAACAACCTTTGAGCAGATTTTTACCATACTTTTTTTATCAAGCCTACATTGCTTTAATACAATGTTTTTTATTAGTTTAATATAGTATTCTAATCCTTTAAGAAATTAAAAGTTTTCAGTAGCTAAAGCAACAAATCATCATAATTAAGAGAAAATAAGTCCTAAAAACATCCGCCTGTGTGTAATTAATCTTTATAATGTGTTTTACTTAGTAAATTGAGTTACTGAAATAAACTTTTAATAATCTTCAAAGTTATTTATTATAACTGTAATTTTGTTGAAAATTTTCTGAAAGATTTAAATAGACTTTTCCTGCACAGATATCATGGATAATCCATTTTTAGTTCAGCATTGATCCAGGGAAGCATTTCTCTTTGTCATATATTTGATTCAAAGATCGAAACCTTCCAGCTATCGGCCTGAACCAACAGCATGCCTGCTTCTGAGTGACCTCTCAGATGATTTCAACAGCTGAACGTACAAAGATTTCTCATTCAGTTAAGTCAAGAGACAGGGGGTTGGAACTACACACCTCCAGAAATCCAGGCAGAGTGTTAAAACAGCTCACTTTCAGATGACGCAAGTCACTGTTTTTTGTTTTGTTGTGATAGTTCCAGTGCTGAATGCTGATAGATCAAGCTGTTCTGAATCTTAGCCCTTTTTTCCCTTTTTGTCATTTCTTTTCTCATAAAAAAATAGAATCAAAATTAGGTCATAATACCCCTTTATTTAAGCTTTTGTAACATGGATAAGGTAATGATAGATTTTACATTTTAGTCAGTATATTCAATCTTTTAGTTAGCAGTTAGTAGATTAATTAGAGTTGTTGGTCTTTTTTGTGGGCTTTCTTGCTCATTCATTAGTCCATAAATATTAGTGTGATTAATAAATTTCATTTTTGATTTGAATCATGATTAGCTGCCATCACTTTCATCTGAAGTGTAATTATGTTTAATTCATTGATTAATCAATTAATTGAATAATTTATAATATAATAATTCTAATCTTGAGAAATATACACACATTTCCTGATTTGTATTTTTGTGTAATTAAGAATGCTCAGTGGAAAGATCAAGATTAAATTCTTTAGATTGATTTTGATAGATAATGAGACTACTTCATAAACATTATTATTGTTAAAAAATAGTTTTACATTGCAAGATGTGGCATTGGCATGAGACGAGATCTTTAATATTATGCAGAGTATGCAGGAAGTATCTTTGACCCATTGGTACTCGAAAATTACAAAAAAGAGGTATGTACGAGTAACTGCATTTTGTTAAATCTTTTGTAAACATTTTCTTTGCTACCTAATGGTACAGTGCCAGTAAGATGCTATACTAACTAGTGAAATCACAAATATCTTATGTACTTTCTGCACTTCATTTAAAAATAAAGCAAAACTCAGTACGGGCATTAATTTTTTTCCCTCACTGCATTCCCCTGCCCTTCATACTTATACAGTGGATTGCAAAAGTATTTGGCCCCCTTGAACTTTTCCACATTTTGTCACATTACAGCCACAAATATGAATCAATTTTATAGGAATTCCAGGTGAAAGACCAATACAAAGTTGTGTACACGTGAGAAGTGGAACGAAAATCATACATGATTCCAAACAGTTTTTACAAATAAATAACTGAAAAGTGGGGTGTGCGTAATTATTCAGCCCCCTTTGGTCTGAGTGCAGTCAGTTGCCCATAGACATTGCCTGATGAGTGCTAATGACTAAATAGAGTGCACCTGTGTGTAATCTAATGTCAGTACAAATGCAGCTGCCCTGTGACGCCTCAGAGGTTGTCTAAGAGAATGTTGGGAGCAACAACACCATGAAGTCCAAAGAACACACCAGACAGGTCAGGGATAAAGTTATTGAGAAATTTAAAGCAGGCTTAGGCTACAAAAAGATTTCCCAAGCCTTCAACATCCCACGGAGCACTGTTCAAGCGATCAATCAGAAATGGAAGGAGTATGGCACAACTGTAAACCTACCAAGACAAGGCCGTCCACCTAAACTCACAGGCCGAACAAGGAGAGCGCTGATCAGAAATGCAGCCAAGAGGCCCATGGTGACTCTGGATGAGCTGCAGAGATCTACAGCTCAGGTGGGGGAATAGGACAACTATTAGTCGTGGACTGCACAAAGTTGGCCTTTATGGAAGAGTGGCAAGAAGAAAGCCATTGTTAAAGGAAAACCATAAGAAGTCCCGTTTGCAGTTTGCCACAAGCCATGTGGGGGACACAGCAAACATGTGGAAGAAGGTGCTCTGGTCAGATGAGACCAAAATGGAACTTTTTGGCCAAAATGCAAAACGCTTTGTGTGGCGGAAAACTAACACTGCACATCACTCTGAACACACCATCCCCACTGTCAAATATGGTGGTGGCAGCATCATGCTCTGGGAGTGCTACTCTTCAGCAGGGACAGGGAAGCTGGTCAGAGTTGATGGGAAGATGGATGGAGACAAATACAGGGCAATCTTGGAAGAAAATCTCTTGGAGTCTGCAAAAGACTTGAGACTGGGGCAGAGGTTCACCTTCCACCAGGACAACGACCCTAAACATAAAGCCAGGGTAACAATGGAATGGTTTAAAACAAAACATATCCATGTGTTAGAATGGCCCAGTCAAAGTCCAGATCTAAATCCAATCGAGAATCTGTGGCAAGATCTGAAAACTACTGTTCACAAACGCTGTCCATCTAATCTGACTGAGCTGGAGCTGTTTTGCAAAGAAGAATGGGCAAGAATTTCAGTCTTTAGATGTGCAAAGCTGGTAGAGACATACCCTAAAAGACTGGGAGCTGGAATTGCAGCAAAATGTGATTCTACAAAGCTTTGATTCAGGGGGCTGAATAATTAAGCACACCCCACTTTTCACTTATTTATTTGTAAAAAAGTTTTGGAATCATGTATGATTTTCATTCCACTTCTCATGTGTACACCACTTTGTATTGGTCTCTCACGTGGAATTCCAATAAAATTGATTCATGTTTGTGGCTCTAATGTGACAAAATGTGGAAAAGTTCAAGGGGGCTGAATACTTTTGCAAGCCACTGTACATGCTTTTGATTTTCCTTTCCAACCAAGTAGTCCTTCTCCTCTGAGTATCCTGAGTTCTCCTTCAACCTTCCCACAACAGCGAGGGTTCTGTAAGCACAGCAGGAATGCTGTCAGAACGGGATTATCATGCCTCTGATCTGCTTAATGGACAGTAATGGTACATAGCTAATGAACAGACGGGAGGGGGACTACAAGAAGAGTAGAAGTGATTTTGAGACTTAAAGTTAGATGAGAGGGAGCCATTCCAGCGGTTTCCCCATGTTTGAGTGGGTCAGAATGGAGATTAACCTCCAGCTCTTCTTCTCCTCTCTCCTGCCCTCTACCACCTTTTTATACCACTCCTCTTTCCTCCGGGGATCTCATTATGGGCAGACTCACTGACCATGAGGACTGAGCCACAGTAGGAGATGGGCTGAACATATGAACAAACCATATATATGTGAGGAGTAAGGTATTAGAAAGCATGCGCATGCTAAAATAAATAGAGGAAGAAAGGACAAAGAAAAAACACAAGCGGCTGTAAGACGGCAAAAAGAAGTAGAGAAGATAACTGGGACTGCGTGTGTGTGGGTGTGCGCGTGTGTGTGTGTGTGTGTGTGCAGGGAGAGTTGTGTTGAAATAGAAGAGGAGAGGATATCACCTTAGGTACCAGATTGTTATTACTCCTCCAGATGGTAGGGAGATCCCTTCAGCAGATTTATGCCTGGTTATAGCCGGTTTGTGTGCATAAAGGTGGTACATCCGTGTTTATATGCTGCTATATGTAGGAATTCAAACAGTATTGTACTAGTGTACTTTAAATAGTGTCAGCTAAATGGCATGTTTTCTAGATAAATAACCAGTTTGAGGCTTGTAGGGATTTTGCAGCATCCAATTAAATCCCCATGCAGCAGCTATAAAACACTGATTTTATTCAAATTCTGGACACAAACTGCTTTAAGTTTTCCAATTAAGTGTTTTAAGACCCTTTAATTCCAAACAAAAAATAATAATAAAACGCCAGCCTTTTGACATTTCTTTGTTTTGTGATGTTTTGTTTTGTGTTGGTTGTGGTTGTCCATTGTCATGAGTTGCTCTTTGGTTCTGTAGCATTGATTTAATTGATTTGTGCTTCAGGGGTCATCAGATGCTTTTAATGTGCCACTAAAGACTGCTGGTGAGTTTATACTTGGGTGGGTTGATGAGTACACAGGTATGTGCCCTACTCTGAACATACAAAGATGAAACAGATACTGTAGAGTGCTTCCCAATGGTATTCATAAGGTACATGATTGTAAATAAAGTAAAAATACCATGATTTTACAAAAGGTAATTTAAAAAAAATCTAAAAAAAACATATGTAATAGTAAATTTTTTAAAATGGTGTTGCTGGAAGATCCTTCAGTTTCTACAACATGACTGTCAGTGCTTTTTGTAACCAAAAAGAGTCCAGTCTTTTCTGGCGTTTAGGCAAGAGAAAGGACTAGTATTGTATTTGCAGTGAGTTGATTTGCAGTCTTCAGCAACAGGTGAGGGAGGAGCAAAGTTGAGTTAGTCTATTGACAATTCAGCTGAAAAAAGCCCAAGTCCCTCAACTTCTTTCTCTGGCATCTCAATAAGTAGAAGAATGGTATGGTGAAACATTTTTACAGCTTCAAAATCTTGACTTTATAACTTGTTGCTACTGACAACCACCCGAAGCCTCCTGCAGAGCAAAAGTGGAATGATTTAGACCATGGTTGTCCAGTTCCAGGCCTCAAGGGCCGATTTCCAGCTAGTTTTAGATGTGTCTCTGCTCCAACACCGCTGATTCAAATGATCAAACTACCTCCTCAACATGTCAAAGTTAAGTAGAGGCCTGCTAATGAGCAATCATTTGATTCAGGTGTGCCGAACCATGGAAATAACTAAATCATGCAGGAGACCGGCCCTTGAGGACCGGAATTGGGCATCCCTGGTTTAGACCCAAGTATATTCATGTATTGGACTGGCCCAGGCAAAGTTCACAGCCAAAATTAGTTGAGAATCTTAGAAGAAGGCAATATTGAATTGCTTGAAATGTATTGTTCTATTATATAAAAGCGGTAAGTCACTGTATCTGCACCTGCACAAACCCTCAAACTCAGACACAGAAATTAAGACTCACAGAGGCTCAGACATAGAGTTATTATTCTCATAATCATTTCAAAATCCCATCACATCTTATCTAGCTACTATCAAAACCAACTTTCATATTTTAAAACATCCATCATCCTCCCTTCACCTCCTGGAGACATTAGCTTTATCTTCTCCTCATTTTCCCTTTTTGCCAAATAGCGATGATGAATCTCTAAGATATCTTCCCAGTGGGCTCTCTGAAAATCAATGGCTATTTTAGATTTTTTTTTTTTTTTTTGGAGTGTAAGATTCCATGCATGCTGGTGTATGCAGTGTATGCACACACAAAATGCTTATAGAAATAATTTCTTTGTTTAAAAATAGCAGTTGTCAGCTCCAGAGGAATTAGCATACCATAACAGTATTATGGTCGACTTACAGGAATATTGCAAGCTAAAACTGCACTAAATTGTTTTGTGCAGCAAATGCAATCTACAGAAATCGTTCTTATCTTCATTCTAACATTTATTTTCAACTGTAGGCATTTTGTTGTACTCCTATCTATAAAACACAAATCTAACTGCCATTTTCTTGACTTAAAAGAAGGTTGTTATCTTTATCTCAGGTAGAGTCTTAAAGACATGAAAATAGAAGTCTATATTCCATTTACCCTAAAGCTGCACATCAATAACATCACAATAATGACAAAGAAAGGAGGGGTAAGCAAAAAAAAATTAAAATAATTTTGGAGCATCAAAAGACATTGAGAACGATTGGGATTCTTCTAGCATTTAGGAATATGCTGATAAAGGTCTCTATATCTGAACTACATACATTTATAAAATGGAGTACCATTAACATTTTTAAAAACCTATAAAGCAACACAGATCTATATGTGTAATTTATGACACTCCTAGACAACACTGTCTCCACATACACTAACAAGACAAATCAAAATATGTTAAGCATGTAGCTTCTCAAGTTATATACCAGGATTAAATTGTAATTCAGCATTAGCCTACATAGGTGAGAATAAAATGTTGCTGCAAATTTGATGTTGGTCATGCAAAGATGAGTTTAAGTCTGTTAAATTCTGCGGCCATTCCTGCTCTCTATCAGTATTGTTTTCTCAATAGTGACACCTTTGTGTTTGACAGTAGTACTGCAGTGAGTGCAATTTAAGGGAGTACACAGTCACTGCATCATGATGACACTACAACTCATTTGTTTGATTTAGCAATGCACAGCTATGTTTTGCATTAACTTGTAGAGTTTTTAGCCTGAGACAGACTTAATATCATCTAAATTAAAATAGCTTCTGTAGGCTAAAGCCTGTACGTCAAACCAATCAAAGAATATATTGCCGCATTTAAAACTTTGTTGTAAACTTTGAACGACTGTCAAAGACTGACTACAACCAAAAAAACTTAAGCGACAGTTGCGAAGCCTAACACAATGGAAAAAAGAAGAAAACACTGAATCAGTTTCTGTGTTATAAAAATATTAATATCTTCAGGAAGAAGCCCTGCTGAGAAGAAGGCAATATCTGGTAGGACATTTCTGACAAAGTAGCCTTCATCACATCACCCTTCAGGGTAACATATTCATTCTATAATCTTACTGTAACCTTAAAAGCTATTTCTTCTAGTGCTTATGTATCCACAAAATAACAGTTGCAGATACCTGCAACAACACAACTGTCCACATGGCAAAAACATGCTATTAGCAAAAGGTTTTACTCTTTTTTTTTTTTTTTAGGAACAATACTAAAACAAGGCGGATATTGTTTTGGGAACCATAGTTGGTTCCTAACCCTATCTTGAGAAGAATATAGAAGAGGATTAAGGACACACACACAAGAGAAGTGTCATCTTGCTGCAGTGACAAAGTCAAAATTTTGAGATTAAGGTAAACGTTTTCTTCTTTTGGCCCTAATCTTCTTCTATAGAAAGAGGATGCTCTAAAAGTAAGTTTATCCATCTATCAATCCATCAATTATACTGCTTATCCTTGCAGGGTCATGGGAAAATGTAATTAAATTTAAAACCCTTTAAATCTATACATTTGCCAGGTTTTGTTTAGGTATATCGAGATGCAAGAGAAAGTGCCGAGTTGACTGGAGTTTTCACTGACTGTATACAAGGAAACATACCCACCTCTGCCACCTGTTGCTGAGCCCTGCCAATTGCTTCCACGTTTGTCTTACAAGACAGGAAACTTCGGCTTAAAGAAAAATACAATCTAAACTAAGAAAAGAGACACCCAGCCCTATTATTAAGATAACACTGTTTTAAAACTAAAGCTGGCAAGCTGAGAGTGACTTATCTGTGAAGCCACTAATTGCAAACTTGCTACCCTACCCAAAAATACTTTCTATTTACCATTGGTGAAGGGACCATATGCAAGCATTACCAGGTCATGCTGTCACACACAGTGTGACATTGGCTTTGCTCCAAAAATAAATACTTATTGACTGTTCATGGTAGGTACACCAGAAAAAAATCTTGGATGCCACTCTATATCTTCCTGTATTAAAAGGCTTATATTAAAAAAATCAAATTGGCCAAATCTCTAGTTCGGGTGACTAAAAACCAGACAAATCTGTTACAATTCCTGTAAAAAGTAAATCTTTTTCGTGAATGTATCATGGCAACAGGCATATCTTCCTAATAATGGAAAAAAACAGCAAAAGTACTAGTAAAATTGGAGCTGACAAGCAATCCTTGAAGAGAAACAGGGGAAGGAGGGAGTGGGGATGTGAGTCTGATGTCAGCCTTTGTAATGTTGCTGTTTTTGCTGTTTAGATAATAACATTATGCTTTTATATTGATTTGTACGTGATGGTGGCAGCTTTACAATGCGTGAGTCCATCTCTGTTTGCTTACCAGGTTGCATATTCCTCCTGAGTTTATATTTTGCACAGGGAGTCAAATTTAACTTCTGTGACGGGTACAAATGTGAGGGTTACTGTCTCTCAGCAAGCCAGCTGAGCTCAGGCCTGTTTTGACAGTAAATAAGCTAATAGGCAAATGTCATGGCTATTAAATGAGTTAAGCTTGATCGATGTCAACTCTCCAGCAGAGGTGTATAAATTCATTTGAAACCAGACACCGACTGACACCAATAAAACATTTGTTAGCATTCGTCTGCAAATACGGAGGAGGGGGGAGATGAGGTATGTTTGTGTGAGTCTTTGTGCCTCTGCATGGAAGAAGCAGTGGGAGGCGTAAGGAGGGAATGACATGAAGTGAATGTGGGAAAAAGGGATTAAGGTTGGGGTAGTGGTGGCAGCAGGGATGAAGCCATCGCTTTGCTTTGTGAGATTGTTGGTGGTGAGAGATGAGAGAATGATCTCCCACGCAGCTTGCAGAAACGCTTACACCAACACTTTCTCCTCAGAAAGTAAGGGGGAAAAAGTGCAAACAAGTCACAGAGATAGCAGCAGATCAATGTCTACAAACAATTTTCGCAAACAGACACCAATGGACACAAACTTTCTGCAACCGAAGCATGGATACATTTATGTGTGTTTATGTTTGAACTTTTTTAGTAAACATTATTCAACTCCCTGTTTTCCCACTGCACTTCCCTTAAATATCTATCACTTAAACTCATTAGTTATCAGGCAACATAGCTTTAGTATGGGTTTACAGAAATGACTCTGAAGCAGTTCATCTTCATTCTCATTTCAACACGCTATAGCTTTGATCCTTGGCCTGTGGCTTTGAATAAAACTAACTAAAATATCCCAGAGGGTCACACTCAGCTGTAACTCACATGAATCCACAGCAGCAACAGTCAGCACATACATGGATGGCCCAATGTAAATGCATGCTTAAAGACTTCTACATATTCAGATCACTCTATAAAAGGCGCAGGACTTCAAAGCTGAATGCAGAGCAAAGGGTACAAGCTGCCTAACAATAATCTACGTGTAGGATCATGAAACAGTAGTCATTAAGAAATCTGCCAAGCGCCTAATGCAACTTTCAGATCTTTTATTTATAATCACCTGTTAAAGGTTAGGTTGCAATTGACTCCCTACTACCCTATATGTTCGGGAAAGCACATTGTACCTGTTTAAAAGTAAACAGAAAGTAACCTGAAAGTTTAGGAAAATAACTTAACCTTTTAATTGTAGAATGTAAACAGAAACCTTTGAAAATAAAACCTTTAGGTTTCATGTATTTACACTGTAAATGCTGAAAAGTAAGCTGAATGTTGTGGAAAGCAAACTGTAAGTAGCAGGACCTGTATAAAAATCACCACATAATACATCAGAATCCTTGAAAGTACCCTGTATGCCCCAGAAAGTAGCCAGTATGTTTTGAAAAAATGGCCTGTATGTTTTTGATAAGTGCCATAAAATTCTGAATTTTACCTTGAAAATTGCAGAAAGTAACCTGAACATTTCATGTATAAAGTAAATATAAGTACAGGATGGTTCCTGACAGTAGCCTGTAAGTTCTGAAACATAATTCAAAAATTTCATAAAACAACCTGTAAGTTCTGGGAAAGTTAGATGAAAGCTCAGGATAACTATAAGGAAAGTTAATCAGAAAGTAATAGTGTAAGTGACCAGTATGACCCAAAAAAGTACAGAAAAATAAGAATAAGAATGTTTCAGAAAGAAACCTGAACATTCCAGTCAATAGTCTGTTCATTCTGAAAAGTACCCAGTAAATCACAAAAAGAAACCCGTAAATTTCAGAAATTAGCCTACCAGATTACAAGTTACCTTATAATACAGCCCTGTCCTTGAAAAACACCCTGTAATGATTGGTGAAAATATTGGCCATATTATAGATTTGTATAAAATAGTGAAATTTTGAGCTTTAATTTGAGAATGATTAGTAATTTCACTAAGTTACGTAAGGATGTAAATATAAATAAGTATTTCAAAGTATTTAAGTTTTTTAGAACGTTCAATTCAATTTACCAGTAAAAAGACCCAGTGGTTGTTAAATGTTTTCTTCCTTTCTCTATTTTGCATCAGTAAAACAAATGTACCAACACAGCGGCTCCCAAGGGTCTCCGAACGTAAACCAGCAGTATCTTTGCAATTGTCAAAACTATTGATTTACTATCAACAACCCAGGCATGGCCAGAGAAGTACATGAAGGGTTGAGGCCCTTAGTGCATAAATATTGCATTTGGGTCTAGTTTTACAGCAGATCATCATTTCCAGACATGCAGCTGCAATGTCAGCCTGACACTGATGCAAACAGTTGAATTCCTGAGTGTAAATCAAAGAATGTTTTCCAATGTAAGACGAAGCGTGTGTGCTGCAGTATCTTCTCCAAGTGTATGTATGCGTGTGTGCGTGTTCAATATTGGAGTTTCATAAAATATGTATGAAGTATGTTTGAACCTTCCCCCCTCCCCTACAGGGCAGTGGCGGGGTCCTTCAAACCCACATGAGCTAACATGAGCACCAACACTCAGAAAGATATAATGTGGCACCCTGGCCTTACACTGATTAATGTCTGTCCTTCAGAGCCCAAACTGCCATAGCAGAGAGGGATATAGTGTGAATGAGGACAGACAAAGTGAGAAAGACAGAAGATCAG